>CM018052.1:8634505-9189505 GCA_008638375.1 Nyssa sinensis
CTCTTTTTTTTTCTTGCCTTTTTTTTATTAGGCTTTTTAGTTTGACGGCTAGCATAAAATATGGGATCAACTATCATGGATCGAGCTCACAGGCCTAATGAACAAGTTGTTTGGCCCAAGTAGTCCATAGGCGACGGGTTGCTCCAATTTCTTCAAATCTATAATAAAATATAAATAATGACAATGAAGCCTAAAATCACCCATAAAATAAATAAAATTAAACTAAATTTTTAAGTTAAGGAGTGATAAAATATTATAAATTATGAAAGTCATCAATTCTTTAAAAATATATTCATATAACTATGAACTTGCAAGATATGTTATGAAATCAAGCAAGAGTTCATGCCAGCCTACTTTTATATGATAAATCATGGTAACATGAAGCTGGTGCTCCTAAGTAACTTGTAAAATCTTTCTTTAGATTTGTTTCTTAGGACCTTAATAGTCACTTGGGTGACTAGATGCAATTTAGAGCTCTGGGCTTACATGGCCTGAATGGATTAACCCCTAACCAGGCATAACTATGTCATGACTAATGACTTAACCCTACAACTGAGCATGACTATCTGTCATGAACTATAACATTTGTATGGCATATGATTTCATGCTAAAACATGTTTGCAAAACATTATTTAAGCTATCCATATCATAAAAAGAATTTGAAGAAATACTAATGAAGACATGCACTTAAAACATTTGGCATAGTGGTCTGAAAATTCATAAAGCTATAAAAGACTACATGTAATGTCATGAAGCTGTGAAAAACTGTATTTGAATGGAAAATCACCATTCCAAGGTTTAGGATTACTCACCTGTAGTCTAGAGTCCATAGTTACTTACTTACTTAACTTGCATCTTTAGTCATCTTGTCTCCATTCCTCTCCTAGTGAACATTAGTCATGGATCAGAATACATTAATACTAAATCAATATATTTCTCAACTTAAATATTTGCTTACTTAATGTTCTTAGTCTCTTCTAGACTTAGTATTATTATTTAGGATTCTCTTATGATCTTTAATTTGGGTTCCTAACACTTTTTAGTTCATCGTGTGACTTACTTTAGCCTTTAGGGGCATTTTGGTCATTTGCCTTTGATATGTCTTATATTGTACGACACTTTATTTACCTTATCAAACTTCATCTTTAAGTCTAGAGGGTCTTTTAATCATAAGGTGGGTTCCTCTTTTACTTCTTGAGTTCATCTAATCACTTAATTAAGCCTTAAGGGTAGTTTGGTAATTTTACTGCTCTTATGTTGTGCCTTAGGTACCTAATTTTCTTAAATGGAGATTATTTCCATACTTAGAGGCTCTTATAACGTTGCTATGGGTTCCTCTTTACTTTATATACTCTTCTGGTAGCTAAATTAAGTCTTAGAGACATGTTTGTCATTTTTTGGTTTGTTTTGGTGTTCTATTTTTCCTAAACGGACATCATCGTTAGGTCCAAAATGTCAAAGATACTAAATTTAGACTTTTTCAAATCTTAATAAGCCTTCATGTAGCTTACTTCAGGTCTAAGGGCATTTTCATAATTTTGTACTTTCATGCGGGACTATGTCCGAGTACCTGGATGCACAATTTGACCTCACTGTTAGGTTCAGAAGATCCAAAAATGTTGGGTATGCCCCTTTCTATATTCTCTTAGATAGTCTAGTAGCTCATATATTACTAAAGTAATCTATATTTTTATGTATCTATATTTTAGGTACCTCATTTAACAAAATAGACGCCACCATTGAGTCTAGAACATCAAAAAACATTCGGGTAGGTACCCTTGCAGTCATTGGGGTTCATTTGGCAGTTTAATTAAAGCTTTAGGACTTATTTGGAATTAGTCCAGTTTGTTTGTTCATATATTTCGAGATCTAATTTCTCAAATCGGACTTTGTCATTAAGCCTAGAATGCCCAAAAAGGTCGGGTTAGATTCTTTTTGCACTTTAATTGGCCTTCATTTGACCAATTTTAGATGTAGTGGCATTTGAGTAATTTTTCCTACTTATATAAGGCATTAAAATAATATTTGATTATTTTTTGGGGGCATAATGAATTATTTTTCAATTTTCTGGGCCTTACAATAATTACTATAAACATTTGGGGTCAATCCATAAATAATATAAATTTTGGTTTATTCATTTTAGCCTAAACCAGCAGTTCAGAGGTTCACTATTCAAAACTGGTCTAATTTTGTTAAAAACCAACCAGTCTAGTGATATTTTAAATGAAAACGTCAAACTGTTTTAGGCCAACAAGTTTAAACCAGTCTACCACATCATTTAATGAATTAGTCAAAACGACGTCGTTCACTTAAGCCCATATTCATTTTATCGTGTGGTCAAGACTCGAACCCATTAACTAACCCAATACCCAACCCGATATTATTCATCATCGTCTTCCTCACTGAACAAGATGCGATTGAAAACCCTAGCTATGTTTTTCCCTATTTCGTGCACTTTTGGCCACCTTTTTGATATGTTTTCATTTTCATTTGACTTTTGGGACCTTCACCTACATTTTGGCATTAATTGTATGCATTGAAACCAACTGTGGGGCTCAAACATGAACTCCCATGGCCGATTGTAATTTTCCTAGTACACACTTATTTCTCCTCCAAACCAAGCATGATTTGGCTTGTTGTTACCCTAAGGACATGAGGTTTCATTCCCCACTTTGAAAACTAAGTTTAATGCTCTATTTATGAGGTTTGGTTTTGAGGCCGAAAGCTACAAATCGAGTTTTGTTTCTCATTATTAAGTTTTTTTACTTAATTTTTCCTATTTCATGATCCTTTTAGTATCTAGTTTCAGTTCCTACCATCAAAAACCAACTTGGTTTCCATTAATTCAGACCTTTTTTTTCAAGGTCTGTTAATGGCGATTTGGGTGGCTTCTTGCTGTTTTGGCCACTTTTCCGCATGTATTCTACCTTAAAATCATGTAGGGACTTAAATAGGATTAAAAGAAAAGGCTTTACCTCATTTGATCCAGCTTTGAAAGGTCTCTTGACTTTCTTTATCTACTTCCTCTCTTTCTTCTATCTGCAACGCCCTCTTATTCTTCACTTGATTTTCTCTATCTCCCACTCCCTTTCCTTTCTAATTCTATAATTGGCAGAACCTATCCTTGTAAGCTAGCACATTTCCATCTCTTTCACATCTCTCATTCGCTTTCTTTCTAATGGATGTAGGTAGCCTCTTTAGGGCTGCTTCGTGTAGCTTTTTAGGGCTGCTATAGTGTTTTTTTCCCCTCTTCTCTTCCCATTTTCATCCTCCGATCCCTCCTCTTTTTTCTCTCTTTATATATATATATATATATATATATATATATTCATAGATACTCACACCAACACAGATCCATATGCGTGTTCCAGCTTTCCCTATCATGTGCAAGTCACATGATGGGCAAAGATCATTTTTGGTTATTTTTCTTTACTTCCCTTTATTTTTCTCTATTTTATCTCTTTATATATACATATACATGTATATATATAAACACTTATATACACACTTGAGTGTATGTATTTGGGTCTCTTCATTAGGCATAGGTCACATAATACCTAAAATAATCAAATATATTTTTATTTTATTTTTTACTAACATTTTATATATTTATCTTGTATTTTCTCTATTTTTTTCATAATTAATCAATAATTATTTTATTTATTAATTCACAATGTTTGGTGTAATCTGCCCCCCCACTTCAGGTTAGTCACTTAACCAATTAGTTTAATTAACCTAGGTTAGGTCAATTGACCTATGGTCAAGTTAGCTTTTAACCTTAGTTGAGGTCATGTCCTGACATAGTGTTCCAAGAATTTTGGAAAGGTTCTGCATTGAGATAATTCTTATTACACAGTCCTAATTATCCCATTTTATTGGAGGCAGGTGTTACAGTTATAGGGACTTGCACATCACAACTGAAAACTCTTAGTTGAGAAACATTTGATGGGTAACTAAGTACAAGTTGTAAAAGAGAAAACTGGAGATCAACAGTTAGCCTAATATGAATTAATGTTGCAGCATATAATATGACATGTCCCCAAGAAGAAGTAGGTAACTTTGTTATCATAAGTAAAAGTCTAGCAATTAATTGAAGACGTTTGATTAAAGATTTTGCTAAACCATTTTTTATTTACGTGAGCAACATGATATTCAACATTAATTCTTACTAAATTGCAATATTCATTAAATGTTTGGAATATAAACTCACCAGCATTATCAAGACGTATTGTCTTGATGGGATGATCAAGGAATTGTACTCTTAGCAAGAAGTCTTGCAAATGCTACATTACGAGATGAAAGTAAAAGTACAATTGACCATCTAGTTGATGCATCGATCAATTCCATGAAGTACAGAAATGGTCCATGTCACGACCCGAAACCCACCCTCTACGGATTTCGCATCGCGACCGCCACCCTCAGGCCCGAGGACCCTTGGGCGAAGGCTCGCATCTGCAGCGGTATCGAATAGATGTGTTTCAAGTGGTTGTGGAAGCGTGAAAGCTTTTTTTTCTTTTTTTTCTTATTTCAAAATTTGCACATCCGTCCGGTACTGCCGCTCTTCACATTTCGGTATACATGTATCATCATACATTCAGAGCATATCTAAAAACTTAAAGACTTTATAATATTACATATCACTGCCTTGAGGGCTTAATACATGTTTTGTACTGTCTACTACTACAGGAGTTCGCACTAAAAATTCACATGGCTTTATAAGGAAACTACTTAAGTACAACTTCCCAAAATGGTAGATCCATCGTCTTCGTCTTCAAATCAAAAACTGCCTTTTGTCATTTACCTGAAAGGGGGATCCGAACAAAGTCCGGGTAAGCTAATCTAAGCTTGTGAGTAATTCCTGCATTCGTCATGGGGTTTTCAACTGGTAGTGATTTATCACTTGAGAGTTTATAAAATACTCACTACCAATTGTTCGTACAATTTAGAACACAGAATATATGCATTCTCAAAACGGATGGCTTGAACATTTAAAACATTCAAGCCATGCTTATACTTATGAACTTCAAAACATATAACATAACATGTCATCCTTAAATAGAGTATAAAAACTCGAAACATATGCATTTCATAAAACAGATAGCTTTGAAACAATTAAAGTGTTCAAGCTAAACTCGTACTTCGTTAATAAAGTATATAAACTTTAAAACACATAAATATGTATTTTGAAAATGAGGGTAAAACCTGCTTTCATTTTCAAAATCACTTTGTCATCTTTTCCCTTTAATTAGGTGGAATCTGTTTCGAACCAGACTCCCGTTTTACTGCCAATGTTGTCGATGATTTTTGCCTGGGGGATTAGATCCTGCTACCGGGCATGTACTGTTGAATCCCGAAGGATTTCAACCATCATAGGGGGTGGTACTTAGTACCGTTCATCTTATAAAACATTTGTCACATGACTTCTTCAATAGATATTTTTCATGAATATTTAAAACATGAAATATACAACTTCTGTAATGAAACTTCACTGTTGGGAATAATCAAATTCAGAATATTTAAAGAGATTTGCATTTGATTTAGACATGCTAAATATTTTCAAGAAAAGAGCTGAATATAAAACATTCATCAAGCATGTCGTAACAGAAGATTTTAAAAGAACGGAATCATATGAAGACTGAATTTGATATTCAAAGGCTGCAATAACTTGAACTTAAAACTTCTTCAAATTCATGGAGTTAAATCTCCATTTCAAATACAGGGTTACTCACCTCGGTCCTTTAGGGTTAGTGCTAAAATGCGCTTTCCCACTTTCTTCGTAATTCCTAAGAACAATTCATAAACAGTCTCATTAACTTCACATTCACTGCAATATCATCTATCGATGTTTCTTAACTTATGCTTCAATCGTATTTCATCCTAACCGATTTAACTCATACTCTTAACCAACGACACAATTTATTATGTTGGAAACTTAATTCGTTTCAACTATACTCTTTTGGTAGCTCCATTAACTTTAATTTACAGTTATTTACTTCACATGTTAACGCGACGTGTCTTCTCGTACTTTATTTCTTCTTACTTGCCTTAATTTAATACTTCGACAATACTTTAGTCTTTAGTCATCAGATAGATGCTATTCGTCAAATTTTATGTCTTTTTATTTTAGACATTTCTTTTGGTCGAATAGACTCTACCATTGAGTCCGGAGTGTCGAAGAAAGTCAGTTTAGGCTTTCTTAGAATTTAATTCGGACTTTTATATGTAAAAGGGCAAAATGGTCATTTATCGTTTTACGTGTCACATTTTTCGTACTTCGTTTCGTAATTTGGACTCCATTATTGAGTCCGGGATGTCAAAGAAAGTTAATTTAGACCTTCTCCGATCTCATTTTGGCTTTAAGGGTACTAGGGGTATTTTGGTCATTTTACCCCTTTACGTGTCTCTATTTTTTGGAACCCCGTCTCGTGTCGTGGACCTCACCATTGGACTCAGAAGGTCCTAGATAGTAAGAATACATTAATAACTTGTTAATTTTGGTCAAGGGGTATTTTGGTCATTTACCCCTTTGCGTGTCTTTATTTTTCGGGACCCCGTCTCATGTCGTGGACCTCACCATTGGACTCAGAAGGTCCGAGATAGTAAGAATACACTAATAACTTGTTAATTTTGGTCAAGGGGTATTTTGGTCATTTACCCCTTTGCGTGTCTTTATTTTTCGGGACCTCGTCTCACAAAACGGACCCGCCATTAGCTTCAGAATGCCCAAAATAGTAAGAATTCACTATTCATATGTCTAATTTGGACTTTATTTGCCCTATTAAAAATCCAGGGGTAAAATAGTAAATTTACCTCATTTATTAAATAATTATTTAATTATTTAAATATTTTTCTAAGGGTAAAATTGAATAATTTTTCCATCAGTAGGGCCCCATTAGAATTTCTTAAAACAGTTGGGGCCAATCTGTAAATAGTGGAAGTGTTGGTTTATTTAGTTTTTAATTAAATTAAAGAACCAATGGGTTCGGTCCAAATCCAAGTGAACCGGTCCGGTTCACCTACAAACTAACCGGTTTAACCGGTTTGCCATGTAATGCTGACGTCATGATGACGTCAGCCCTAATGGTTAAAATTTAAAATTTTTAAACCTCTAAACGTCACCGTTTAAATAAACCCATAACCGGATTTGACCTGGACCCGTAACCGACCCGTAGACCGACCCGACCCAAACAATGTCATCTTCCCCATGAGGGTGGACACTGTTCATCTCAAACCCTAAAATTTTTCAGTGGTATTTCGTGCAATTTTACAACTTCGTTTTTCCTGTTTTCTTTTCCAATCAATTCCTAACATCTTAAGACATGTTTCTACATTGTTTTTGGGACTCGAATTTAGTTCAATCGCACGGTTCGAGCCACGATAACCAGACCTATAACGATCTGGTTCATGCTTATTTCTTGATCGTTTTCCATGGGGTTTAACTCGTTTTGATCCCCTATTCATGGGGATTTAATTTTCGTTCATAAGGGTAGGTTTAGAAGCAAGTTTGTGAGATTTGTTTTAGAGACCCGAAACTGTAACTTGATATTCAGAGGTCGATTCTTTTGAGTTTTGATCGCGGATATGGGTTTTTGGCATGTTTGAGGAGTCTAGTTGAGGTTCCAACCAACCAAATTGGGTTTGGGGAAGCTTGATTCAGTTTCATCATTTTGGGTTTTGCATTTCAGTAAAATTTTCTACCCCCCTGTAACCTCCGTTTTCTCCCTCGATTTTCTATGATTTTAAACCATATTTCTTGCAAAATGAAGCTCATTCTACATAGATTAAGACCCTATGTTTTCATGCTAAAATATGAACGAAATCGGATTTAATTTTGGTTGGGAAGATACCTGTTTAAACAGACTGTTCCCAATTTCTTTCTCCCTCTTCGGTTTCCAACTTTGTCTTCTTGCTTCAACTTTCTTCTTCTTCTTCTAGAACTCTCTCTCTCTCTCTCTCTCTCTCTCTCTCTCTCTCTCTCTTCGTATGTGATTAGTGGCTAAAGAACCGTGTGTATCCAAGTGTATATAACCTATATGTATATAATCTAATGGCCATCACCCTCATTCCCATACTCCATCTCAATCACAGCCATACCCATCACTTTTCTGAATTTGGGCCATGCTTCCTTTCATTTCACCATACCTTTCCCACCTACTTGAATATATAATATACATATTTAGTACATCATCCCCTTACCTCCATGTCTCCATGCATATATATATATATATATATATATATTATATTATACCCACAACCGTCCCATATATATATTATATTTATTTTTATTTTATTTTTCCTATATTCAAGTATTACATATATATAATTATACATATATAAATACTTACACACGCTTGGTCACATAATACAGTTTTAGGTGAGTATAATCAATTTTCATAAACTTAATTAATTAATTATTTTAAATTAATTAATTGTTTTCCTTAAGTGTAGACATCTTTACACTTATTTTTCATAACCTCGAAATGCGTGCCTTATGACCCGGTATTTTTGGGTCGGGGTATTACAGTCCACGTGGTGGGTGAATAGGTCCACATATATTTCTTTGAATGCGTTCTAGAAACACTAGAGATTTAACACTAACCTTTGTGGGAGATGACATCATTATTAGTTTTCCATGAGAATAGGCAGTGCATAGATATTCACATGGTAAAATAATCTTCTCGTTATTTAAGGGATGTTCATGTAAATTTTCAATGTTTTTTCACATCATTATTGCCCCTCGGTAGCCCAATTGATCATGTCAAAGAAAAAAAATATTTGGGTTGTTGAACTTCTAGTTCATCACAACATGCGATTCAATGGCATTTATAGTTGTTTGATACAACCTAGAGGAAGCAGAATGGAGTTTGTCTAAGATATTCTTCTTGTTTGAAACAACATAAATGTTATAAAAATATTCCATACCATCTTCATTAATGGTCTCAACGTGATATTCATTTTGATGGATATGTTTAAAACTGAGAAATTTTTTTTCTAGATTTGCTAGAATATAAGGGATGATTTATATGAAATGTTGTCCCATTTGGCAACTTGATACCGACTCTTACAGAGCCTTCAATCATATTTGCAATACCACAGATATAGTGTTAACATTAACTTCAACTAATTTTAAACTCAAGAAATATTTTTATCTCGAAAGATTATGTGTGTAGTTGAATTGTCTACTAGACATATATCTCTATTATCCATCTAAAATCTATCAATTCATTGTTAGAAATAAGATATTAAAAATAGATATATGTAGAAGTTAAATTGCACTAAAACAACAATAAAAACATTACATTAAGTTAAACATAACAACATAATATAACAAAAAAACACTAACTAGTATGTACATTCCAGTCACATATTAAATGGTCAATTTTCCACTAGGATTTGCAAATAAGTTTGAGTCAGGGTGTGTAATATCCACAGGATCGTAAAAAAAACCATAAGATTGTTAGTAAAATTCCCAGGACCATTAGTAAAATTTGTTTCTATTTCTTCATTTTTTTTTCCTTTAGTGAGGCTTCGTAAAAATCCACAAAATGTCTAGGCGTACAACAAATACGCGATCAATGCCCTTTTCTACTACAACGATAACAAGATTTTTTAGGATCATGGGTCAATTTTTGTTTTCCTTTTCCTTACTTTGCCTCCATATTATTATTGTTGCAATTCAGATTTTGTGGTGTGTATCTTTTAGGACAATTAGGAAAATTATTCTTGTGACTACCTCGATATGAGTTATTATACTAGTCGCGACTGTGACCACGTCTATGACCATATCCATGCCCACGCTCATGCTTCTATTTATGTGAAGTTGCATTTGCTTCAGGAAATGCATTTCCATTCCCTTTAGGGAATGGTGCAGAGCCAGTGGAACGTAACAGATGATTTTTCATTACAAGATCATTATGTTGTTTAGTTAGGAGAAGACATGAGATTAACTCAAAATATTTAGTAAACCTGTGCTCTCAATATTGTTGTTATGGGACAATATTTGAGATGCGAAATGTAGAGAATATCTTTTCCAGTATATCTGCATCTGTAATATTTTCTCTACATAATTTCAATTGTGAAATAATTTTCAATAATGTTGAATTGTACTCACTGATTGATTTAAAATCTTGCAACTTCACAGGTACATCCAATCATACCGAACCTTTGAGAGAATAATGGTTTTATGGTGATCATACATTTCTTTCAGATTCTTTCAAAGAGTCAATGGATCTTTTATCGTGAGGTATTCCTGCCTTCAAGTCTTCATGAATGTGATGACGAATGAATATTAGTGCCTGCATTATCCTACCAGGATGCGCTATTTCCTTCTTTGATAGTGTTGCTAAGATTATTAGTTTCAATGTGAATTTCAGCATCAAGTAACCAAGAAAAATTATTCCAGAAAAATCCAATGCAGCAAACTGAAGTTTGGTGAGATTAGACATTTTTCAAATAGTAAATCTGATATAATATTTAGATCCAAATGCACTAAATATTATCTTTAATTTGATACTTCCGCAGTTAACTAGATCTTCGTGATGACAATGTATGGTAAAATTAATAGACAAAACTAATTACACAAGTCTATAAAAATATTTACGTAGTTCAATTTTAAGTCTACGTACATAGAGAAAAGAAAAAAAATTCGCTAAATTTTATAAAGAGGTACAATAAAAAATTCCACTATACTCATATTAGGTTATTCTGATGATAAATTACTCTTATTATTTCTCTCCGCGGTGGTACATCATAAATTTACCTACCATCCCGCTTATATCGATTTACTCTGTCACCTTAGAATCACCGCCTTCCATTAATGCAGCTAATAATTACTTCACTGTTGGTATCTAAACATTATTTTCGTAATGATATAGTGACGCGGCCTTATATTTTGACTATTGCTTTTGCAGCATAGTACCTTATAGGGCTATGGGCCAAACGTTTCCTGCCTTTGGGGTTCCACATCATCAACCAAAAAAAAAGACATGAGGTGATGATATCCAACCAATCATATATTTACAACAATAACATATATATATATATTTTAATCTATAACTGACTTTTGTTTTTTCATGTAATGTACAAAATTTACAACTATTTTTAATAAAATAATAATTTTTTATCCATTTCTAACGGCACGTCACAGGTAAAAATATATGAATAAAAGATGGGTGACCATAAATCGTTACTTCTCGTAGGAATGAATTTTTCTGCTATATATTCATCATGTTGACGTGGCGTGCGTTGCAGTAAAGTCTGAAGAAAGCTCGCTCACTCGTTGATAGAGAAATCTCTTTCGGAGTACGCGTGGGTGGGGCGTTACACCATACGATACAATACACTACATGAACATTTTCCTTCTAAATCACCACGCCTTCATGGCAGCGCCATACCTGAGATCAATCCCAAGATCATTTACGTCGTTCAGCACTAACTCAGCATTGAAATGGGAAGGTGGGGTTTCTATGGTTCAAGGAGCTTCCAGAGGAATAGGCCTTGAATTTGTGAGCAATTTCCTAAATTTCATGTCACCTCTTTCAGTTCATGCTGTTTACCAATTAACCATTTCTTACATTTCAATATTTACTTGCATTATCTCTGGATTTGACATCTCTTGCGTTCTAATTTATCGATTTAACAATGATGGGTTTGGTCTGTTTTCTTTTGGCTTGCACCACTGGTTTTATCTTCTTTATGTTTTAACTTCAAGATAGAGAACTCTTCCCCCTCTAGTTATGTCCCGTAGGGTTGGGTTTTGGAAAAGTGTTTGGGTGAGTTTTTGCCTCTTTCATCTCCTTTGTAATGGGAAACGGAAGTAATGATAGATTTTGACAGGACTTATGGTGTGGCGGGGTTGCCTTGAATGATCGATTTGCTGACCTTTTCTAGATTACAATGAACAGAGATGCATGGGCAATTACCTAGTGTTATTTAACAACTTGAACACTATCTTATAGAGAACATATTAACGCATACTTCTGTCACAATCCATTTAGGCCATGACCTTATGTTTTGCAATTCCTTTTTCCTTCTCTGTTTTTCCTCTTCTTTTTTTGTTCATTTGGGCTTATGTTTTATGGTTTCTGCCCTGGATATCTCAAATTTACGGGGGATGCCAAATCCATTGTTATCATTCTCAACATAGCCTTTTCTGGTGTATTAGATTACTTTTCTGTTAATACTATGTCTATCTTACTCCGTAGAGTTAGTGTTATTCCCCTAATGTTTCTGGTGTGAATGGTGGATACCTAATAAATCTAGTACTACCATTCCCAACCCAGTGAAATGTTGTAGGAGAGGTCACGACCTTCATTTTGTTGCTTTTGGTTCTGTTGCATTTACCCAGAATTAGTATTTTATATGAATCACTCACAGACTAGCTATTATCCTTGCTCATTTGTGACTTGTTTTCTCCTGCTTATAGGTCAAACAATTGCTAGAGAAAACTGAGAAAGGACACGTTGTTGCTACTTGCCGTGATCCCAGTCAGGCAGCAGGGCTTTTAGATTTGAAAAATAAGTTTGCTGAACGCCTTAACATTCAACAATTGGATCTGACCGTTGAGAGCACCATAGAGGTTACTTTGCTCACTCCCTTATACTTGGTTCTTATAACTTTGTGCTTTATTGAAACCAAATCATTATATAATAAACTGAATTGGTAGATTGATGTTGTTGAGGTGTTGGTTAGTAATTTAGTCAAAAGATAGGGTAAGAGAATGCAGAATTTTAATCTTACAACCTTATGTGTGGTGGAATGGTTGTAAGATTCCAAATTTTATCTTCTTTACAAATTGGAGCAATCTATATTTTTTTCTATACTTTAAGCAACCTGATATAATGTTTTATATCAGGCATCCGCAAAGTCCATAAAAGAGAGATATGGCTGTTTAAACCTTCTCATTAATGCATCTGGCATTCTTTCAATACCAGATATATTGCAACCAGGTACATTGTTGCTTCATTTTTTAATCCATAATCTTGAATTTCGTAATAAAGTTAAAGATCGGGACTGTTATGGATAGATAATGTAATTGTTAATTAGAAGCTAAATATTTATTGGAATTCTTTTTTTTTTCATTTGTTAGACCAGTCAAATGAATAACTTATTTTCTTCAATTTCCAGTACAGAAACAACATTGAGCAAAGTAAACAAGTCTTCTTTGATGTTTGCTTACGAGGTTAATGCAGTGGGCCCTATTTTAGTTATTAAGGTATGATCACTCAGCATTCAGTTTGTAGCTTATCATTAAGTGGAATGGTTTGGTATAGATATGTCTTTATTTCAAGGTTCTCTATTTTAGTTGAAGTAATATCCCGGCAGAAAGTGTTTTGAGTGCTAAAGAAAATGGTTGACACCATGTTTTCTATTGTTTAGTAGATTAACTTACAAATAAAAATGTGGGATGAAGCCTTTTTTCCATTGTGCTGGAGTGCAGTGATTTATACATCTAGCAAGAAGAGCAGCACATTTATCAGTATATCTCTTGCTCTTTGGAACTAGAGATTATTATTAATTGCATCTAAGAAATGATTTCAGTAGAAACATGTGCCTCCCGAGCAATGTTTTAATAAGCTTTGTCAAGGCTCGCCTTAAAGAGAGGTGTTTCCAAAATGCCTCTTTGTCCATCAAAAATGCATTTTAGGATTAATTTTGTGACTTCATAGAAATTAAAGAGTACAAACCCTTATTTCATTAAGATAATGAGAAAAACTAAAAAATCATTTATTTTCTTTTTTAAGAAGCTTTTTTATTGCTTCAATTCATTGGAACCTCTCAACTGAGAGGAATTTATTGCTAACAATAATGCTTTTGACCACTTTCATGGAGTTATGAAACCCTAAAACAAAATCAACAAGGGGTTTTTAAACATATGGTTGTACTTTCTTATGGCTTCCACATGATATTGTCTCTCTCTCTATATCTATATATATATATATATATTTTTTTTTTATGCTTCAACAAGTGAGGAGGGAGGGAGAGAGAAATTAAGGTAAAAGTATTGTACTATGAGTTTTTAGGTATAGAAATATATTCAAAGTATTGATCTTTTCTTTTTAAAAGAAGATTAGTTATATAGCATTCCTTATGTTTTGAGATTATAATGATGGACCTAATTTCAAAAGAATAAAATGCTCATTTTTTAACTACTAATAATATTTATATCCCAAAAAGCTTACACCCCAATACCTTGAGGGTTATGCTTTGCCTTGTAAAGGTCAAGTGCCTCGCTTTATGCTTCCATCTTTTTCTAAGAACTGGTTGTCAAGTATGAGAATACCGGTTTATGTCCTAGAGCGGCCAATTTGTTCAAATATATATATTTTTAAATAATGGAAGTATCATAGGAAAGCGCAAAAAGGGTTAAATCTAAGACTAAAACTTGTCCACCTCTTCCAGCCCCCAGATTGGTTGGACCAATGCTGTTTTCCTTCAAGCGCCTTCCTAATTTTCCATTTTTGATGTAGGACAAGTGCAAAGCAGCACTCATCTTTTTTGATAAATAAATTTGTATTAGAAACAAACACTCCAATGGGGGAGCAATTTGTGCACATGCGAAGGATATAGGAACATAAGAACTTAGGGTATATTTGGATGGGGGAATTTGACATAAAGGGATGTGAGGTTTAAACTCACAAATGTATAGAATATTTGTTATTGGAGTTGAATTGAGAGACCTAACAGGATGTTAGAAGTAAGGAAAATATATTTTTTTATTATTATTTTGATCAGTAAGATATTTTATTATGATTCTTTGCAACTAGAATTCTTCATGGCATGAATTTCAAACAATTCCTTTTACCTTATTATTTCTATTCCTCACATATAAGGCTTTCCAATCACTCTATGTATATTGTTGAACCCCAAACTTAAACTATTAAAACTAAATCTAAATCATATTGTTTAAATTATTGATATGAATTCCATTCATTTTGCACCCTTTAATCCAAAGGGAACCTAATTTTTTTGTACAACTCAAGTCTCCTATGAAAAAACTATAAAGAATTTTGGAAATCTTTTAGATTAGCAAAAATGAAAAATATGCAACATTATGGCTTAAGCTAATGAACTATGAAGCACGGATACTCTATTTTAGCTTACGTGTCAGTGTCGGATACCGACACTCTTTAATTTTTATTTAATGCCTTTGTTATTTTGATATCTTAATTATATTTTTTGTGATGTGTGTGTTTGTATGCCAATTTTAATTGAAATAACATTAGGTTTTTATTATATGGTCATATAAAAAAAATAAAAAATTTATATATATTCAACGTGTTCCTGAAGTGCCAGTGTCCTACTTTTTTGAGAAATAATGTATCTGCGTGTCTGTATTGTTTCGTGTCCATGTCCCATGTCTGTGTCTCGTGTCCCGTGTCCATGCTTCTTAGCTAATGAACATACAATAGGAATGAAATAAAACACTTATATAGTAAGAAAAGGCCACCTACAGTTGATTTTTTTTGTGGGCTTAGGTCATGGAAAATTTGGACAATTTGGAGATTAATAAAGGTATTAGGCTAAGTAAAAAATGCTAATACCCTAGCAATTTGTGTTTTAACATGCATGCTTGAAAACATGGTACACTTTCATTCTAGGAAAACCTTTTTTGGTAAGAAAAAAAATGAGTAAATGAAAAAGGAGGAGGTTTGTGCTAGGTAGCCGCCAGACAATGTAAAATTTTGTTAGATATTTTATGAAAATGAATCTTGGAATTATTCGAGTGAATAGTAGGGCGTTTTTCTTAAGCGATGTGCTGCACGTTTGTGCTTTGAGAAATGGGCAAGGGGCATTGCATTGGCGCCTGCATGTGGTGAAAAGTGGGAAAGGTTTCCCACATTTTGCCGGACGAGTGCAAGTAAAGATATTAGCTTAAGATAGTAGACTAATTAGCTTAAGATAGTAGACTTAAATTAGCAACTTCGAATATAGGAACAGGGATGACGGTGGTAGATATTATGATTAGAAGGAAAGTCAATATATTGTGTTTATAATAAACTAAGTGGGTAGGAAAGAAAGTCAGAGAAATTGAAAAGACTAGATATAAAATTTATTATATTGGAAAAGATAGACATAGAAATGATGTATTGTAGATAAGGGTCTCAAAAAAGAGGTTGTAATTATTATTAGAAAATGGGAAAAGATAATACTAATAAAATTTGTGTTGGGAGATAATATAATTAATGTCATTAACACTTATGCACCCCAAATAGGACTAAATTGACACCTTAAAGCACATTTTTGGGAACATCTAGATGAAATAATTTGAGACATACCTATAGAAGAAAAAATATTTATATAATGGTCATGAAGGAAAAGATTGGGGAGGGTATGAGATGGTGTATGGGGCTGTGGATTTGGAGACAAGGATGATGCTGGGGAGTTCACAATAGCTATGATTTTATATTAACAAATACTTATTTTAAAAAAGAGAGATGAACATTTAGAACTTATAAAAGTGGATCAAATAGACTTTTTCCTAACTAGAAGAATAGATAGGCTGTTGTGCAAAGATTGTAACGTTATTCCTGGAGAAAATTTGACCTTGCAACATATGTTGGTGGTTTTAGACGTATATATTAACAGACAAATAGGAAAGAGTAAAGAGATTAGAAAATCAAGAATTAAAAAGTGGAATTAAAAGCTAGAAGGTAGAGTTATGGAAAAATAAGATGTTAAAAGAAATAACATGGAACTTAGGATAAAACTAATTTAGTGTGGATAGGATGGTTGAATGTATTAAAAGAATAGCAAAATAGTTTCTTCGAGAGTCAAAAGGAAAAGGACCACTATTTAAGGACAATGGGTGGTGGAATGAAGACGTCCTGAAAGTATAAAAGGAATGTTATAAAACTTGGCTAAACATAGAAATAAAGAAAGTTAGAAAAACTATGAAAATGTAAGGAAATTAAGAAAGCAATAAGAGATGCTAGATATAGAGCACATGATGACTTTTATTTCAAATTGAACACAAAAGATAGGGAGAAGAATATGTACAAACTTGCTAAGATAAAGGATAGGAAAGCTAGAAATTTCAATCATATTAAGTGCATAATGGTGAAAAATCAAGAGTCTTAATGAATAATGATCAAATTAAAGGCATCTGGAGTTTTGGGAAATTGTTGAATGAAACCATGTAAAAAATTGAAGTGTCTAAGGTATATAAAAACCTCTAGGGGGATTAAAAATAACATTGTTTTTTTTGGTAGCATTAAAGTGTCTAAGGTAAAAAAAACGTCTTAAAGAAGAGGGCTTTAGAATCAATTGTATTCTCGTTGAGGTTTGGAAGTGCTCAAGGGAGGAAAACTTGTCCCTGCTAATAAAGTTATTTAATATGATTATAATAAGCATAGTTATTAAACCCAGCCTAGTCATGTGGGTCAACTCGGTGAACCGGAGGTCAAATTGGTCCAGTTTTTTATTAGACCATTTAAGGATGTGAACCGGTAAAAACCGGTTAATCCGTCTGGTTTTATGGTTGACCCAGTGAACCGGATGAGTTTGTTTGAACCAGTTGGGTTGTAAATAATTACAAAAAAATGACTTAATAACCAAAATTTTAAGTAATTTATCATCATGAATGACATTAAAAGACCTTTAAAATATATTTAATATAGTCATTAGGTGTTTTTATTTTTTATTATCATGCTTGTGTAATATTTAACTTAAATTTTAACAATAAATTTGATACTTTAACTATAATTTAATAATTGAAATGAGGAATGATGATATAATATTAGAATGTTTTGTTCAATATTAATTTATTAGGTATGATAATACAATAATATGTTTTTTACCATGTTATATTCATATTTTATTATTTGACTATTTTGATTTACTCTAGAATATACTTTAAAATATATGTTAAATATTTTGAAATATTTTTTTAATATTTTAATAATATAACCGGTCCGACCAGTTGACCCACTGGTTGAACCAGTGACCCATTGACCCGGTCCCTTTACCGAGTTGATGTTCGGACCAGGTTTAATAACTATGATAATAAGTAAGAAATTGTGAGTAGTGAAAGAGTATTTTAGTACTTATATATATAAAAATAAGGGAGATATCCCAAATTCTCCAAATTATCATGGTATTAAATTAATGAGTCAGACTATGAAACTTTTAGAGGTAGTGATTGATTATCGATTAAGACTTGCGGACAACTGTATCGAAAAATTAATTTGAATTTATGCTAGAGAGGTCAAAAATCAAAGTTTTTTAACTATTAAGAAGACTTATGGATAGGTGCAGGGAAAAGAAAAAGATTTTTATAGATTTAGAGAAAGCTTATGATAGAGTTAGTTGAGATTAATATGGTGGGTTTTAAAAAAGAAAGGAGTTATAAAACAATTTATCGAAACGATAATGACATGTGCGATGGGATTACAACTACAGTAGGAATAATTGTGGGAGAAACAATTGATTTTTCGATCATTGTTGGCTTACATTAGGGTTTGTGTCAAGTCCATACCTTTTGCTGATAACATTGTTTTATTTGGCAAAACTAAAACAAGGATAAATGGTAAATTAATGGTTTGGAGAGAGGCTATAGTGTTAAGAGGGTTTAAGATTAGTAGGACAAATACTGAATATATTGAATGTGACTTTAATAGAACTAAAAACACAATTGGGAACATAGTGAACATTAAAAGTTAAGAGAATGAAAAATTAAAAATTTTAATTTCTAGGCTTGCTCATCCATAAGGAAGGAGAAATTGGAGATGATTTTATTCATAAAAGTAGGATGGGTTAATGGAGAAGCCATTCTGGCATTTTGCGTGGTCAATGTGCATCTCTAACTTGAAAGGTAAATTTTATAGAACATATATTCGACCAGTGATGTTGTATCGAACAGAATGTTGGGTAATTAAGAAATAACATGTGCATAAAATGAGTGTGGCCAAAATGGGAATATTGAGATAGATGTGTGGTAAGTCTAGAAATGATAAATGAATAAATTTGTGATATGGTGAAAGTAGCTCCTATATGAGATAAAATGAGAGAATATCGATTAAAGTGGTTTAGCCATGTGTAAAGTAACTGCTGCTACATTAAATAATACTGCATGGTTCACATTGAGGAATTTAGGAAAAATACTGCTAGAATATCTGGGCAGTAACTTTCTTGGGGTATTGGGTGCCTAGCAAAAACTTATAGAGTTGCAAAATAGTAAGGGTATGCAAGTAAGCTTTCAGGTTTAAAAACTGAAATTAGAGGCTGATGGCTATTTTTTTTATAAAGTATAAAAATCATTAAATAGAGCCACAGAAAGGGGGCACATCCCATTTATGTGAAACATATACATAGGTCAATCAGTTAGCCCCCTATATACATCCCCAAAAAACTTACAAAGAATTGAGGTTAATCTTAAAGAATTTCGTACTCCAAACAAATAATGTCCAAAGTATCATCCGTCTCAAAAAGTATCAGAATGCTCCTTTCCCTAAAAAATCCCCATATTTCGCTTGTACAAAGTGCACCACATAACACATAAAGGAGTCATTCTGCACCCTAGGAAGATTTTTTTGTTTTGATAGTCCAATCCCACACCTTAAAAAATCTGGAATTGCTCCAGGCGTAACCCACTTACTACCAAAAAGTGCAAAGAAAGTAGCCCATAAATCTCATAGAGCAAAAGGAGATGTGTAGGAGATTTCTCTTCTACTTTGCATGTACGGCCAACCTGAAACTCCTCTTCTTCAAATTGTTGATGGTTAAAATGAGGCTACTATATATGATTTAGAAGCATCGATCATGCTAAAGCCTTGAAGACCATTGGTTAGTCTTGCTAGCATGGAGCTTTTTAACCTTCTTTTTGTATTTATGTTGCATATTATTACATTCCTAGTTCTTTAAAATTGTCATGTTGCTAGACTAAGTTCTGAACTAGCCTCAAGGGTTGAGATTGAGAGGATTTCACTGTCATGTGGTGCAAGACCATTAGGAATAAAGGGATGAGTGAAAGAGAGAAAGAAAGAGGGAAATTGAGAGAGAAGAAGAGATCAGAAACCAGTGGGAAAGGGGAAAGCTTCAACAATTAGCAATATTCAATATTCAATTCATCAAAGTATTTCAAGCTCTATTATCATTAGCCTATTTATAGGCAAACCCTAAAATACCAAAATAGCATTAACTACCAAAATTACTAAAACAACCCAAAAAATTGGAAAATAGAAAATAACCAAAATCAAATCTTAAACTCTAAATTTCAATCGCAAATTACTCAAATAAGGCCTTTCTGTTCCCCATTATTTCTCCCCAACTGAGAAGAACTCCACTCCGGTGAGTTAGGATGGTGATCATGTTCTGAAATATGAAGAACATCTACAAACTGCTCTGTAAGTGAAATGGTGGAAGAACAACTATCGATGCGGATGAAGAAGTTGTTGGGTTCGTAATCACAGCGGAAGCGATTTCAAAAAATCTATTTGGATCTTTTTCTTTACATGAATCATGCAATCTTGAAAAGAGGGTTAGAATTACCCTGTTCTTGATAATCTTGATTATTGAAGAAGGCTTTTTGAATAGATTGATGTAATTTTCCTTCTCTCACTCCTCTAGGTCTTCTCCTCTTTTCCTTTAGGCAAACCATATCGCAGGAGAGTGGGTTGCCTCTTATTTTTGTCTAGCACAAAAACTTGTGATAAATGGCTCCCTACATATCATATATATAGGGTTTAACCTAATTTAGGGCAAGAGAAGGGATCTAGTGGGTCCCACAAAGTTAGCTTCCAATTAGTCAATTAAATCTTAATTATCTCATAATTAATTCTAATTGACTAATTAATTTCAATTAACTCTAGTATATAATTGAAATTACACTCCAACTTAGTAGAATAGAGTAAACCCATATACACTATACTTTTGCAGTTGGCCCCTCTCCATGGATACTAATAATCAGGGTTCCATATTATATTGTCAAATTAATTCTCTAATTATTTTAGGAACCTAATTCAATAATTATTAATCACTTGCAATTGGTCATCATTTCAATAAACAATTTACTAAAAAGACCGGATCCGGATATCATTGATTAACTCATTGAATTAGCACAAAGGTGATATCCATCTTTCTAATATATAGTGTAGATTCCATCTTGAGAATATGTGTTCGCACAGTCTAAATAATGACTTCCAAAGATATCGAGGTATTGATCTAAAAGGCCTCACTCATTGGTAACTCAAAGTCATCACTATTCAGAACTTGAGTTCACTATCCTCTCAGGATTAAGAGCATACTGCGAATAGTGAATAAGAAACTTATTAAAGGTGACAGTTCCAAATGATGCGTTTTTTATAGTGATCCAGTTCAGTGTATTCCCAATACACCAATACAATAACTTAGAGTCCACTATTTTGATGATTGAGATAAACTACCTTATCACATAAAGGTTAAATGTATTACAGTTTTATAGATAAGATGTCCAGTCTTATCATAGCAGCGAACAATTCTAGAATTGCCTATATAAGCAATTCATATCTCCTGTGTATAAATCTCATTTATACACATGAACCGCTTCTCATGACAATTCAAGGACTAATCATCTCATTATATAAAGCAACATCCAAACATAATATGAAACTCAATAATAAATCAAATCTATTAAATAATAATAAAATGTCTTGGATATGAGGGCACACATCCTAACAGAGGCAAGACCATTTGTCTGAACATGTGTGTGTAACATAAGAGGCTCAAATATGCTTGTTATCCACGTGAAAATCTATAGTCCCATTTTCAATGTTAAGTCAGGTAAATATGCATTAAGCCCCAAAATTGAAAAAGACAAATAGGGTCAAAGTGGGGGGGGGGGGGGGTGAACATGATTGATGGCATTGTTGCTTGTTTGAAATTTTTTCTTGTCGTACAAAGTTGCAGGCTTATAATTTGTATTATTTAAAATAATTTTACAACACATCAACACTAAGATCATAAAATTGCTAGTTAAAAGAAATTGAGGCAAATGGACAAGACTCTACTACAAGTTTATAACGTGTCTAGGACGTATCTGAAACTTAGAAAAAGATGATGAAGTTTAGACACTTTTTTTAACATGTTCAACACATGTCCGAGATGTATCCGACACGAATACGTGAGCCAAAACAGAGTGCCCGTACTTCATAACTCACAAAGCATAGATCTTGCAGTTCTTGATCTTTTAGAGCATGACTACCATCATAACTTGCCAAAGTTGAATTCTTCTCAGTTGGGGAGAAATAATGCATTTGATGAGTAATTTGGGATTGAAAATTAGTGTTTAGGATTTAATTTTGGTTATTTTTAGGATTATTTCAGTAATTTTGGTGGTTAATGTTATTTTGGGCTTTGTCCATAAATATTCTAATTGTAATAGAATTTGGGAGACTTTAATGAATTGAATATTGCTAATTGTTGAAGCTTTCCCCTTTTTGATCTATATTATTCTCTCTCAATTTCCCTATTTCTTTCTCTTTCCCTCTTCCTTTCTTTCATCCCTTTATTCCTACTAGCCCTATACCTATGAAGCATATACACTCTATTTTGGTTCATATGTCTGAGTTGAACACGTGTCAGATACCGACACTCTCGGACACTTTCTAGACACTCGAAAAAAGAGTGTCCAAATTGTCCTTTTTTTTTTTTTTAATTTCGGATACGTTAGAACATGTTAGTAACTTAGTACACATTTTGTTTTTTTATTTTGTGGATTTTTTTGCCTCCTTTTCTTCTCAGTTTTTTTTTTTTTTTTGGTTATAAATATACTTATATATGTTTTATGTAATAGTTAGTAAATTTGTTTTGAAACTTGAATTATGGATGTTGGTGATTAAACGAAGAAGTTCTTAAGTTTTTATCTAATGGTTTGTTATTTTAATATATTTTTTGCGATTTATGTGTTTTTATGCCAATGTTAATTGAAATAATGTTAATTTTTTATTATATGGTCATATAAAAATATATTCAATGTGTCCCTGATGTATCTATTTCCTGCTTTTTTGAGAAATGTCGTGTTCGCGTGTCCGTGCTTCTTAGCCCTACACCATTAGGGTTGCTACAATCTTAGATATCTACCTTATTTACTATTTGTTAATCTTATTTCAAAAATTCATAATGTAGTAATTCTCCCATAATCTTATTTCAGGGGTTGCTACAATCATTTTATGTTACTCTAATGCTTCATTTGAGAAGAAGTGTCAACTAAATTTTCTTGAATGGATTTGAAAATTCATTTTCCATATCTAATGAACGAGCATCTTTAATTGTTAATTGTTCAAAAAGTTCACCCCTTCTTCATAACTAAAGTAGTTTTAAGTTTTGGAATCTATATGCTTTACTATTCTTGGCATAACCAATAAATACAAATTTATACCTTTAGATCTTATCTTGTTTCATTTCCTTATTGGGTCTAATGCATATGCAATATATCCCCAAATCCTATAATACTCTAGATTAGGTTGTTTATTTTCCCAAATTTCACTTTTGAGTTTTGTCATCTTTAATCCTTGTTAAATATAGAAAAGTGAATTTTGCGAAGAAACTACAAAATACCTCTTAACTCTAGCTTCAATATCTTTATTTTCACATACATTATTGTGCACTAATTCCAAGATA
This sequence comes from Nyssa sinensis, assembly GCA_008638375.1. Classification (NCBI taxonomy): domain Eukaryota; kingdom Viridiplantae; phylum Streptophyta; class Magnoliopsida; order Cornales; family Nyssaceae; genus Nyssa; species Nyssa sinensis. Next base: position 8,658,101 of record CM018052.1, read on the forward strand.
TTAGTGTTTTTATTGGCAAATTTAAAAGGTATTCATAATGAATTTTTTTGTGCACAACATTCATGTTGAAAATGAATATTAACTATTGTTGAGTGTGGGTAGTAATTCTCTTACCTATAGAAGCAAAAGCTTGGGTGCTAATTATTGCCATTTTGTCCAATTTTATCTTACTTGGCCTAATTTATTCAGCAAAACTTCATGCAAATAGCACACATAAGAAGAATTATAGATATTATTTTTCATAATACTCAAGATATACATCTTATGTTTAGTATATCCTTTTTTGATGTTTGTCCCATTTTTAGATAGGATCTTCTTGTTAGTTTCAGGAGCCATTGCTTAGTGCAATTTCTTTAATGTAATGGTAAAATGTTTGGGTTGTTAAGCATGAAGATGTGAGTCTGGGTACTAACTTTGGAGGCCATTGCTTTGTGCAATGGTAAAATGCTTAAGCTTTCAAGCGTGAGAATTTGGGTTCAAATTCAAGAGTAGTCACTTTGTGCAAATAATGTTAAATGTTAGATTTGTATCTAGTTTATCCTTCCTAGCATCTAGCATTGGCGGGAACCTACATTGGGTAATAGTCTTTTTTATCATTTTGTCGGATTCAAATACAACACGAAGGCTATGATGACTCAACAGGAATAAGGCTCTTTTGAATGCCTAGTTCATGAAGCACATTCTTTAGAGTGAGGCTTCCTGAAAAAAAAAAGAGACGAAAATATACATTTTCAGAGCCAACAATTTTATTTGTAACACTATCAAAAAAAAAAAAAACTTGTTGTCATATTCAATGGTTCCATAGGACTTAAAACACACTCCTATGAGGAGGTACACGGAAGTTGCACCACATTCGACCCACCAACCATTTTATCTACATTGAGCATGAAGGTTTTGAAAATCATAGTTACTAGTCCTATGAGGAGGTACAAGGAAGTTGCACCACATTCGACCCACCAACCATTTTATCTACATTGAGCATGAAGGTTTTGAAAATCATAGTTACTAGTCTATTCTCTTCAACATTATTTGCCGCGTGTGATTTTTGTTGGCCTTTATGATGTCAATATTCCTCAGCTCCATGTCCACATGCAAGGAAGGACCGGAACCCTTCTTCTTGGTTGAACTTATTATTTTCTTGACATTTAGGCCAGATTTAGAGTGATACTGTCTCTTATTCCTCAAGAGTCACCTTAAATACACTATGATTAGAAGTGTGAATAAAATTTACATTGTTAGAGATTTTAAATAATTACAAAATATTAATTCGTACCAACTTGTGCATTTATTTTTTGTGGAAGTTAGTAAACCTGAAATTTGGTGCATATTAGCAAAGCCCACCAATTGACCATTGCTGGTGTTATATTTAAACAAAAGTTAGTTTTTCACTTTTGAATGTTTGATAATTTTACATGACTGTTAAAATAATAGTTTTCAATGTTTGGAATAGGTGACTGTTGGAACAGTCACCATTTTAGTTGACATCCTTCAGGACTTTATGGCCCAATTGTTAGTGCAAATCGATTCTTCTAATTCTCTACTTTGGACTCTCTCTCTCTCTCTCTCTCTCTCTCTCTCTCCCCCACAACATCTCTCTTACCAATTAAGTATTATTTTATTTTCTCATGATCCAAGTTAATGGTGACATTAGGCAATTATTCTTTTGGAGAGTAGTCCTCGGGAATAAAAAAGTGGTTGCGCTTTGTATGCTAGAGAATTTTTTTTGGTCCTCTTTCAGTTTCATTGCAGGTTAAATCTGAGGCATTTTGCAAATCGTCCCCAACAATTTAAAGGCACTTATTTTCTCACTGTGCAGGTAGACTTGAGAAAAAAAATTATCCCCAAGATACAAAGCTCAAACATAAAAACTATTCTCTATGATTTTACTTAAAGTGAATAATAGTACCAGTATCATCACTCACTTGGATCAAGCACGATATGAAATATGTTTGGTAGAGAGTAACTAAGAGATATTGTAGAGTATGAGAACAAAAGAGGAAAAGAGAGAGAACGTGAATCTGTTGATTGCAATTGGACAAGAGCATTTGTAGACATTGAATAACACAAGGAAACTATGTGACTTCCAACAGTCACTTGTTCCAAAACATCTTAAATTTCCAGCCACCGAAACCATTAAAAGAACTGTTATGAAACTGTCCAATAGTCACATGGTTGAAGAAGCACGGATACGGATATGACACGACACGACACCAACACACAGACACGTTATTTCTCAAAAAAGTAGGACACAGACACATTTAATATATATAAATTTTTTATATGTTTTATATGACCATATAATAAAAACCTAATCTTATTTCAATTAAAATTAAAATTGGCATAAAATCACGTAAATCACAAAAAATATTATTAAAATAACAAATTCATTAAATAAAAATTAAATTTCTTCATTTAATCATCAACATCCATGATTCAAGTGTTGGACACATGCTCAAGAGTGTTGGTGTCCGACACATGTCCGACAGGGACACATGAGCCAAAATAGAGTGTCCGTGCTTCATAGCACATAGTTAATAAGAAAAGAAAAGTAGCTTTTGCTTGGAAGTTAAACCACCGATCACACATGGGAAGTTCTAATGCCAAATCTTGAGTCCCATGACCCGCTGGTGAACCAATTGGGATTAGATTTGATCATTTATTAGATAGATTATTGATAATTATTTATAGAATTTGAGAGGACAATTTATAATGTTAATACACAGCTTGAATAGGCCCTTCATGGTCATGGTTGGATATGATAATAATTAAGAAGACAGGAAAATTAACTTGTTGAAAAGTGGAGCACTAGCCAATTGGTCACCCACGACTAGTCATCCGGTTGTGAGTCTTGTGACTAATGGGACATACTGAGAGTTGCCTGATGACCGGCTGACTGGTTGCTCTTCACTGTTGGACCCGACTTGGTCCAAAAACAACCTCTCCAATTTTCTGAGATACCGAGAACATGAAATTGACCGGCTGTCCGGTCCCTGCCTAGAACTTAGTCCCTTGTTTTGCAATTTTTCCAGTTTCTCAATCTCCTGGATCAAAATTTTGAAATTTCACACATATACATACATACATGTATACACGGACACTTTATTTTGCGTCACGTGTTAGGGTTGGACACGGACATGCGAAAAAATAGTATCTTTTTTTTTTTTTTCTAATTTTCGAATATATCCCAACCACATTACAGACACATTTTCTGTTTTTTTCCGTCCTTTTTCTCCTCTTTTTGTCCACTTTTTTGTTTTGGTAATGTGTGTGTGTGTGTGTGGCAGTTAACAAATTTTGTTTTTTAACTTGGATCATGGATGTTGATGATTAAATGGAATAGTTCTTCAATTTTTATTCAATGGCTTTGTATTTTGATATATTAATAATATTGTTGCGATTTGTAATTTTTTCAATTTTGATTGAAATACCGTGCCGTGTTGTATTTATGTCTCTTATCCGTATCTATGCTTCTTAGATGTATATAATCAACATTTCAGCTATTTTCTCAACATTGCACTACATATAGAATCAAGTCTCATGACATAAAAGAGTTTAGAGTTACAAAAAATTACGTATAAGAGCTTTTCAAGCTTCTCCAATTGAGTGATCAACTTATGATTCCCTTTCCCAAACAATTCCATGGAGTCAAACACAATTATATACATCCCCACACCAACCTTGGGGTGTACCACAACATGCCAAACAATATATGAATGTCAGTTCACCATACAAAACACAATCACACTCCTCCTTAAGCTTTCAAAGTCACTCCAAAAGGATTCAAAAATACAAAAGAGCAAAGTATTCCTTCATCTTTCAAGCATCACCTTCGTTACCTGCAAAATGTTGGGGTGAGCATACACGTGCCCAGTAGAGATAATGCTTAATCCCGTAACTATGATATGGTGGCATGTGCAAGTGTAAGTGGCATGAAATGCATGTTCAACTCTCGTGTAATATTACAACATAGAAATTCAATCAATAACAACCACTCCAAGCATGTCAAACATCTCAATGTCGAATAAGTTTTAATATGATACGGTGGCATCTGCAAGTGTAAGTGGCATGAAATGCATGTCCAACTCTTATGTAATATTACAACAAAGAAATCCAATCAATGACAACCATGTCAAAAAGAGAGCTTGCTGCGCCAAAATGAGAAGAAAAGAGAGGGTTTGTCCCTCTCATTCTATACACACACAAACACACACATATACATTAGATTATTATGTTGCAAATTTACCAATTTGTCCCTAGCTTACAAGTTCCTTCCTTTTATGTCCCAATACTTGGCCATTTTCTTACCACTCGGGTACCATGTTTTATTTATGTGCAACTCACAGATTTCCAATTCATTTTATACTTCGGGTCCCGCCATATGCATGGTCCCCGTCACTTTAGCTTAATTTCTCATTTTCTTGGAATGTCAAAATTTTCCGCCCAACGGTCTAAAATAACTAAAACATATAATGCATAATATCTTAATCACATCTACTCATACATAATCACACATCAACCATATAATTGTCATCATTAATTTAATTAATGAAATTCTGGGACCCTACATCTAACATGTGCAAAGAAATGTGGCTTTTTCTAACATGGATAAAAAATAAATGCATAGTTTGTTAGAAATGATTTTTTGAAATCTATTATATTTGAAATGGTGTGAAACCCACACCTTGTAATGCCCCTTGCTTAGTTTCTAAGGGAAGTGTTAATTTTGCAAAGGTGGAGAGTCAAAGCTCAACAAGTGTTATATTATGTCACCAAAATAGGCACCAGGTCAAGGAAGTTTTGTTTGATAAATTTCGCCTTATATATTATTTAACATGCATATACCTACAGGCATTGGAGCCCCTTTGAGCCATATAACTGTTTACAAATTACCACTCTCCCCCCCTCCCCCATCCCGCTTCCCCCTCTCTCACACCCATACCCCATTTAGGGAATCTAGGTTACACTAATAACCCTTAATATGTTTACTTTTTTGTACAAAATTAAACTTTTTTTTTCCTTCTAATTTTCAATATCAACTCTCCCTCTCTGAAATCCTGCAAGTAGTATCTTAATCTAGGGCTGTAAATGGATCGGATACGGACTAGATCAGGGGTGATCCTAGTTTGATCTGTTAAGCAAAATGTCGTATCCGATCTGATCCGATAATCCGACGGGTTGTTTACTGGTTGATTCATATCCGAATTTGTTAATTATCAGACATCCGACTCGATAATCCTATTTGATCCAATAAGCTGTTAACAATAACTCAAAGGGTATATGCATTTTTGATAAAAACAAAAGAAGTCTCTAGACATCAGGCTTTGATCAGAAGAGACGACCCAACCTTCATTTTCACACTTCTGTGCATTACACTTTCATAGTATCATGTCAACTACATATTCTGGTGTGTTGGTTGAGAGATGAGAGACGAATTGTACAAATGAGTTTATTAATCAGAGACACAACATAACAACCAATATTTATAAAGATGCATATAATTTTAAAAATAAATAATAAAAACTACTAGTATATGAATACTTCAAAGAATTTTCAAAATTAATCAAGAGAGAACACCAACTGAACAATTTAATGTGATTGAACAGAATTCCCACAGAGCATAAAAATGTCCATAAATATATAAATCACTACAGCACTTTCACATTAACTAAAAGAGTATAAAGCTACTTGTTTTTGCTCCACAAATAAATATATGAAGTTCACAGCTTCACATCCAAAACAAATTTCTCTATAAATTCAAAAATCTCATGTGGAACTGCCTCTCATCTCACTGATTCAATGTTGCTACATCAGCGCATAGATTTTAATCATACATACATATGGTTTGGTGCCACATCCCCTGAAAAATCAAAACTAACGCAACCATAGAAGTTCCCTGATTTTGTTTTGGTAGAGAACTAATCCTAACCTCAGCTGCCTGGGGTCAATGGTGGATGACTTGGATTTAATCAGAGACACGTTTTCTTTTTTTTTCTTCCTTTTTTTTTTGTATTTTATTCTTTTTTCTCATCTTCTCCTTAGTTCTTTTTTTGGTTTTATATGTATATGTATGTGTGTGTGCGTGTATATATATATATACACACACACACACACACACACACATAGAGTATTATATGTTTTATGTAATAGTTAGTAAATTAATTTTGGAACTTGAATCATGAATGTTGATGATTAAATGAATAAGTTCTTTAATTTTTATTTAATAGTTTTGTTATTTTAATATCTTAATAATATTTTTGTGATTTGTGTGTTTTTATGCTCATTTTAATTGAAATAATGTTAGGTTTTTATTATATAGTCATATAAAAAAATTATATATATTTAACGTGTTCCTAATGTGTCAGTGTTCTACTTGTTTGAGAAATAACATGTCTGTGTGACCGTATCCGTGCTTCTTTGATTGGAAGGATATGGCGGAAAAAACCACAGCACTTTCAGCCTGCTGTTGCAGAAGATGAGGGAGGAAGAGAACCTTAGCACACCGTTGAAGAAGATTAGAGAGAGAGAGGAAAAGAACCCTAGCACTCTTTCAGATCTCTTCTTTATATATAGTTTTATAGTAACCGTTGGATCACGTATTATTTTAATGGTCCAGATTAAGTTGGATATTATATATCTAATATAAAATATAAAATATAATATATATATATATATATAAAAATTACCGGATCAGGTCAATAATGGATTGGATCATCCTATTCTACATCCGATCTGTTTATTTACAAAATTAATAGATTCGGATCACAGATCACAAAACATAACACCATATATCACAGATCACAAAACATAACACCATATCCGAACTTATCGGATCGGATCCATTGACAGGTTTATCTTAACCAGCTTAACACTGGCATTGTACGGGTTTGCTAGCTACCACCAATTGCAGCAAGCTCTGTTGCCAGGGAAACTTCTTCCTCCAACCTTCACCTCTCTCAATCACCAGCCAAGCAACCTTACCATTTTCAGTCATTGCCTCCACCACCACCTAAGCACCAATTATCCTACATTACGTTCATGGTGAAAATTTTCCCTAAACTGTCTAAAAAATCTGTCCCTCAAATAAAAATGATCAAAGATGTTGAGAAATACTACTTAAATTAGTAGAGCCCTTACCTCCAATGTTTGTCAAGACCATTCCCCTAAGATGCCTTACTTTTATTGTATTGGTTTTTTTAGAATTTTAGGTGCTATAAAATAATTTTCTATACTCAAACTACTTCAGGACTCAAACCACCTTTTTTTAATGTATTGAAGCCAACACCAGAGATTGTTGTTGGACAAACAAACATAAGAGTGTGCAAATCTCACTAGTGCTTTGAATTTATTAGATTAAATTGCCCAATTGCAGCCCCCTCAAAAATTTCTTCACAAATACATTCGTTCGATCAATCCACCAATAAATTCCTCAGAAAGAAAGAAAATTGACAATCCTTTTGATGATTTACAATTCAATCATTTATCATCATTCCACAATATTCAAATAAATTATTCTATCAAATAACCAACATGATAAATCTCTTGATTGCATGGGTTCGTTTCTTGATTTTGATTCTCTTTATTATGATATCTAATTTGATTTTGCAATCAGATGCAGATTATATAATGTCATTGCGGATTTAGGGGTCTGGTGGTGGTTTGAAGAGGATTGGGTTTAAGCAGTGATACTGCGGTAGAGATGATGGCGTTTCTGGTGGGCGGATGGAGAGAGAGAGAGAGACTTTGTTGGCAATGAAAGAGAGTAAATTTAAAGTAGAATAAGAGACTAACCCAACTCCTAGCACCCTCCTTAAGCAGGATCAACATTGGGTAATGACCTTTATAAGAGGGTGGGTCTCCCAATCAATTGAATCCTATTAAAAGTTTTTTTTTTTTTTTTGTTGGGGGGGGGGGGGGGGGGACTTTTCCAATTTGATAAATTGAACATACCGCATGCCAGTCACACATTACTGTGATAGATGAAATGCTAACAGGGGTTATTAGTGAAATAAGATAAAAGTTTACGGCCATTTTGGTACATTACAAGTTGAGGGGGGGAGAGTGTGATTGGCATATACTTCATTATGGGTAAATGTAACTCATTAATTATGAAATTTCTAGAATACCCATAAGAATACATAAGCAAAACTAAGTCAGCGGCATGCTTAAAGACAGCATAATAAGACTGAAATTAAAACTTGTTTCAGAGGATTGAAAGTGGGCCCTACCTTGAAATCAAACCAATTTGTATAATTTTTCCTTTCTTTAATTCTTCTCTTTTGTGAGTCTTTTAATAGATCCCATCACGTTTTGCTATTGTTACAGTATCTATATTATATGGATGCTTAAACATGTCAAATGCTTGGGCTACACAGCACATGACACGATATGGATTTGAGTACGGGGATATGTGTTGGCACTCATTGCTGGACACTTCCCAAACAGGAATGTCCTACTAAAGACAGGAACAAGTCATTTATTGACTTGAAATTTGCCAATTATGCTTCATAAATTATGTTCTAATGGATCATTGATTTTTAAACATGAGCAAAAATTTTCATGTAGGACGAGTATTGTTTGTCAATTCACTCATGGTGTCTAGAGGAAAAATCATAGAAACTCAACTATTTGGCATTATCTTAGTCTCTGGAGTCTGGACATTTGGAGGTTGAATGAACAGTCACCCAGAAACATACGCAGACCTGAAACATGTACACAAGTCCATGTAACATGGTACATGACAAGCGTGCCACAAAATAATATTGGAAATATCCTAATGAAAGATAGCTTGCAATTGGATTTCCTTACAACTATGTTATTCATCATTTGGGGACTTAACAGTATGACTGAACATTGTTGTTTTCTATTTGTACTAGCAGCACATGTGGCCTTTGCTAAAGGTTGGAGGCGGCATTGGGACTGAAAGGGATGTTGCTGTTGTGGCTAACTTAAGTGCCAGAGTGGGATCTATTGGGGACAACAGCTTAGGGGGGTGGCACTCGTATCGATCTTCGAAGGCTGCACTTAATCAGTGTATGGCTTCTTATAGGAGTACTTGGTATTAACTTTCAATTTTTCAGGCTGCATATAAGGAAAATACACCATTGCCACTCTGCCCAAACATGGGAGCATGAACACCAACTTACATTTCCATATCTGGTCTGTCTTTTCAAATCTTATGCATCCTCTTCGGTGGGTTTATCTATGATTTAGCTTAGTACTCTAATATAGATCAAAATTCATTTGGTATTGCTATTGCATATACCTACTTTCTGTCATGATGTACAGAGGAACATCTTTATGGATTATTTTTGCTTCACATCATGAAATTAGCATTTTTTGGTTGCTTAGAAAACTTCTTTTCTGTGAATTGGTGAGAAAAAAATTGAACCATTGGAGCCTTTTAATGTGAAAAGTGTTGAACTTGCAATTGAAATCCTCGGATTTTTCTTTGACCATCCAGTCAACACTCCCAGAGAGAGCTCGTTAAAGATGGATGCCTATAGTTGCAGGAGACAGACAGATCTTTGAAAGTTGCTTTTTTAATAATATACTCTCTTTCGTAGGCCTTCTGCTTTCCACAAAACTGGCTGTAGATATGTCACGTCCCAAGTCCTCAAAGACCCGGGTTGTGATCGACTCCTTATGGTACATCTAGTAATATTTAAACTTCACCTTACTTGATCTCCATTCCATGAATTATACTATTTACTACTTAACAATTATACATTGTTTCTTGAAGACCCATGCATAAAAAAGAAAAAAGAGAAAATCAGATTCATTTAGGATACAACCTATGGTTCATTTCTCTTTTTGTTCGCTAAACAGTTCAGCCTTGTTTGAAATCCCATATCTCTCAACCCATAAGACCTGATATTTTGAGATTTTTAAAGCATGTTCTAATATGAGTTTACCTTCAATGAGCTTTGGAATTACTCAAAAATACATCAAGTAGCTCAAGTTATTAACAAAAAGGTGAAGGCAGGTCTGAACTGCTCTATTCACATAGCAGGTCCCCCCTGTTTAAAGCTCTGTATCTCTCAATTTATAAAACCTGATATATTGAGCTTTATCTTCCATATTCCACTATAAGTCTGGTTTCCATAGAACTTGGAAACACTCGAAAAGAGTACCTGGAATTCGAGTTATGGACTGATTTGTAAACAATGGTCAGATTCTATGCAGGTTTCTTAAAATCAGCATAACTCCCTCACTGTTTGCCTAATAAAGGTCATTCTTGAGCCCTTTGAAAGTTAAGACAAGTAGGTTTAATTCTATAAAATATGAGATTTTAATTCCATAGAATGTCCATAGAATGTAGGACACACGGTCTTTCAAAATGGGTTGTTCTACACAGCCTTCAGCAGAAATGCTAAACTCATACCAATATCATTTTACATCTAGTTATATATAATTTAAACTACAACTACATGTTTCATTTCCAAAAATAAGTACACAAGTAAGCAAGCTCCTCACGGAAATTTCATGATGTCCAACTGAACAAAATAAAGGTCCTTTCAAATTCAATGGTTCTTCAATTTCTATCCAACATGACTTATTTCAAATATATATACATGTTCAAGAGTTATTCAAAAATGAACATAAATATATTCTTCATATGACGATCATCTAACTATACAAAAATGATATCTTCCCAAAAATAGCTTGGTGATAGTGGTCCTTTAATTCGCAGTCGTTTCCTTCCCGCTCTTGCATCTAGTAGGGATCAATTCAACAATCCCAATAGAAGAAATCTAAATATAGGCAAGAACATGTGGTGGCACGTGTATGCTTGTGCACGTGTAGTGACAACCAAATGCTCATCAAGCATGTTTTGTCAACAATAAGAATACAAACCAATTACTAAGTTCTCATGTGCTAAAGCATATAAGCATTACAAAGAAGCATTATTAAGGAAAGCAATGTATATTATTCCAAAATTTAAAGTTTCATTCCATTGAGTTCTATATTCCTAGTTGGCCCTGGTAAGTCTTGTGTGCTTTACGGGCTACTAACCCGATGGAGACAAATGACCACCCATGCGGGTTTATGGCTCGCAAACCGAAGGGAGACACCATCCCAAACACTAATCAAAACCCTGGGTAAGCCCAATCTCACTACGCTCAAAATCACACAATTGACGTGCCCAATCCTAGTCCCATGTTTATCATTTTTCAAGTGTTTATTCTCGCACTTCCAAGGGCTTATCATTCATGTTTGTGTTCACAATTTATCATATTTTCATCATAAGGGTTAAGCATTCAAGCAACTTCATCAAATTTTCATAATTTCATATCAAAGATTCTTTCAAGCAATTTCACAAACACTTTGCATGCCATTTACAATATCAAGCATAATACACATAAAACCCCCTTTGTGATTTCACCAATCAAACCTTTTCGCATTCAACCATGAGTTATATTAACATCAAGATAGGATAAAACCCATTCATTTCATAGCAATAATTCAACTAATACATATATTTTCAAGGTACATGCAACATATGTTCAAAAATGCAAAAGTTCACAATTCTATGGCAATAGAGGAGATAGATATACAATGAACCTACCTACACATTTTCTATACCTAGGGTTAGAAATCCCTTGCCTTAATTCTTCAAGTAGTGGTAGAAACCCCAAATGTGTTCTTAATGGTTTTGGCTAGAATCTTCAAAATCCTTAACTTCACTTGGTGCTTGTAGGTTGAATAGGGTTTGTGCTTCTTCAATCTTCTAAAAGATGTCCCAAATCCTTAAAGAATCTCCCAATTTCCGTGCTTTCCCTTTCTTCCTCTCTTTCTCCCTTTCTCTCCTCACTTTTACGCAAAATGTGTGCATCTGTTTCTAGTGTGTGTTTTAGGTGTGTAGGGATTTTGGCTGTATAAGCCAAAAGTAAGACAAAATGTGAAATTTCCTTTTTGCCCATCCTTATTTCTGGTCCTCCTTTTTATTTTCAAGCCCACTTTAGTCATTTCATTTAACAAATTTTAATTTCTTAATTAAATTTTGTATTATTATTTTCTTTATTGTTATTTTATAATTTATAATTTAGGAAAAAAAATTTATGGGTCTTTACAAGATACACACATTCAACACGCCATATTATTAAAATACTTTAGAAATGATAGTTTACTGCTGTTGCAACTTGCGGATTCTCACCGGTGATGATGCACTCTTAGTCAATTCTTTTGCCATTGGCACAACCCAAACCAATATATCTACATTCTAACTGGCTTGATGCAATTCAAGTTTCAGTATGGTGATTCCTTCATGTACATAGGTTTGCCACCCTTTTTTGGGTGTTTGAATAAATTATTTATATATAAAAAGCTTTAAGTATAGTGATAATCGCTTGGATTTGAAGTGCTATTACACGTTAAGACAATGGATATGGGTAGTGCTTGAGGAGGAAAAGAGGGGAAAATAAGGAAAATAAGTGTTGGTTTTCTACATTGTAGTTTCTGTGGACGAACACACCACATTCGTATGCATGATATGTAAACTGTGTTTTGATTGGTTACAATCTCGTACCAGCTTTGGTGAAGTATCACTTCAAGCCAGACTGATTGTGGTGTCATATTCCATTCATGATAACCTTGTCTATTGCTGCTTGCAGTGACAAAAACTGTATCAGTGGAATTTGCACGAAAGAAGGATCCAATTATATGCCTTGTGTTACACCCGGGCACAGTGGACACAGATCTCTCTAAACCATTTCAGAGAAATGTTGCTAAGGGGAAGCTTTTCACCAAAGAGTTCTCAGTGCAGAAGCTCTTAGGCATTATCAACAATGCAAAGAGCCATGACAATGGCAAGTTCTTTGCCTGGGATGGTCAGGAAATTCCTTGGTAATCTGTCGTTTCCTTTTGCTGCAATTTCTAGATAAGTTTCTTACAAAATTTTCAGGTTTTTGATAATATTTTGTTGACTATTTTAGTAGAGAATGTGGTGAAATAACCATCAATTGAATGTTGTTTGGAAGACTTCATATTTAGTGTTTTAATTAAAGCTTTTGTTATTGCTTTTGAACCTACTGTATTCTTGGTTGTAAACAAATTGACAAGTATGAACTTGAATGGATATGAGATCATTTTATTGTCTAGCTTACAATCGAATCTCTCTTTTAACCACTTTAGTTATTGTAGATAGTGCAGAGATCTGGATCTCCCAAGTGTAGAGATATTGAAGAAGAGATTAAAAGTTTATATAGGGAGTGGAAAATACCCGTTGGACAGCCAAGAGATCTCCAAGAGATGCGGAGAAGGGAGAGAGTTGAGACAATCTATAGAGAGAGATGGTATAGACATGAGGATGGACTTTCATGATAAACTCTTTTAACAATTTGGGGCTGACATTATTTATAATGGTTAGCCAAGTGACCAACACCATCAAGTGCAATTCTCAATATGACATGGAAGTAGTGCTGATGGATGTAACTAGTCCTTGAAAGTAGGTTTAGTGAAAAGGTGTGATCAATTCTATTAGGGGTAGGTTGACTTAGTTGTCATATTACATTTAATGCAAACTCATATAATAATGCCAGTATGTCCCCCGTGTATCAACAACTTCTTGGTTATAGAAAGATCATAAAGTAAACACGTGTGGCAACACGTGGTAGACTTGTGAAGAGCTCAACTCTAGCCTCCAATCTACAAGTCCCTTGGGACCCCGGAAGGAATTATAGTGTAATACGAAGGTTGTACCATAGTCATGCACCAAGCATTAGGAGCTCCCTAAGGTTTGGTTTACAACCTTAGGCAGTTGTTGGATAGTTAGGCGTCAGATGTATTTTGGACCATCTACAGTTAGATAATGGATGATTTTCAATAAAATTTAGTGTTGGCATCAGTTGTGTCTTGTATCTCTCTCTTCTTCACCTATCTAAAATTTCCAGAGACATTCTAGATGATGAAGTTGAGAAGGGTGCGAGAGGGGAAAGGGAGAAGAAAAAAGAAACAAAGTGAAAAAAAAAGAGAGTTGAGAACACAATGATTTTGAGAAATTCCCGAATGCCCTAGACTGGGCAACTCTTGCAATCAAATATTTTGATATGGACATCAGGAATGGAACATAATGCCCTTTGGATTAAAAAAAATGCACCATTAGAATTTCAAAACATGATGAATGAAATTTTCATTCCATATTCAAAATTTTGAACCATTTATATTGATGATATTCTAATCTTCTCTTCCTCTTTAGAAGAACGTAGGAAACATCTCAATATATATTTGTTGAAACAGTAAAACATAATGGATTAGTGGTATCGAGTTCCAAGATATCTTTAAATCAAACTAAAATAAGATTTTTAGGAGACAATATTCATCATCAAGGAACGATTATCCCAATAGAAAGATCAATTCAATTTGCAGATAAATTTTCAAATGAAATCAATTACAAAGGTTTTTAGGAAGCCTAAATTACTTTAGAGAATTTTATTAAGACCTTGGTATTATTAGTGCTCCGTTAAGACAACGCCTCAAAAAAGAATCCTCCTCTTTGGTCAGAGGAGCATACTAAAATAGTCAAACTTGAATGACTGCCATGTTTAAGCTTAGCAGATCCAGATGTCTTCAAGATAGTAGAAACGGATGCATCGTACCTTGGTTATGGTGGTATCCTCAAACAAAGAACAATTAGTTAGATCAATTGTTTTAGGTAAATGGAACCATACTCAAGGCAATTAGTTAGATCAGATGTCTTCAAGATAGTAGAAACGGATGCATCTATCAAAAAGGAAATTTTTTTTTATCAATAGTATTATGTATTTCAAAGTGATTTATTATATCAAGAGTTTTTAGTTAGAGTTGATTGTCAACCATCAAAAAATGTTTTTACAAAACAAATATTTACAAGATGGCAAGCTATATATATATATATATATATATATATATATATATATCAAATGAAAAATAAAATGAATTAAAGTGGGTATTGAGCTTAACAGGAGCGCAAGGATTGTTTCCTAGAATGTCCCTGCCTCCCAGAAATAATGCAGGTTTTATACAGGAAAAGCTGTAGCTAATGCTCGAAAGCTTGCAGCTTTCTTCTATCTTTTTAAGCAGATATGGTGGACAATTCAGCCTAGCTCTCCTTCCTTATTTTCCCATTGCAACTGACTTTGTCATTTTCTCAGATTTTTAACACTTTTAATTTCACAATCTACGTTACAAATTTAGCTAATATATGAGTCTATAAGAGTATTTTCAATGCTAAAATTCATTTAAGTCATTTTTTAATTAAATGTTGGCAGTGTTATATTTTGTTTTTGGTTAACTTAAAACAATCATTTTTATTCTCAACTATCATTTCTAATTATAAGCAATGATTCAGCCGTTGGATTTAAAGCATCAAAGTCATATTAACTTGCTAAAATTTTGGTTTGAGAAAAGATTTGACAAAAGTTAAAATTTAAGACATTTTTTAAGTAATTTTGGACATCCGACAATTTAAATGAAAGCTCCACCTTAAGAAAGTAGTAGAGTATACCAAAAGAATATCTCAAAATAATTTTTACAAAATAGAAAATACTCGTATATATATATATATATCATACACGTATAATATAACCGTGTAGAATACAAAACATGCCACTTTCTTCAAATTGACAAAAATTACGTCCAAAATAGCAAGAGCACGAAAAGGGGCAGTTTCCTTCGTGCTTCAGGCCTCTCCTGTTTTTTAGCCCCATTGTCTCAGATAGCCTGTCAAACTCAATAATAAGAGGGTGGAATAGTATAAGTGATATCCTATTTTATGTTTTTGGACATTTATTTAGAATCAGATTAGTTACAATTATATCTCACCACCAAGGTGGTGGTATTATTTTTATCACATGCTCAATGACGTAAGAAGTAAATTAAAAATCTTCAATCATTCTCTTATAACATGAAAAAAAATATATAAGAGAGAGGAGATTACTTCCAACAATCACTATTGACGTTATCCATATAAATTTTCATACCATATTATCATCCTTGTTGATGATACTTTTAAGACTATTAAATAAATTTCAAATATACAAACTATCTTTTTTCTTACATCTATTAGTAATCCGTTTTATTAATATTTATACACAATAAATTATTAAATTTGTTGAACCCTCTCTTATTTATCTATATCTCTCTATTGTTCTTAACTTTTGTTTTTGAATTTTTAAACATATATTTTCAAAAAATATATTTTAGGAATTTGATTTTTCTAAAATCTCAAAAAAAAAATATATTATTAAGAATACAAATTTAGTATCACAAAGATTTTATTAATAATTATATCGATCTAAGTATAAAATTGAAGTAGAACAATATATTAAGACTTTTTATCCGGACATGTGGATTTTATTTCTTATCCGATTCGACTTTTTTATCCAGTCATCCAAACGAGGAGTATTTTCAAATTTTACATTCCAAATGACGTGGCATTATATTATTGGTGGTAGTTTAGATACATTATTAATATTTTGCCACATCATTTGAGATATAAGTTTTGGTACAAAAATTTTGAACGTTTAACATTACTCATAAACTAATCACACCATTCAAGAACATATAATTATCATTTATTAGCTTAGTTAAAATCTAAATTATAACTTTGTTCAAGATCAATCTTTATATTTCCCGACCAAATTACGCAAGTGAAATACAATAATAATACACATAATATCCAATTATATAAATATACATAAAAAATATCCTCAAAAAGTGGTCACTCTTAGGTCTTCTTGTATCCTCTTGCTTTTTATCTTTGTCTGACTAGAAGATTGGGGATAAGCAATATAAGGACTCTCAAAATACCCAAAAAACAAACAAAATGCGCAATAATGCATAAACTATCATATATACTATCATGCCATATCATAGTAAAACATATCTTGAATATAATATGATATACCATAAAGTGACAGATCAGTTCAAAGCGTGACAGATCAGTTCAAAGTGACATATGCATGACATATGTATGTTCAAGAAAGATTCTTCTATCCAGATCAAACAGACACGGAAGGTTTAGAGGTCCATTGTTCAAAAGGGGTGCACCACCTCCAGTCCTGCCTCCAGAACACATGGGGTACCGATCTGCTCATTACAAACCTCGTGATAAGGAAAATAAAGTATCTACAAGGAAAGGTTCCGAAGTAGTCACTACCTTCCATATCCTATCGACCTCAGAATAAGAAAATAGAGTTCAATATGGCAATTGCTATCTTTGGATATCTATAAATTCCTACTTTTATGGCTCCTAATCCTACTCAACTTAGGAGATCCGCAATCTATAAATAAGACCATAAGGTACGCTTTCAATTTATGTTCAATTATTTTCTTCAGTTATAGTCTCTTTCTATTTACTAAATTTATTATCGGAGCGGTTACCACCGAAGCCTACCCGGTGACCCTCTGATCTTGAGTTTTTGACAGGTAGCGAAGGACGGGAGGCCCCTCTAATAAAAAAGAGCAACATCAGTTTGCCACCGTTTGTGGGAACGACAATCGTTCTTACTATCTTTTCTTTAAAAACAACGAACACTTTGTCTTTTTCTTCCAAAAGGCAATGGCTCCCACTCTTCGTCCTAGAAAGAATTCACAAAACACTTAGAATCGGCCCCTTGTTGGTAGAGGAAAGGGACAAACATTCGATCGTTTACAACAACAACTCGATCAGATTCAACAACAGTCCGATCAGATGTAAGAACAACTCACCGCCATGTCACAAGCTCTGGCTTCATTGGCCCAGAGCCAACGAAGCAACCCTTCTCCTCCTCCTGTTTATGGCGGAACTTAGCCGCCTGTTACCACCGTGGGCGAAGGATCCCCCAATAAGGAGTTGCCTAACGCGCAATCGATACACCCTCATGGTACCACTCACATAGGGGCTGATTTCCAAACGTCAACAGCTGTAGGGAGAGGGATGTTGTCACAACCCGAAACCCACCTTGTGTGGATCTCGTGTCGGGACCGCCACCCTTCGGCCCGAGGGCCTTAGGGCAAGGCTCACATAAGCAGCGGTATAGAATAGATGTGCGACCTGTGGTTGCAAAAGCGTGAAAAACTTTTTTTCTTCTTCTTAAAATACTTTCGCACATCCATCCGGTACTACCACTCTTCATAGCGGTACACATGATTATAAAATCAGAGCATACTAAAAACTTAAAGTGTTATACATAGTACATATCCGAATGCCTCGAGGGCTTAAGTACATGTTGTCCAAAATCTATTACACTTCAAAATTCGACCATCTACAGGTCCTTAGTACTTCCCAAAAGTCCTTGATCATATTAAGGCCACTAGTCGTCATCCCCAAATGGAGCAAGGCTCCCATTCATCATCATTAGTACCTGAAAAATGTTAGGGAATGGGGTGAGCTTCGAGAAGCCCAATGAGTAATTCTAGCATTTGTCATGGGTTTTCAATTGGCAGAGGTTTCGTACATGAGAGGTTCATAAAATACTCACTACTAATTGCTCGTACATTTTAAACATAGAGTACATGCACTTTTCATAAAGATAGCTTTGAAACATTTAAAGTATTCAAGCTAAACATACATTTCTTTAAATAGAGCATATGCATTTCAAAACATATAAACATGCATAGTGAAAAATGGGGGTAAAACCTGCTTCCACTTTCAAAGTCATTTGTCATCTTTTCACTTTCATTAGTGGAATCTGTTTCGAACCAGACTCCCATTTTGCGTATACATGGAGATATCTCTTTGCCTGTGGGATCAGATCCTGCTACCAGGCATCCACATGACAGGTCAATTAAGTTCCGAAGAAGCCCAAAATCCTAACTATGTGTTGTGTCGCACATGATAGGTCAAATGAGTTCCGAAGAAAGCCCAAAATCCTGACTATGTGCTATGTGACACATGACAGGTCAAATGAGTTCCGAAGAAACCCAAAATCCTGATTATGTGTTTGTGTGCTTATGCACAGTTTATCTTGCATTTAAATACATTTATCACGTGACTTTTCATAATACTTTTCATGAGTATTTAAAACATGACGTTCATGATTTCATGATAGGATTTTCAAATACTTGGAATAATCAAATAGAATGTAATAGAAATCAATCATTCAGCATGTCATAACATGATTTATAAGAACGGAATATTTTAAAACAGGAATCATGAAATATTTAACACTTAATGCTTCAGATATTTTGAAATTTAAAACATCTTCAAATCCGTGGAATTAAATCTCCACTTCAAATGCAAGATTACTCACCTTATACTCCAAGATTGGCGTTTACTACGATGTCTTTCCTTTCCCCTTTGTAGTTCCTAAGAACAATTCATAAACAATCTATTAACTTCATACGTACCTCAAATATCTCCTATTGATGTCCCTATTTTATGCTTAGATCGTATTAAATCCTAGCTTTTAACCTAAGCGCTATTCTCTTAATGTATACTCTTCTGGTAGCTTCGTTAACTTTTAGGGTTGCTTTGTTAACTTCACATATTTACGTGTCATATTTTTCATACTTTGTTTCGTAGTATGGACCTCACTATTGAGTCCGGAACATCGAAGAAAGTCAATTTAGACCTTTTTGGACTTCATTTGGCTTAAGGGCACATTAGGGGTATTTTGGTCATTTCACGTGTCATATTTTTTCATACTTCGTTTTGTAATTTAGACCTCACCATTGGACTCAGAAGGTCCGAGATAGTAAGAGTTCACTAATAACTTGTTAATTTTGGACAAGGGGTATTTTGGTCATTTTATCCCTTTACGTGTCTTTATTTTTTGGGGCCCCGTCTTGTAAAACTGACCCTACCATTGGCTTCAGAATATCCAAAATAGTTAAAATTTACTATTCATATGTTTGATTTGGACTTTAGTTGCTCTATTTATGACCTATGGACAAAATAGTAATTTTACTTTATTTATTAAATAATTAAATTAATTATTTAATTATTTTTCTAGGGGCTTAATTGCATAAAATTCTCATCAGTTGGGCCACAGTAGGATTTTCCAGAAGTTCTGGGGTCAATCCGCAAATAGGAAAAGTTCTGGTTCATTAGATTTAATTTAAAACAAAAAACTAGTGGGTTCGGTTGAAGTTTAAGTGAACCGGTCCGGTTCCTTTATAAACCAACCAGTTTAGTCGGTTTGCCACATGATGATGACGTCACAATGACATCAGCCCTAACGTTTTAAAATTTTAAAACAAAACGCTGCCGTTTTAATAAACCCGTAACCCGTTGGATCCGGATTTAACCCAAACCCGTAACCTGACCCAAACAGTGTCATCTTCCCCACTGTTTTCTTCATTGTTGCCCTAATTTTCTGGGTTTCCTTTTCTTCAATTTCGTGCGTTTTGGCTCCATAAATCCTTACTGTTTTCAAACAGAAATGTTCCCATAACACTAAGAATTATTTTGGCATTCGTTTTAGGGATTAAACGAGTCTAACGAGTTCGGGCAGAGGGTTGATAACCCAGACCTGCAACCCGTTGGCAAATCCTTGTTTCATCGCCATTCTTAATGGTGTTTGGTTCTGTGTGATCCTCATGGGATGGGGATTCAATCCCCATTCTCAAAAATAGGTTTAGAAGTCCAAAAACAAGATTTGGGTTTTTGGCCGAAACCTGCAACTCAGTTTTTCAGGTCCATCCTTTGGGTCTTAAGGTCACGGCCTAGCATGTTTAAGACACTGAGATGGTCTGGTTTAAGTTCTAATAGGCCAAAATTTGATCAACAATGGTCGGTTCAGACCTGCAAGATTTGAGGTCTGTTCATGGCGGATGCGTGTACGGCTGGGTGTTCTAGGCTGTTTCAGGGCTCTAATTTCATGCCTTGATCAGGGTCTCTCATTCTAAACACCATGCATGCAGTTAATAGGGCTCAAAACATTCAAAACAGTAGCAAAACTTGAACAGAAAATTTTGCAGTTTTAGGGGTTTATACCTTGTCAACAGTGGATGTTCTCTTCTTGGCTTGGTTCCGGCCCTCTCGATGCTCCTTAGGGTTGCCCCGACTCCTCCAGGTACTCGTGGTGACACTCACATGCACGCACACATATGTATATACACACACAAATCCTCACACACCATTGTTTCTCGCTCTCTACAAGTTTCTCTCACCGCTCTCTCTCTCTCTCCAACACGCACCCAATACACAGAACTGCTTACTCAATCTGCAGCACACTGGTTTTAGAGAGTCAAGGAGTATGGTTTCCACACACATATATATATATATATATATATTATAGCATTCTCTCTCATATAACCCATACATATACATGGATGTATATATGTGTATCAAACTAAGTGGGTTTGGTGGCTGATATGAGTTGAAAGGTGATGATGTGGGCTAATGATGTGGGGATTGCATGCAAGGCCATTGGCCAGTTTGGGAGGTGGCCTTGGCTAATTTGGGTTTAAATACAAATTGGTTGCATATTTAGGCACAAAGGTGCTAACAGCCCACCTGGTAATTTTTTTGAGTAATAAGAATCTTGTCCCACTTGGTCAAGGGTTCAAATCCCCTTACCCTCACTTTTGGGTATTTTTTCACATTTTGGGCTTAGGCCCTGTTTGGTTGGCGTAGAATTCCGTTTTGGCTATTTTCTAAATACTTTCTTTTCCATTGCTCATTTTTTGACTCAGTTTCTTCTGAGGGTTTCGTATTTTGGTTAGCCTCGTTATCAAAGGCTTTGTATCAGCTATTATTTATTTGTGTCCGTCATGGTTTGCTAATTCGAGTTTCCATAGTGTTAAAATAACATTATTTCGCCTAATTAACTTGTAATTAGGTTCGGGCGTTACCCCCTCATTTCCGATATGCTTAATTATTTTATTGGTCTATCATGACCATCATGAGGTTCCCGATTAACTTCTTAATTATTCTTTATGTCGGTTCTAATTAATGATTAGCAACTAATTATTAATTAATCAGGGTCGGGGTGTTACAGATGCCCTCGCTTCACCCAGTTGTCCATTATCAAAGTAGAACGAGAATTCCTGCTCTAGTAGCCTTTGGAGCCGATCCAACACCACAAGAATTCCAGCCCCTTGAGGCACTAGCCCCCCCGGTCCTGGGAGGGCAACATCCTCCTACTAATATTGGGTAAATTCCTCCCCCGAATCGAGGATCTAAAGGTACAAGACAAGGTCAACAACGGGTTTCGATCCCACAACGTATTTTTCCTCGAGCCCCTCAGAGGGAAAGGGAAATAGCAGACTCTTAGGAACAGACCATCTCAATTAGAGGGTTCCACACCCCTCCAAAGTAAGACGAACTAGGTAATTGCTTGGGAGGTTCTCCACGCCATTCACCTCTACCATAATTATAGAGAAGCGGCTGAAAAAATTTGTTGTCTCAAAATTCACCTTGTATAACTGGTTTGAGGACCCTGGGGACCATCTATCTCACTATCAGTATACTATGGTTCTCCATGGGGCTACTGATGCATTCATGTGCCGAACTTTTGTGACAAGCCTCAAGGGTACTGCCCTGAAGTGGTTCCACAACCTCCCCCAAGAATCGATCAGCAATTTCTATAAAATCAGTAGGTTGTTTCTTGACTGATTCCTAACTAGCAGGAAGTTAAGAAAATAGCCAGAATTTTGCTAACTATGAAGCAAGCAAATGGAGAATCACTTTGGGAGTACATTGCTCGTTTTAATACCTAACTCATGGAGATAACTGATTGCAACCCGAGCTTCCTAGTGGCCGTTCTTACCTCATGCCTAGGATCTGGACGCTTTCAAGATTCTTTGACCAAAAATCCTCCAATCGACATGACAACACTCATGGATCGAGCACGGAAGTACATTAATCTTGAAGATACAAAAATTTCTTTCCGAAAAGTAAAAGAACAGACTCAAAAGGATGAGCAAGTTCAGAAGAGGGATACCAACGCTAATAGAAAGAGGATCAGGAGCCCTGACAAGAGAGCGGTACCTAGAGCCCAAAACAATCCTAACTCTGGAAGGTATGAAACTTTCACCCCTCTGAATGTTTCTCTCACTCACATAATCTAACAGATCCAGATCTGTGAAAGCTTGAAGTGGCTAGAGCCACTAAAAAGCAACCCCGACACAAGAAATCAGGACAAATACTATGATTTCCACAAAGAGCATGGGCACACGACCAACGAGTGTAGAGCTCTCAAGTAAGAGATAGAGCATCTCATAAGAAGATGAAGACTGAGAGAGTTTGTTCGCCCAAACGGGAGGGGATGAGTGCGCAAAAGTGCACTCTAAATACTCTATTATTAGATTAAAATGCTAAAATGTGACCATATTATTAGAGCATAATGTTTAATATTCTTAATTCATTTATATTTAATTTTATGACATATTTTCTGTTTAAGTGAGTTGATTAATATATTTATTGAATTAGGGAGTATATTGTGCAATTTTCAGCTTTTAGGCAGATTCGATCTATGAAGCTTCAATTGAGGTTTGGATGGCGTTAGATTTTCAGAATGAAAAAGTGGTCTTCATGAAGATTTTAGAGGAAGTCTTGAGCTTTTCAGAAAGGTATGGTTCGCAAAAATCCGAGTTCGTTTGAGCCTCCAAACGTTGTTTTGAAGACAAGTCTGGAAAGTTGATCTGAATTTCTATCCGAACCAGCAAACTTTAATGGGTCATAACTTGAGATTCTGAAACCCAAATCAGGTGATTTAAAATCCTAAAATTATCTACACATCCAGGGCTACAACTTCCGTGAAGATCCCAAATTAAGATTAAGTCGTTATGTAATAAAAAAAGGAGCCTAAAAGTGATGGCTGGTGGTTGTGAGCGGGAGAGAGAAAGAAGCAGGCTGATTCAAGAAAGAAAAAAAAGAAAAGAAGAAAAGTCAAAGCAACAAGGTGGCCCAGGAGATGAATAAAAAAAGAGAAAAAGAAAGAGAGAAAAAATGAAGAAAGAAAAGTCAAAGATTGTGGCTTAAAAAGAAAAGCAGGAAAGAGAAAAAAAAGCAAAAGAAAAGAAAAAGATGGGAAGGCGCTGGAATGGGCTTGAGGACGGCTGGGCTGGAGAAAAAAAACCCAAAGGAAAAAGCTGAAGGGGGACGGCTGGTAACCTGAAGGAAGAAAAGTCAAAAGGAAGAAAAAAGCAACTAGCGGCTGACGTGGAACCAGAAGCTGCGCTAAAGCCCAAAGAAAAAAAGACTGGGCCTGAGTAGGAGGAAGCGGCTGTTTTTGGAGAACAGAAAAAGAACAAGAGGGCTGTTGTGCGGCGCGTAGGAACGCAAGCCCAGAAGCTTGCGCCGAGGGCTTAATGCGCTGTGAGGTTTAAAAGGTTTAAAAGAAGGGTCCTTGCGGCTGTTGAAGGGGAGAGGAGAAAAATAGAACAGAGGGGGGGCGGGGGCGGCGCACAGTCCTGGCGCAGTGCAGAGAAGAAAATCAGCCGCGAGCCACTTTATGTCACAGTTATTTTTTATGAGTTTTGTGTTGTCTATTATTCGTATGGGTAACTAAATTCTCAAATACGGTTAGGGATGAGCTTGTATCATAAATGATTATTTTTAATTATTTTTTATTCATGTACGTGATTTTCATTTATTAAACTCTTTGATTGTCGTTCCCAATTTATTGTTAGGTTTTCTTCTCCGAATAATTAAAGGATTTACTCCGTTTATAAATTCAGTCATACTTTTTCTATTGAATGAATTAATTCTTTAATTATTTTTGGTTCAATTAATTTTTTATATTGATTTTATTCTTTGCTGTAATATTGCTTATTGGGTATATTGTCGTCGTTGGGTTCTTTCAATGTGGATAACAATTTGTATGATTTAAAAGTGATGAATGATTTTTCAAAAGGTTACATTTGATTTAATTTGGGTTTATAATTTTATATCTTCCGATTGAAATTTTTGGAATTAAATTCTCAATTGAGTTATCAGTGAATTCAAAATAATTAAAATACCAAATATGTGCAAGGGATTCTCGACGCTCTACTGTTCGTTAATTTGAGTATTTTCTTCTGTTAATCACTTTGTTTAAATTTTAATTTGTATTTTAAATCGCTTTTTATATTTTTATTTTCTCGTTAATCGTTTAATATTTTCTTTAGTTTCAGAAACTCTTTCTATTATTCTTTTGATTTTGTCTCCCTGTGGAATCGACACCCCAAAGCTACACTACAACTACCGCGTTATTCTTTGGGCGTAATCAGGAGGCAGAACCCCTGTAACGATAGACTACCACAAAGAAGGCAAGAACAAAGACCTGAATAGCGAGAAATTTGAAACGACCAACAACAAGATAATCAAGTCATCTTTGTCCTTCATGCTGACAATGCGGCAATAGGAATGTCTAACCAAGCCAGGAAAAGGTATGCTCGGGAGGTAAGGGCAGAACCACATGTCCTCTAGATCTTATCCATTGAGAAGAAGATGAAGTTAGGACCTCAGATCCAGTTCTTTGAATTGGACCTTGCTTGGATACATTGTCCCCACAACGATGCTCTTGTCATCTCACTCAAAATCGCTAACTTTAAGATCAGAAGGGTTCTCGTGGATACTAGAAGCTCCACCAACGTATTTTTCTATGAACCCTTCAAACACATGAAGCTCAACCCTATTGACATCAGAGCTACCACCGCTGTCATGTCAAGATTTGATGGAAATCTCAGCATCCTATTGGGCAAAATTGACCTACCGACCATAATGGGAGAACGAGACGGACAGAAAATACTGATCTCTGAATACATGGTCCTAAATTCCAAATCCCCCTATAATGTCATTATTAGGAGACCTTAGATCCACCAAATGGGAGCAGTTACTTCAACCCTTCATCAATGCCTGAAATATATCTACAATAACAAACTCTTCTCCATCAAGGGTTGTCAGCCCACTACTCGGGAATGTCTTGCCCTTGCGTTGAAAGAAGGGCCTCCCAAATAGCAATCACAGTACCCTCATGAAAGGAAAATTTCTTTACCTTCCAACCTTCATGAGGCAGAGGAGTGTCCCTTTGAAATTGAGGAGCTATTTCCCAGAGGAAGGGATAACATGATCAAACCAATGGAGTAGCCCATCAAAGTACTCATCAGCACTAAAGGGGAGGGAAAGTATCTACAAATTGGCTCAGCTCTGTCTCCTTTCGAGCAAGAGAAATTTTTTGAATTTCTCAAAAACAACGTGTTAGTATTTGCTTGGGAAACAAAAGATATGGAAGGAATATATCCTAATTTCATCTTTCATAGGCTAATGACAGATTCAGACCATACTCCGGTGCAACAAAAAAGGAGAGCATTTGCCCTTAAACGCCACAAGATCATCAATGAAGAGGTCCAGAGGTTATTAAATGTTGGAATGATAAGGGAAGTATTCTACCCAGAGTGGTTTGCGAATACAGTTCTCGCAAAAAAGAAAAACGAAAAGTGGAGGGTATGCGTTGACTACACCGACCTAAATAAAGCTTATCCCAAGGACAACTTTCCTTTTCCCAAGATTGATCAACTTGTTGATGCCACAGCAGATCACGAGCTCATGAGTTTCATGGATGTTTACTCTGGATACAATCAAATTCAAATGTATCTTCCAGACCAGGAGAAAACTGCCTTTATGTCAGAACGAGGTCTATATTGTTATAAAGTGATGTCGTTCGGTTTAAAGAACGCTGGAGCGACATACCATCGGCTTGTAAACACGATGTTAGGCCCCCAAATTGGAGACACAATAGAAGTCTACATCGATGACATGCTAGTCAAAAGTGTTCGAAAGAGTGACCACATCCAGCATATAAGCTAGACATTTGACATCTTAAAACAACATAGGAAGAAGCTAAACCCTTTAAAATGTACCATTGGGATCACAAACAGAAAACTCTTGGGCTTTCTAGTTTCTCAAAGAGGAATCGAGACAGATCCCTCACAGATCAAAGCTCTGATCGAACTAGAGTTACCCAAAACTGATAAAGATATCTAGGGTCTGAATAGACAGATAGCAGCTCTGAACAAGTTTATCTCTAAATCTATAGATTGGTGCCTCCCGTTCTCTAGAGTCTTGAGGGGTAAGGCCCTAGAATGGACCCTTGAATGCGAAGAAGCTTTCTAAGAACTCAAGCAATACTTAGCTTCCCCCGAACTCCTTTCAAAGCTAGTACTAGGGGAAAAACTACTCCTGTACTTAGCTGTACCAAAAAATTCCATCAGCTCAGCTTTAGTCAAGGAGGATAAGGGAATTCAAAGGCCTATCTTTTACGTTAGCAAGGCACTTCTAGACACCGAGACAAGATACTCAGAAATTGAAAAAATAGCCTTAGCCTTGGTGATATCTGCTCGGAAGCTCAAACCATATTTTTAAGCCCATCATATCATAATCCTTACGTCCTATCCTTTAAAATCAGTCCTACACAAACCTGAAGTTTTGGGACGACTGGTCAAATGATCAACAGAATTAGGGGAGTTTGACATATCCTATGTATTGTGAACCGCTATCAAAGGGCACGTATTAGCAGACTTTGTGGCAGAGTTCCCTTGAGCATTACATGCGAAAGCTCAAGCCATTACAAACACTTCGGTATAACTACTTTACATTGACGGTTCGTCTACTGACAAAGGCTTTGGAGTAGGCATAATACTTCAATCTCCCGATGGGATAGTAAACGAAAAAGCAGTTAGCTTAGGATTCAGAGCCTCTATCAACAAAGTCGAGTATGAAGTGCTTATCCTTGGGATGAAACTGGCCCTAGAATGTGAAGCTCTGGATCTTGAAGCATTCTTTGACTCTCAACTTATGGTGGGTCAAGTCTTGGGAAGATTTTCCACCAAGGATAACAGGATGACCAGATATTTAGAGCTAGTGGAATCACTAAAGCTATCTTTCTACAAATTCACCATTCAAAAGATCGAAAGAAGCCAAAACTCTAGGGCTGATGCCTTAGCAAACATGGCCTGTCACGACCCGGAATCCACCCTATGCGGATCTCGTATCGCGGGGCCGACCCGAAGGCCGTCCCTACTTTTTCCATTCCTGTAACATAGTACTAATATGCAAGTACTAAAACCTCAAAACAATAACAGCGGAAGTCTTTCAATACACAATGTTAGCGAAAGTCTTTACAATACATAATATGGTTCTACATAAACAAAATAAGAACCAAACATGACCAGCACCCGAGGGTGGTGAATACATGGGAGAACTAAAACATAAACTGATGCATTTCCTCAAACGTCATTCTACGTCTTTAGACTCCTACCGGGGTCTCATGGCATCAGTACCTGAAATGGGGGTAAGGAGGGTGGAATGAGCTACAAGAGCCCAGCAAGTAAATACAGATCTCCGACACTGGTATCGAGGATCATAAAAGAATATGAATCCAAGAATAAGAATATGATAGCCAATCATAAGAAATAAGATGCTATGATAGCCAATGGGAACAGTTTCCATGAGGGCCAATAAACAATGGAACACAATGTACAATTAGGAGTAAGGGACATAACATTAACATGAAACTCTTAACAACAATATATCAATATGAACATGCTGCCCCAATAAACCGATCACAAATAGATCAATAAAGGAATATCCCGCAATACAAGATAATCACCAGAATAAGGTAATTTAACAGTTATAGTCGAACAATCGTATAAGAGATGCTTTTGTTTTGTGTCAGGGCTTGATATGCCCTCGGTCCTTGGGGGCCCGGTTTACCCCCTTCAGTGCATTCCAGTGTATGGCCATATGTCCGTTCACGGACTCGACCCGAAGGTCTTCAGTGTATTTAAAAGCATCGGATGGATATTGTGACTGAGCACAAATCCAGTATACATAAACATTTCATGATCATAAATGATTCCATAGGAGTATATAAAAATGGAATATCATCAATTCAATGGAAACATAACAATAGGCCTTTCAAAGCACGGTTCAACATGATAACAATAGTACAACAATAAATCAATGTCCACCAGATAGAACAATATCACATTGTGGAGACAATAACACCAGATACGCTCAGGAGTACAAGTTTGGCAGTAAAAGAATGAACTTGGCTTGATAACACCACATGGAAGAGAAAGGGTATCTACTTACCTCTAATCATGCATTCCTCCTAAATCAGTCTCCTGCGGTTTGCCTCTTTGCTGTCGCGTTCCCTATATATCAGTAAATGCGTTTTAGAATAATACTATTCATCAAATTCTATGCCTTGCCATGATAAGTATTTCTAATACTTATTTAGACTTTACCATTGAGTCTGGAATGCCGAAGAAAGTCAGTTTAGGCTTTCACGGAATTCAATTTGGACTTTTGTACTTAAAAGGGCAAAATGGTCATTTTGCACTTTTACGGTTATTTTATTTTTTGGGACTCCGTCTCGTGAAACGGACCTCACCATTGATCTTAGAATGTCCGAGATAATACAAATTGACTATTTATTTGTATCATTTGGAGTCTGTTGGACTTATTTTAGAACTTGAGGTATTTATATAATTAATTTATTAAAAGAATAATTAAATTTAAACTTTGTCTCAAATGGTCGACTGGTTTGTAAATATCCTTAAAAGGCCGACTGATTCGAATTTATTAAAAGTCAGCTATTTTGTGATTTCCGTTAATTTGTTCACTGAACTGTAAATACTTAAGGTTAATTTATAGCCTTTTTGTCAATTTATCTCACTAGCAAGTATCCATGGCTAACTTCGCAGTATTACCAACTAAGTTAAATTCTTTATAGTGGCATAGAGGCTGCATAAAGGCTAATGAAATATACAGCCAATGTAGCAACAAGAATAAGCCGAGCCTTGACTCCAGCAAAATATAAACTCATGAGGTTATACATATCTATAAATATTGTTGCATTTGGTAAACACTTGAAGCAGAATAAAGACCCATTATGAAAATCAAACCTGATTACTCAGCTATTACCTAACTGCCGTATCAGTTTGCAACAGCAGCTCCAATTGCAGCTCCAATTGCTGCAGTTTCAACACTCATTGTCCCTAAGAACTCATCATCGTTTCTGCTATAGCTCGATTATTCTTTACAGCCTATCCAAATTGTAACAACACGGACAGTAACCTACTGCTAGACCTCCATTGCTGGACAGTGGCAGTCTCGGCTAGCTCTCTCAATTTCTCCCCGATCTGTTACATCATATTTTGTAAATCAGTCCCTGTTGCCTATTTCTTTCTCCCGCACTTACTGCTGCTACTCTCTACTGATCTTTTACTATTGTAGAGTCTTTAACTGCTACAGATTTTTCCTATGTACAGCCGCTACATCTGCTGTACTCTAATGGAACAATACTCCATCAACTTTTTTGCTGAATTCTTTCTTATCAGTCAAAACCGACACTAACGGCAGCACTAAGACTTCATAATATTTCCCCAGTCAGCACGTTTCTCCTTCAGCTCAAGCGTTGCCGTCTCGGAGACCAACATCAACGGTCCCTCTCCGTCTGATGGCCCGTTCGAGCAGCTACTGCCTGACTCTCTCAATCTTCCCCACACCCTGCTGCAGCGCTGCTGCTATTCTCACTGCCGCAGCAAATTTTGCAACAACAGTTCATGCAGCTCTACTTTCTTCCTTCCTCACTCGGTCAACTGCTACACAAGCATACGTACATATATATACACTATACAAATTTCCCCTGTTCCGATCCATCTCAGTTCTCCCAATAAAATAAAACTAATTGTAGACATATTTGCATTGCATCAAGGTCTGCTCCTCCCTATTATTAATTTCGGCTGCTTCTAATTTCATATCTTTGACCGAGTATATGAGCGGTGGCTTTGCCACCTGGTTACATGGGAGTTCACGCACACACACCTGTACACACACGGCTGCTGTATGCAGCTCACTCAACACCCCCACATGACACACCTGCACCGCATGTTTTGCCACCAATACTACACAAACACACGTAAACCCACCAATTCTTGCTGCCACGCTACACCTCACAATATATATATATATATATAGATATATATTTTGCCTGCACCGCAACACTTCTATCTCTTGACAACAGCTCCTGCTGCACGGATCTTTTCTTTCTCGGCTGCCACGTTACACAATATACACATTTGTAATATATATTGCTCTCTCATGCACTACATGAAATCTTGAGATTGCCACCTGCCCATTTCTTTTCTTTTTCTTTCTTTTCTTTTACTTCCATTGGATTATAATATATACATATATTATAAGCTGACCGTATACATATATATATATATATATTCATAATCATTTAGATTTACTTTAAAATTTATGCGTCGACATTCACTTGCACGTTTTCTAGTAAAATCGGCTTCCGGTGCAACGGCACCCGGACACCCGTGACTGCCTGCCTCTCGTACCTATGTATCGTAATTAAACAATACAGTCTATTACGCATCCACTTTTATTTATGTCATTTAACGGCTTATAATTCGGGATTACATTTTATAGCCCGGTCTAGCCCGGTGTACATGCTATATCCCGGGTTGGGATATTACATGGCCTCCCATCTCAAGCCAGAAAGGAATGCAACGGTAAAAATCTCCTACCAATTAAAGCCAAGCATTGAGGAAATACAATCCCTTCAAATTTTAGAACAACCTCAAAACTGGATGACTTCCATCATCTAGTATCTAAAGGAAGGGTTACTTTTAGTGGACAAAAATTATGCCAAGAGAATTTGAATCAGGGCAGCTCAGTATGTAATTCTTAAAGAAAAGCTTTACCGAAGGTCCTACACGCAACCCCTCCTACGGTGCTTAACTCCAGAAGAGGCCCACTACGTCTTGGCCGAAATTCATGAAGGGATCTATGGCAACCATAATAGCGGTAGGACCATAGCCCACTGAGCACTAACTCAGGGCTACTACTGGCCTAGTATGTTAAAATAGGCTAAGGAATATGTCCAGAGGTGTGACAAATGTTAACGATTTGCTATATACCAACATCAACCTCATCATGAACTCATCCCTATCGCCATTCTTGGCTTTTCGCTTAATGGGGAATGGACATTGTAGGGTCATTGCCAAAAGCCCCTCAGAATAGGAGATTCCTACTAGTCTCCATTGACTGTTTTTCTAAATGGGGAGAGGCTGAACCACTGACCCATATAATAGAGGTGGAAGTAAAGAATTTCACATGAAAAAATATAGTATGCAGGTTTGGTCTACCCTGCATCATCATTTTAGATAATGGAACGCAATTTGCTAAAAAAGTGTTCGGGAAGTTCTATAAAGACTTGCACATCAGTCATCACTTCTCCTCTCCGGGGCAACCCCAAGCTAATAGGCAAGCCGAGGTCACCAACCGCACTATTCTCGAAGTAATTAAAAGAAGGTTGGAGGAAGCCAAGGGAAGATAGGTCAAAGAACTCCCCAGAGTACTCTGGGCCTACCGAACTACCAGAAGGACCCCAATTGCAGAAACGCCATGCTCACTCGCCTATGGCACCGAGGTAGTCATTCCTATCGAAATTGACATACCGACCCTTAAGACATACTACTTTGACCAAGGGACCAATAACCAATAGCTCACGGAGAATCTGGACCTACTTGAAGAGAGACGTGAACAAGCTCGGATTAGGACCGAAGCCTACCAACAGAAAATGGCTAAATGTTTCAACCAGGGGTTAAAACCTATCAACTTCTAGATTGGAGACCTCGTTCTAAAAAGGGTGTTTTCAAACACTAAAGATCCCACCATGGGAAAAATTTCCCCTAATTGGGAAGGACCCTACAGATAACCAAAATCGTCAGACCTACGACTTACTGGTTAGACGATTTGACTAGGAAGCCTGTACCCAGACCTTGGAATATTAAACATTTACGCAAGTATTATCAATAAAGAGCTATTTTTGATTCACCTCCGAGTATTTTTATCAATGTACAGACCCCTAAAAACCTTATATTCATTACAAGTGTTATAGGTCTGGTCCATTTCGCTCAATGCAAAGACCCTTAAAAGCCTTGTATTCATTATAAGTGCTACAGGTCTGGTCCATTTCGCTTAATATACAGACCCCTAAAATCCTTGTCTTCATTACAAGTGCTACAGGTCTGGTCTATTTCACTCAATGTACAGACCCCTAAAAGCCTTGTATTCATTACAAGTGCTACAGGTTTGGTCCATTTCACTCAATGTACAGACCCCTAAAAGCCTTGTATCCAGTACAAGTGCTACAGGTTTGGTCTATTTCACTCAATGCATAGACCCCTAAAAGCCTTGTTTTCATTACAAGTGCTATAGGTCTGGTCCATTTCACTCAATATACAAATACGTAAAAGCACTATAAGCGCTGAAGGTTTGGTCCATTTCAATCAATATACAGATCCCTAAAAGGTCTTAGGTCTATCCCATTTTATTAAATATACAGATCTCACAGGGCCTTCCATTTATTACGAATGTCACGGATTTGATCCTACAGATCTCAAAACAAAGCTTGTTTTAATTACAAGTATTAAAGATCTGTGAACGAAGCTTGTTTCAATTACAAGTATTGAAGATTTGTGAACAAAGCTTGTTTTAATTACAAGCATTAAAGATCTGTGAACAAAACTTGTTTTAATTACAAGTATTGAAGATCTATGAATGAAGCTTGTTTTAATTATAGGTATTGAAAATTTGTGGATAAAGCTTGTTTTGAGGCTTGTTCACAAGTATCAAAGGTCGGTACATTACAACTTGTCAATATACAGACGCCCGAGAACCTTTTTTTACAAGTATGACTGCTCTGACTATCCCGTTATTTCGACATCTGAAATATCTGAAGGGAGTTTTGGAATTTCTAATGGCCTGGATATTGAAGAAATTATCAAACAAAACACGAGTTTTGAAAGAAGCCAAATTTTATTTATATTGGCCCAAAATATGGGAAAGTTACAAAATAGAAACAAAAAAAAAAAAAAAAAATACAAAGATATCCCTAGTCTATTACTGGTTCGGCAACCTCTGAAGCATTAGCCAAAGGGAGTTCTGGATCTACCTCCTCATCTTCATCCTCCTACACTTCAATCTCAACTTGGGAGACTTCAATATCATCTACCCCAGCCAAATCCAAGTCAGGATACTTCTTACGAAGCTTTGCCCTGAAGGTTCAGTACCCATGCTCGATCAACTCATCATCCAAATCTTGGACTTCAGCCTTCAAATCCACTTCAGTTTGAGCTCTAACAGCTTCAGCAGTGTCCTAGATCTTTTGAAGGGAGGCAGCCTGGAAGTCTGCAAACCTCTTTTTGAGGTCTTCTAATTCCAGAGCAAGGGCATCCCTTTTAGACTCCAGGATCAAGTAGGAGTTGGTGGCTTCCTTCAGTTTTTCCTTGGCTACCGATGTTGAGGACTGAGTTATTCCCAGTTGAAGTCTGGCTTCATCGAACTCAGATTAGAGGGCGTCAATCTGTTCGAAATCCTTAAAAGATTCCATGATGGCCGCTAAGTCATGCATAGCTTGAAAAAAAAAAAAAACAACACAATCAGGCCATAATATGTTACAGAACTAGGAAGGTAAAAAAGAAAAAAATAAAAAATAAAGAATTCTTCAGAACTTACCCTCATATGGAATGCCATTATATCTTTGGCAATGTTCTACGCCTTCAGCCTCTTAAACCTGCTTGGGCCTGTTGCCCAATAATCCTTGTAAGCTTTCTTTATGACCAACGGGCTAGAGTCATCAGGCATTGTGGAAACAACAACAGACTTGCCCTTCCCCTTTTTCTTATTCTGAACTGTTGGCACAGGGGGAAGCAGGGGCTCCTGAACTGGGGAAACGCTCAGATCCTCTGACTCGATCCTCTCAAGGGAGTTGGACAATAGTCCCATTCTTTTCACTTGGAAAGGAGGCTCGACATGGGAAGAGCTCTCCACAGCCTTCTTTTTCTTTTTCCCTAGAGCCCATCTAGACACCAGCGATTTCTTTAGACCCTCGGACCGATCTCGAGGCAGAGGATAGTGTCGTGAGAACAATTGTTGGTCTGAATGAGCCTTCTATAGTTTTGTTGAAAATCAACTGTGAAAATCGATCTCTTCCAAGCTCTCTTATCTATACAAAAACATGAGATTAGAGCAGCAGTACACAATCAGAAAGCCCAAAAATAAAAATGGAAAATATAAAGGGGACCTCACCCTTAATCCTAGTCTTTTGTGGGAAAGTTGAAACTCAGCTCTTGAAGTCCTCAAACTCTCATCATTTTTTTTACAAAGAAGTACCACTTCTTCCAAGTCTTATTGGAAGTGGGTACTGAGGAGAAAAGTCTGAACCCCTTGTCAAAAGACATGTAAAACATGCCCTCCAACTTTAAGTACTTCATATCCATATTGCTCCTTATCAATGGGAGGTCAACCTCGAAATTGTTTAAATGTCCTAAAACTATGAACCCCAGTAGGTGCCTCCAGCTGTTTATGTTCAGATTGGTAGGACATATATTGAACCAACTAAAAAATTCCTTAATTAAGGGGTGAAGGGGAAACCTAACCCCTATTTCAAACCATTCAAGGTAGACACATATTTCACCTTGCTCGGTGTCAGAGAGACGGTCCATGTAGAGACTAGGAAAATGAGGGTAAATTTTTCGTTTTGCCGGTAGGACACTATTCATGCACCATTTGCCGGTAGGGCGTTATACGTGCATATTTAGCTATAAGTCATATTTAGGAGCATATTTTGATTATTCCATAGAAAAAAAAATGCTTAGAATGTTGAAATAAACCTCTTGGAAAAATTTGAGCCTATTCGAAGATAGTTTCAAAAACTAGACCATAAAGGGCATCCGGGTGGCCCGGGTGGATCCAGTCAAACCCGGCCACAGGCGAAAATTTATTTTTTTGAAAAATGTCATTCAAAATAATTTTAAGAACTTTAGCTAAAACAAAATGTCGAATTGAGGCGTTTCAGGACGGGTTGTAGCGTAATGGGGCCCGAACTCATTAAGGGCAAAAGGGTCATTTTGCCCCTTTTGCCTCTTTAGTATAAATACAGCTCCTTAGTGTAAAAATATCATTGTTTGGTCTGAGATTTAGAGCAGAACACGTCCATGGGAGAAAAGGTGAAGAAAAACCTAGGGTTTTCCAACTTCAAGACTCCAAAACTCATCTTTAAGCTTGGATTTTCACAAGACTTCCTTCTAGGAAGTTGTTCCTCTCATTAAGGGCTATATTCTCACAGATTAGTTTGGCTACACAACAAGCACAACTCCCAAGGGTTGAGAAAAACCCTTTTAGGTATGATATTTTGCTAAGTAAGGAATAGGATTAAGTTTAGGAGTGATTTACATGTTGATTGAATGATTCATATGTTTATTTGATGTTAGAAAATCACTTAGGATGTAGTTGCTTTGAAAAACTTAGAATTGATTGTTTATGTACTTGTGTGTTCTTTGTTATTCTTTAAGAATTTGGTAAAGTGATAAACATGAACCATGACTATATGTTTAATTCATTATATTCTAGCTCATGTTCATGTAGAGAAACTCTTATGGTTGGAAAGTTATGATTTATTCAAGGTGTTGGTACTTTGTGCATTTTTGTAATTTTTGAGAATTTGTTAAAGTGATGAACATGTAATTTGTTTGTATGTTTGATTCATTGTATTCTAGCTTATGTTCATGTAGAGAAACTCTTGTGGTTTGAGAGTTATGATTTATTCCATGTGTTGGTGCTTTATATATTTTATGATCTTTGAGAAATTGTTAAGGTTATGAATATGTAATATGTTATATGTGAAATTGATGGGATTACATGCTAGGTGCATGTAGGCAAAGTTTTGTGATATAAAAGTTATGGTTGCTTTAAGTACATTGCATTGTTTAAGGCATATACCATGTGTTTGATAGAGTACTTCATTGAGATTGCATTATTGCATGGTGAAATTAAAGCATATTGGCATATGGTGAATCCTTTGAAAACATAGTGTGGGTTGAGCACTTGGTGCTATGTATTATGAGGGTGTAGATCCTGTGGTGAAAAACCCAAAATTAGCCATTATATTGGTACTCTGACCCAACGAGAGCGATCCGTGAATGAGACATTGGTACTCTGACCCAACAAGAGTGATCCGTGAATGAGACATGGGTGTGGCATAGAGTTTGCATGGGTGTGTCACGCATATTGCCATTGCATTGTATTACTGAATTGGAAGACATGTAGATATAAATGTACACTTGCACATGCTATGCTTTAATTTTGTTCCTTGCATTAGCACTATGTCATACCAGCAGTTGAGCTGAACCCTCATGGGATATCATATTACAGATGACGCTCTTGGTACTTGAGACTTGATGAAGTCTTAAAGGAAGGAGGGGAAAAGGACTTGGAAGATATTTGGCCCTTGGGGCATATTTTGTATGTATGGGCATAAGCCTAAAA
This sequence comes from Nyssa sinensis, assembly GCA_008638375.1. Classification (NCBI taxonomy): domain Eukaryota; kingdom Viridiplantae; phylum Streptophyta; class Magnoliopsida; order Cornales; family Nyssaceae; genus Nyssa; species Nyssa sinensis. Next base: position 8,695,338 of record CM018052.1, read on the forward strand.
GACTAGTAACTCAATGTGGATGAAGGGTGAACTATAGACCTTGAATCATTTTGTAATGTAAGTGTTTACAACCCAAATGGCATGTAGTGTGCTTTTGTTAAATGTGTATCAAGTGTATATATATATATATATATATATATATATGTTAAAAGAAATGATATGTAAGATATCTTTATTCAATGAGCATCATATGTATATATTGAGACAACTAGATATGTATGTTGAAAACAAAGGATGTATGTTTAATTTACATGAATTGTGGCCACCGAGTGAGGGTGGGTTGTGACATACTTATTAAACATATGAAGTATTGTGAATATTAGGTGGGAAAAAGGCTTGGAAAACAAATGAGGTTATGTTGAAATTTTATGAAAAATTAAAGAACTTGTTAAATGTGTAAAACACTTTTTAAATAGGTGGGAAGGATGTCAAAAGGGGGGGGGGTTTAGAAACCTTGGGAAAATAGGCTAAAAATGGAAGAAAAGTGGTTTGAAAAATTTGGAAAAATAATTTGGAAAACAAATAAATTTGGCTGTTGGACAGAGAAATTTAGCTGCAATAAATACACTGTTGCTACAGTGTTTTTACAAAAAACCAGATCAAACAAGTCCCAGCACTGCCCAGCCGCCAGCCGCACACCCCATGAGCGCGCCGCGGGCCCATGCCAACCTGCCCAGCGTGCGCCTTGCCTGCCTCGCCCCCCATCTGCGCACGCACCCATACGCGCCCACAGCCATGCACGTGGCCTGCTGTTGCCTTGCCCTTGAGTGCTGCCCTCACAGCCCCTGACTCCAACCGTTGACCACCCTTTTTGAGTCATGTTTGGGCACCTTTTTGAGCCATGTTTGGGCACCTCTTTGGGCACCCCATTGGGCCATGTTTGACCAATGTTTGGACCATGTTTGGCCAACCCTTGGGCCATGTTTGGTCACCCTTTTGGGGCCATGTTTGGCCACTTCTTTAGACTAACTTTGGTAGACCTTTTGACCCATTCTTGGACCATGCCTTAAGGCATTTTTGGGGCCCATTTGGGCCATCATTCCAAGGCATTTTTAGGGATGATTTGGGACTATCTTAGAGACCATTTTTGGACAATACTTGGACCACTTTGACTATTAATTGGGGGAGGTATTTGAGTACTATTTGGTACTCATCTTGGGTGGGTCTAGTTAATAAATTTTCATCTCAAATTTTGGGAAAAACATGGGGAAATGAAGGAATGAACAATTAAATTCACCTTATGACCTTTCATTTACTTTTCTTATTTCATTTCACTCACTCCCCGAGTTTGTGAAAATTCGGGGCGTGACAGTCCATGGGCCCTGGTACCCTACAGGACACGTTGGCAAGGAAGTAAAAAGCAGCCCTCAAAGCATCTATCATGCCCTGAGTCGTGGCGCTTTCTCATTTTTCCCTTCTGTAAGGTCTGCTCGAGGTTTCCTTCACAATGTTCCTAGGCTCGGTAAAAGCTTTTACTATCACAATTTTAGAACTAGGGTTCAGGTTGCTAACAATCCTAGTTTCTAAATTTCCTGATGGGTTACTATCTATGAAGTTCACATCCGATTGGTCATACATTTCTAGGGATTCCTCTTCTTCATAGCCAGTACTTGACTGAGCATTAGAAATTGGCATGGCAGAAAATAGAAGGAGTAGAAGAATATGTAAGGGAGTGAAAGAATATATGCGAACCAAACCTGACTGTAGATTTGATCGGAGTTGATCTTCTTACGCCAGAAATTGCCTTACTTGAAGTTTCTTTAAGTATGGATAATGAAGCTCTCAAGAAGCAAGAAACGATGAAAGGAAGGGCCTCAGTATACTCCCTCACCTTTTTATAGGGGATTAACAAGTGGAAATGAAGGCTTTTGATTCCAAATCGTCGCGGCAGTTGGAGAAATAATGGCCTCGTCATTCCAACCGGCAGCTGAAGCAATAAATGTCGCATTAACGGCTATCATGAAAGACGGAGTGGCACATTTATAACTATCGTATATGACTCTTTAGAAACCCTACCCTTAGCTCTGCGCCTCACAAAACTAAGGCTCGAGGGGGAAGTAGCTGATATACCACAAAGTGACAGATCAGTTCAAAGCATGACATGTGTATGTACAGAGCTCTTCAGAGTACAGATCAAGAAAGATTCTTCTATCCAAATCAAACAGACACGGGGGGTTCAGAGGTACATTGTTCAGAGTGGTGCACCACCTCCAGTCCTGCCTCTAGAACAGATGAGGTACCGATCTGCTTATTACAAACCTAGTGGTAGGGAAAATAAAGTATCTGCAAGGAAGGGTTCCGAATTAGTCACCGCTTTCCATATCCTACCGACCTAAGAATAAGGAAACAGAATTCAATATGGCAACTGCTATCTTCAAATATCTATGAATCCCTACTTTTATGGCTCATAATCCTACTCAACTTAGGAGATCCACAATCTATAAATAAGACCATAAGATATGCTTTCAATTTATGTTCAATTATTCTCTTCAATTATAGTCTCTTTCTATTTATTGACTTTATCATCGGAGCGGCTACCATCGGAGCCTACCTGGTGACCCTCTGATCTTGAGTTCTTGATAGGTAGCGAAGGACGGGAGGTCCCTCTGATAAAAAGGAGCAACATCATAATCCAATAGATTAACCATACCATTTCATGCCAAATCAATAGTTCATGCCATCACTGTTTAGATAATAATAATAATAAAAAAATCCCATGAATCAACTATATTCATGTCCAATATAGTCTTTAGTGTTTTAATTCATGTCCAAATCAACTCTATTCATGCCATCACAATTTAGCACATAACCATGGATTTCATAGGCTTTAGTGTTTTAATTCCACCTCGCTAAATATAAGTCCAAAACCCTCAATGCAAGTCTTCATTCTCTTACCCTGAATTATCCTATATATATATATTAATGGAATCCTCATGCCATAGTACATATATCATTCTTATAATACCCCGAAAACCTAAAATAAATAAAATGCCCCGATATTTTTGACTTATACAATTACGACGACCCAAAATGGCACAACTACAAATTTAGAATTTAAATTAAATTTTCCTAAATTTTTGATGAATCCAATTTGATCAATATACACGCGAAAAACGCATACGGTAATGTATCCCAGAAAATACGCTATCATATATACATGTGAATTAAATTATAAATACAAGTGAATTAATCTATATATATATATACATATATATATATATATATATCTATACATGAGAATAATGATATATTCATATATATATATATATATATGTGTGAGTTAAATATACATATACGATTATACATGTATTACTATAATATATGTATACATGAAAGGTAGGAAGTTGTCATGACCCAGAAATCCGCCTCGCACTGATCCCAGACTGTGACCGCAGCCTGCAGACCCGGGGGTCCGAGGCAAGGCTCACATAAGCAACGGTATCAAATAGATGTGCGACATGTGGTTGTAGAAGCGTGAAAAACTTTTGCTTTTCTTTTCTCATTTTAAAATTTGCACATCCATCTGATACCGCCGGTCTTTACATTGCGGTATACATGATCATACATTTAGAGCATAATTAAAAACTTAACGGCTTTATAATTAATACATGTTTAACTGCCCCACAGGGCTTGATACAGAATAGTGTAATATTTCCTAATACAAAATACTATCAACTTCATAGTACATTCCCAAGAGAATTTGCTAGTCCTGTGATTAGTTGCCTAACCCTTCTTCCAAAATAGGTAGGCTTATCATCATCGCCATCAAAATCAGAACTGCTATTGATCACCTGAAAAGGGGACGGATAAAAATCCGGGTAAACTAATCTAAGCTTGTGAGTAATTCCTGCATTTGGCATGGGGTTTTCAATTGGCAGTGGTTTAGCACATGAGAGTTTATAAAATACTCACTACCAATTGCTCGTACGTTTAGAACACAGAATATGTGCATTTTTAAAATAGATAGCTTTGAAACATTTAAAGTATTCAAGCTAAACATACGTTTCTTCAAGTAGAGTATATGCACTCCAAAAACATATAAACATGCATAATAAAAATGGGGGTAAAAACCTACTTCCATTTTCAAAAGCGTTTGTCATCTTTTCTCTTTAATTAGGTGGAATCTGTTTCGAACTAGACTCCTGTTTTACTGCAATGCTACAATGGAGATATCTCATTTTCTAGGGGGATTAGATCCTGTTACCGGGTATTTCTTTGTGTTATAGTTGAATCCCAAAGGATTTCAACGTCGCATATGGTACTTAAGTACCGTTTATCTTATAAAACATTTATCACATGGCTTCTTCAATAGATAATTTCATGAGTGTTTAAAACATGAAATATATAACTTCTGCGATAGGACTTCAAATACTTGGAATAATCAAATTCAGAATATTTAAGGAAATCGACATTTTACTCAGACATGCTCAATATTTCTAAGAAAGGAACTGTATAAAAGCATTTATGGAGCATGTCATAACAAAATATTTTAAAACAGAAATCATATAAAGACTGAATTTGATATTCAAATGCTTCACATAACTTGAACTTAAAAACTTCTTCAAATATATAGAGTTAAATCTTTACTCCAAATACAGGGTTACTCACCTTATACGTCTGGGTTGGCGCTACTGAGGTGCCTTCCTTTTGCCTTTCCCTTTTCTCAACCTAAAATAGTTTAGGGGAATCTCATAAACTTCATATACATTCAAATCAACTTGTGGTTTAAATCTATCCTTGGACTGTGTAGGCCTAACTTTAAAAATCAGCCTAATTATAATTGTACTACATATCTAGTTTCTTTAATGATAAACAAATATTACCTCTGAAGCTGTCACGACCCGCAACCCACCCTCTACGAATTAGCAGACCGCAACCATCCGACCCGACCCTTTGGCCGAATCGGACCTGATCATCCTGTTCATTCACATCAGTGTACTAATAGATAACCACATGAATCATCATATGCAAACATAGCGGAAAACATTAACTGAATTGTTCTAAATACAAATCGTTCTGCAATTAAAAAAAAAAACACACAGCCTGTAACATCTCTAATAGATCATCTCGTCCCCAGGACGTGAATACACGAGAGTTCTACAAGACTGTACTACTATTACCAATACTTGTCAAAATGTCCATCCTATAGCCACAAGCCTCCTACTGTCCGTCCTCTGCGTCAGTCCCTAAAATGTGGTAAGGGGGGTGAGCTAAACAAAGCCCAGTAAGTAAGTCCCCTACTCTGTCATGTGTACAAGATTTGGAAAGAACTGAATAATAATAAAGATATGATAGCCAGTCAATATCATAACAATAATCAAAACTCGTCAGTGAATATCACAATAAAGGAACATCTAGTCTGAATGATGACATCACAAGCTATAGACCAAAGTGTCACATACAAGATCATAGAAAGTACTCGAACAAAGTTGGAACATGATTTCACTATGAATCTCAATAGATAGATGGTGATGTCAAAACTGGTGGATGCTATAAACTATGGGGCCCGGCTACCCCCTGTGTGCATAGCACTGAGCTCAATCATGTAAATCTGGTCCCCATACTCGGGACAGGACCCCATACTCGAGTCAATAATATAAGGCTGGTCCCCATACTCGGGACATACTACGCATCATAACTAAGCTATTCCACGAAAAAGTAAAATCACACAAGTGGAATCATAAAGGATCTGATATGATAAATAGAGTACAAATGCGTATAGCAAGAACTGTGACATGGCTGAGTGTACAACATGCAGAGGTCAGATATTACTTACCTTTTCTGTGTCTTAGTACTCTGGGACTTTCTCCTTTCCCGTTGACTGGCCTATACATCAATAAACACGTCTCAGTTTTACTTTCATTTATCAATTGTACATTTCGCTACTCTAAATATCTCTTTTACTCATTTACGTTTCTACGGTTTCCAGTTTGGACTTAATTTGCCCAAGGGCAAAATGGTCATTTACGTGTCTCTACTTTTTGGGTTCTGTTTTCATAATTTGGACTTCACCGTTAAGTCCAGTAGGTTTGAATTAATAAAAATTCACTATTTACTTAACTAAATCGGAGTCCGTTTGACTTACCTTTGACGTAGGGGCATTTTGGTCATTTTGGCATTCTATAGTTATTTTATTTTTTCGGGACTCCGTCTCGTAAAACTGACCTCACTATTAAATTCATAGGGTCCAAAATAGTAAGTTTTCATTATTCGTTCTACTAATTTAGGCGTCGAAATTAAATTTAAAATTTATTAATTTAAATCATTTATTTAAATTAATTAATCTAGATAATACATATCGTATTTGAGCCCAAACAGACCATATGTGCCTTGGTGGCATAGTGGCTAAGCTTCTCTCCCTTACTCCTTTGTTCACAGGTTCAATTCACTGCCATACCAAGTTCCCATTTTTTATTTCCTGTTCAAGTTTAACCCAACCATTGGATAGCTTCTCCTTTCCAACCAAACACTATCTAAATTCGAATTTAAAAATTTACCCATGAAGTACAAGTGTTGGGCAGTCATCTGAATGGGTGGGTCGAGTCAGACCCGACCTGGTTTGGCCAAAATTAAATCACGAAATAGCAGCCGTGCAGCAGCCTTTTCCAGCGTACAGGTTGTCTTCTTCGTCAACGGCGACTCGCCGGTGACGGTTTTCTTGCGTTTTTCAGCGGGGTTAACACCTACGAGTTATGGGCAACTCAAATCTACCGTCGGATTTCAAATCGGAGTGCCGGAGCACTCCCAAAATAGCCGGAACAGTAGCGCACCAAGGGCTGTGCGGTTTTCCGGCAGCCCCTTTCCCTTCCATTTTTTTATCGTTTCCTCCTACGGTTTCAATCCCGTTTTGATTCTAAAATTACCCTACACCCAAGAGAATCAATTACGCATGATCTAAACCAATTGATCGCAACAAAATCACCCCACCCGATCTATTTTTCTCCTCTGTTTTTCACCATTTCCCCACGTTCAGTTCTGTTCGTTTTTTCTTTGTTTTCCTTGATTCAATTCCAACACCAACCCAGTTCTATGCATTCAATCAAGTCCTATGTTTCACACGATTCTATATCAACATAGTAATTCATGCTTGACAACAAAATTAAACACAGAAAATTAACCGCACTCACCCAATCGCGCGTACAAGGCTGTTACTGGTTTCTCTTCCGAATCCACTGCCCAACCTGATTTTTCTTGGCTCGTTTACTCCTCCTTTTCTTGCACATCTCACGCAAAATGCCCGACTTGTCTCTTCCTTCTTCCTCCTCTCTTTTTTTCTTCCTTTTTCTTCCTCCTGTTCTAGCGTCCAGCCGCCCCTGCTGTTCGGTTTTTGCCTCTATTTTTTTTTCTTCTTCTTCCTTTGGTTTTAACGCATGCCTGGGCATGAGTTTAAATTGAAACCGCCCCTTCTTTATTTCTCCTTCTCTCTTTCTCTTTCTCTCCCATCAGTTTCACGCCTCTTCATTTCCCCATCCATTTCTCTTCTTTTCTCTTTTTTTTTTCTTCTTCAGTTACACGAGACTCCACATATATAACTCCTTATATATTTATACCTATATATAAATATACATAGATATAATATATGCATGTATTTCAAGTTTTCATTTTTATTTATTTACTTTTATTATTATTTTTTTATTCACATATTCAAGCGATTTAAAAATCCAAATTGTTACTTCATTATAACACGTAAAACTCATCGGCTTGGTTACATATGGGTCAGGATATTACAGAAGCCATTCACTTAACGTTTCAGTGTTTTCTTGCTCTTTAATTTTCGCTTCAGCAAGTTATGCCTTCGTTTGGGTTTTATACATGAACGGCCTAATTGAAACGATTTCGGTTGACCTGGCAATCCTTATTTTCTTGGCAATCACTTTTTGTTGCCACAGTAAGTCTTCCATGAACTCTTGTTGCTTTTTCTCCGTTGCTCTCTGAGCTTTGGTCATAATTGTGAACTCCTTCTGTTTCTTATCCATTATAGTCTACTTGTATATTTTAGCCTAAAACACAATTTAGCGTGTTAGAGAAATCAATTTCATTTTAAAATTATACTCTTCTGGTAGCTCTATTAACTTTAAGTTTGATTTATTTGCTTCACATGTTTACGTGTCGTGTCTTTTCGTATTTTACTTCGAAACACGGGCCTTAGTTTAGTACCTCGGCAATGTTCTAATTTATAGCCGCCTAACTGATGCTATTCATCAAATTTTATGTCTTTTTATTTTAAGTACCTATTTCGGTCAAATAGACTCTACCATTGAGTCCGGAACGTCGAAGAAAGTCAATTTAGGCTTTCGCAGGACTTTGTTTGGGTTTGGTAGCCGTAGGGGCATTTTGGTCATTTTACACTTTTACGGGTCTTTAATTTTTTGGGACATCGTCTCGTGTTTTGGACCTTACCATTGGACTCAGAACATTGAAGAAAATTAATTTAGATCTTTTCGGCTTTTGATTTGACTTTGGACATGTTAGGGGCAATTTGGTAATTTATACCCTAACGTGTCTAAATTTTTCAGAGTCTTGTCTTGTGAAACGGACCCCACCATTAGGTCTAGAATGTCCAAAATAGTCAAAATATACTATTTATTTATTTTATTTGAACTTCGTTTGCTCCATTTATGGCCGATGGCATTTTTGAAATGTTTTTCATTTAAATATTATTAATTTAATATTAATTTTATTTCGGTTGGGCCACAGTATAATTTTCCAGAAGTTCTAGGGTCAAAATCTAATTTTCTTAACTTTCGGTCCAGACCAGTTGGTTCAGTTCAAATTTAAGTGAACCGGTCTCAAGTTCCATTGAACCAACTAGTTTGGTTGGTTTAATACGTAATGCTGACGTCATGACGATGTCAGCCCTAATATTTAAAAATTATTACTCCACACGACATCGTCACACTTAAACCTTTGGTGCAACGAGTCGAGCCCCGACCTGAACCCAGATCCGGCCCAACCCATTTCGACCCAACATTGTAGATCGTCTTCCCCAACTCTATCGTTGTAACCCTAATTTTCTAGGTTTCTTTTTCTTTAATTTCGTAAAGTTTGAGTTGCTCCATTCTTACTGTTTTTGTTTCAAATTGTTCCTGAGTCATCAAGAATCAGTTTGGCATTAGTTTTAGGGTTTGTATTGGCCTCATGAGTTCGGGCAAATGGTTGATAACCCAACCTGCAACTCGTTCGTATACACTCATTTTCGAGCCAAATCTCATGGAATTTGTTTTGTTGTGATGTCCTCGTCCTAAGGTTTCATTTCTCATTCTTAACAATGGGTTTAGATGTATACTTTTGAGGTTGGGTTCTAAACCCAGAACTTGCAACCTCGAATTTCTAGGGCATTTCTTTGTCTTTTTGATCGCGGTCTGGCGTTTTTAACACCCTTAGAGGGTCAGGTTTTAGTCTTGATAAACCAAACATGGTTTGGTGGTGATGGATTTAGACCTACTGTAAGCAAGGTCCTCCAATGGTGGTCTCTTCTGGGTTTCATGTTGTAGGGTTGTTTTTAAGTTCTATCTTCATGTATTATTCATGTTTATGTGCCCTAAATATCATACATGTATGAATACAACCTAAAAAACTTACATATATGCATAAACTTTAGAGAGAGAAAATATCAAAGTTTTATGTTTTTACCTCAAACACTGGTATCCCTCTTATTCTCCTTCTAATTTCCTCCATTCTTCTTCTCAGAACTCTCTCACTCTCTCTCTCTCTGTATGAACTGAATTTTCGTGTGGCATGTGTGTATACAATATGTATATTTGTATATAGGTGCATGTATGATTATTACTAAATTTGATTTGCCCCAACCACTAGCTTAACTTGTGGTAGCATCTCTAATGAGTGCTGCCACTCCACTGTTTTGGGGCAGGCCATTATTTGGCCGTGTGTGTGTTTTGTGTATATATATATATATATATATATATATATATATATATAATATTACACTCACAAACCAACACACTAAGAGACACACACACCTTTCACAATCCGACACACACACACACCTTTCACAATCTGACACACACACACACACAATTTCACTATTCTACGCACACTTTAGATATTTACACATATATACATTTAATTCTCTTATATACATACATGCATGTTTACAATATACACACATGCATACATACTTGGCCACATGTACACACACACAATACACCTTCAATGTGTGTATGTGTGTGTCATCATATTTAATTATAACTAACCAATAGTTTCTTATATTAAAGTAATTAATTATTTTAAAAATTAATTATTCTCTTAAGTGTATAGTCTTTACACTAATTTTTCATAACCTCGTAATACGTGTCTAAATCTTATGCTCGTATGAAGGATCAGCGGTTAACGTGAAAACATATAATCACCACGGAACCAACAAGTTGGTGATTGCAATGAAAGTGATGTACAGTCGTCCTGGGTTTTCAAGACTCTTACATTGGTGACTGCAATGAAAGTGATGTATAGTCGTCCTGGGTTTTCAAGACTTTTACTAAAGGTCCTCGTGTTGGGATTGAAGCCGACCTCGTTGTTTAAGGTCTCAATCACTAATTTATAGTCCATGACTTAATGATCCCTAATTCAGATCAGGGTGTTACAGAAGTGTGGCAGGTGAAATATATATATATATATATATATATATATATATATATATATAAAACAATGGGAGGCAACTGGCAGCTTCTAGAATACATGATATATATACATATACAATACAAATTCATGAAGCTTCCAGAGGCAGTTGACAGGGTTACTTTGCTAAGGCATTCTAGACTATTCTTTTCTGTATATATATATATATATATATATATATGTGTGTATAAGTAGCCAAACGTCACATATGTAGATAGGCTGTAGCAATCAGTTCTAAACAAAGAAATGAGGGCTGTGTGTGTTTGAGATATATATATATATATATATATATATATATATATATATATATAAACCAATAAAAGTTTCTGCTCTAGTGGAATTTTTCCATTGACGGAGGAGGAAGAAGCTTCAAATTTTGAGAAAAATCACTTAAGCTTAGTGCCCAACTCAACCTGTTTAATTTGAATACCATATGTTTTTATTTATAAAGGCCATAGATGTTTAAATTTAGTAGAAAAAAAGCTAGAAAAAGTCATAGGAAACTCACCCTGGTTCACCGCCCAAACTGGGTCTGTGACCGAACCTCACCAAATGGTCCCCCACCTTGATGAATCAAACCACAATAAAAAAAAGGAACATAATGAAATTGAAACCATAGAAAATGCACCAAAGATAGCCCAAATATGGTAGAGAAACAGAGGCTGCCCGAAAATGAAATGGAAACCAATCTTGATTTTGTAAACGAAAAATGATAGAGCATGTTCTAAGGATTATAGAACACCTTGAATCATGGAAAATGGTCAAGAAATGACCATTTTATAGCCAAAATTACAAAAATGGTGGATGGCCAAAAAATGAAAGTAGGTGTCAGAAATGTTGTTGTTTAAAGCTTAAACTAGTCCCAAATGAATCATAGGAAAAACTAGAGTCGATTTGATATGTAATATGCTAAAAATAGACGTCAAAATGAGGAGAAAACGAAGATGGAAGTTGACAGTCACCGGTGACATCAACGGAAAAGATGACCAATAAAAATGAGGGGAAGAACAGGTCTGTTAAGTGCTAGTCGAGTCGAGACCCGATCGAATGAGGAATGGATAAGCTGAGATGCGTCATTTTGCGGCACATAATTTAGGTTTTAATTTGAAATCAGACTGTTTGGAAACACAAATAATAAATCTGATCTAATAGCCTCGAACAGAACAGGGATATTCTATCCCTGAAATTGGACCTTGTCCACTATTTGGCTCTGAACCAATTAGAAAAAAAAAAGGGAACAGTGCGGTTAATGGGATTCGACCCACTGACATGCATACGTATGAACCCTAGCTCACACATGTGGACCACTATGCCACCATGGCACATGTGACATAATATTGACTAAATAAATATATAATATAAAATTAAATAATTTAATTATTATAAATTGTCCCGTTACCTAAATAAATTAAAAAAGTATAGTATTTTAACAATTTTGGGCATTCTGGACCTATTGGCGGAGTCCGTTTTATGAGACGGATCCTAAAAAATTAAGACGCGTAAAAAGTAAAATTATTATTTTACCCTTAGTGATGTAGAAGCCAATGAAGTCCAAATTGAGATCCGAAAAATGCTACCTTAACATTTTTTGACGTTTTGGATCCAACAGTGGAATCAATTTTCTCAAATTTGACTCGTAAGCTAGTTATCACGACCCGAAACCCACCCTGTACGGATTTCGCGTCGCGACCGCCACCCTCAGGCCTAGGGACCTTAGGGCGAAGGCTCACATAAGCAGCGGTATCGAATAGATGTGCGACATGTGATTGTGGAAGCGTGAAAAACTTTTTCTTTTCTTTTCTTGTTTTTAAATTACGCACATCCATCCGGTACTGCCACTCTATACATAACATACATGATTTAACATTCATAGTATAACTAAAAACTTAAAGACTTATAAACAATACATGTTTAGTTGCCCCATAGGGCTTAATACATAATGGTGTACCATCTCACTAATACAAAAGTGATTAACTTAAAACTTTATAAGTCTTTCCAAAAAGACTGCCAGTCCTGCAATAATTGCTTACAGTCTTCACAAAATGGGTAAGCTCTAACATCAACCTATTTACATCAAGACTACTGTCAGTCACCTGAAAGGGGGGTCCGAACAAAGTCCGGGTAAGCTAATCTAAGCTTGTGAGCAATTCCAGTATTCGTCATGGGGTTTTAATTAGCAATGGTTTTTAGTACATAAGAGTTTGTAAAACATTCACGCCAATTGCTCGTATACTTGAACATAGAACATATGCATTTCTTAAAACAGATAGCTTTGAAACATTTAAAGTATTCAAGCTAACATATACTTCTTCATATAAAATAAAGAAACTTCAAAACATATGCATAGTGAAAATGAGGGTAAAACCTGCTTCCATTTTCAAACATAACATTTTCTTTAACATAAAGCTTTGAAACATTTAAAGTGTTCAAGCTAGACTTATACATATGAACTTTAAAACATATAACATAACATGTATTTCTTAAATAGAGTATATAAGACTCAAAACATATGCATATTGAAAATGAGGGTAAAACCTACTTCCATTTTCAAAATCATTTGTCATCTTATCACTTTCATTAGTGAATCTGTTTCGAACTGGACTCCCATATTATGTATAAATGGGGACAACCTAACTGAACCGATCAGGATCGTCTTCCTGGTCCCTAAAAGGTAGGTATGACTCATTTCCTGATAAAACAGATAGGGTTCCTCGAGGTATCTCATGCCTGGGGGATTAGATCTTGCTACCTGGCATTTTGACAGTAAATTGAGTTCCGTGCAACCCAAAATCCCATCATATTTTTACAGACTAATTGAGTTCCATACAATCCAAAAATCTGTTATTTAAAAAGTCGGCTGAGTTCCGTACAACCCAACCAAAAACTCATGGTGCTTAGGCATAGCTTTTCTTACATTCAAATACATTTAATACATGATTTCTTCAAATAGGTGCTTCTCATAAACATTTAAAACATCATGTACATAATTTCATAACAAATCCTTTAAACATTTGATATAACAAATTCAGAACACTTTACATAATTTGGCATTTAAAACTTTAGACATGCTGAAATATGTTTTACAAAAACTGTGATAGAAACCATTCACTGAGCATGTCATAATAAGGTTTACAAAGATAGAACAATTTAAAACTAAATCATGTAAATACTGAATTTGAAACTTTAAACACTTCATATCTTTGAAACTTAAAACATTTTCAAATCCATGGAGTTAAATCTCCACTTCAAATACAGGGTTACTCACCTTGGTCCTTTAGGGTTAGTGCTAATAATGCGCTTTCCCACTTCCTTCGTAGTTCCTAAGAACAATTCATAAACATCTCATCAACTTCACATTCATTGTAATATCATCTTGATATTCCTTAACTTATGCTTAAAACGTATTAGATCCTAAAACGATTTCATAATTCATATGTAGTTAATTTAACTAGTACTCTTAACCTATGACACAATTTAATGTGTTAGAAATTTAATTTATTTCAATTTATACTCTTCTAGTAGCTCCATTAACTTTAATTTAAATTTATTTACTTCACATATTTTCGTGTCGTGTCTTTTCGTAATTCATTTCCTTGTATACGCCTTAGATTAGTACTTTGGCATTACTTTAATTTATAGTCATCTAACAGATGATATTCATCAAATTTTATGTCCTTTTATTTTAGACATTTCTTTTGGTTGAATAGACTCTACCATTGAGTCCGGAGCGTCGAAGAAAGTCGGTTTAGGCTTTCCTAGAATTTAATTCGGACTTTTGTATGAAAAAGGGAAAAATGGTCATTCACCATTTTACGTGTCATATTTTTTTATACTTCGTTTTGTAATTTGGACCTCACCATTGGACTCAGAAGGTCCGAGATAGTAAGAATAAACTAATAACTTGTTAATTTTGGACAGGGGGTATTTTGGTCATTTATCCCTTTATGTGTCTTTATTTTTTGGGGCCCCATCTCGCAAAACGGACCTCACCATTAGTCTCAGAATATCCAAAATAGTAAGGATACACTATTCATATGTTTAATTTGGACTTTATTTACTTTATATATGACCTAGGGGCAAAATAGTAATTTTGCTTTATTTATTAAATAATTAAATTAATTATTTAATTATTTCCCAGGGTGTACTTGCATAATTTTTCCATCAATTGGGCCACAGTGGAATTTCCTAGGAATTCTGGGGTCAATCTGTAATAAGGAAAAGGTTTGGTTTATTTAATTTCAAATAAATCAGAAAACTAGTGGGTTCGGTTTAAATCCAAGTGAACCGGTCCGGTCCATTCATAAGCCAACCGGTTTAGCCGGTTTTATACGTAATGCTGACATCAGGATGACGTCATCCCTAAAGTTTTAAATTTAAAATTAAAAC
Source organism: Nyssa sinensis (assembly GCA_008638375.1). Classification (NCBI taxonomy): domain Eukaryota; kingdom Viridiplantae; phylum Streptophyta; class Magnoliopsida; order Cornales; family Nyssaceae; genus Nyssa; species Nyssa sinensis. Next base: position 8,710,359 of record CM018052.1, read on the forward strand.
GTTGCCGTTTCAAATAACCTGTAACTCATTTGGATCCGGATATTACCCAGACCCGAAGTCCGACCCGTTTTTCAACCCGACCTGAACAATGTCATCTTCCCCACGAGGGCCGACACTGTTCATCCGAAACCCTAATTTTTACAGTTCAGTTTCGTGATGTTTTGAGAGTCCATTTCCTCTGTTTTCTTTTCCAAACATTCCTAATACTTTATGGCATATTTTTACGTCGATTTAAAGCTTCGAATATAGCTCAGATGCTTGGTCCAAGCTTTGATAATCCAACCTGTAAGTCGGTCATATATGCTTAGTTCTGAGCTAAAACCCTTGGGGTTTGATCCGTTGCGATTTGTTTTTCATGTAGTTTCATTTTCCATTCATAAAGGTAGGTTTAAATTCAAACCCGTAACCTGCAAGTTAATTTTTGGATGTCATTTTTTGGGTTCTGTGATCGCGTAGTAGGGTTTTTAGAATCCTCTTAGTCTCTGTTTGAAGTTTCGGTAAGCCAAAACCAGTTTGGTGGAAGTCGGTTCAGACCTGCTTCAAGCAAGGTCTTCAATGGCCGAAGCTTCTGGGTTTCATGTTTTTAGTCGTTTTCATGGCCTAAAATCATGCTTGATGAGCTTTTAAACATATATCTAACACCATATGCATATAACAACTCAAAAACAGTTTATATTCATGCTTAACTTTTAGAGAGAGAAAGTGAAACGTTTTCATGGGTTTACCTTTTTGAGTTGGTTTTCCCTTTTCTTCTATCTCTATATCCCTTCCTTAGCTCCTTATTTCCTTCTCCCTTTCTGAATTTCCTTTCGTACCAAGCAAGCATGCATTGCATGTCTTGCTTTAAAGAGAAATCCACCGACCTCTCTCTCTTTATCTCTCCTTATCTCTCTCTTCCTGATTTCGTAGCCCTATACTAGCCTTCACATCTCATCAATTTTTCTCTTTCCAATTTTTGTTTTACATTAAATTTTGATGATATTTGTATATATGTATATTATATATATATATATATATTCTCACACACCAATACACATGGAAACACACACACACCTCAACCGACACACACACACACACACTTTTAGATTTTTGTGTTCTCCTTACTTTATGCCCATTTATACATATATATATATATGTATATATATACTATACTTGTATACAAACATATAGGTGTGTATGTATATACACACTTGACCACACATACCCAATACACTTTAGTGTGTGTATTGTTGGTATTATATACATACTCTATTTAATTATGCCAAGTGATTAATTTCTTTTAATTAATTAATTAATTTCATAATTAGTTAATTAATATCTTTTGGTGTATATTCTTTCACACTAATTTTTCTTAACCTCGCAATACGTGCCATATGACCTAGTATTTTGGGTCGGGATATTACACTAGTGATATAGGCAAAATACACCATTATTTGATAACTGATGTGTATCTAATCACTGCTATAGGACTCCTGGAGTTAACCTAAGCCACGAGTGGACATCTTGAGCTATTCCCAACGAACTGTGAGTAACTTGAAACTTTTGACTTGGTGTTTTTGACTGTTATAGCATTTTCATATACTATACTATTTAAATGCATACACTTTATACTGCATAAAACTTGGCATGATTCCATTCTATTCTGTTATATGCTATTCATATTTTGTTTTGATTCTGTTATGTTCTATTATGTTTTGACTCTTGGGCCTAATACAAAAATTGAGCGATGTGGCATTAGTAGGCCAGAAGCAAACCCAGAGGGTAGAGGCCCCAAGAGTGTCCGCTTATGGGCAGTTGGGAAAGGCTCAAACATGGTTGATGATATGCCTAATTAAAATATTGGCATTCTGTTATGTTATGTTCTGTTCTGCTCATTTTTGTCATGTTCTGTTCTATTCTGTTCTGTTTTGTTCTGACCTGTTCTGTTCTACTTGAACTGGATTTAATCATGTATTTTATTTGAAATTATTACTTTTAAATGTTTAAACTATCCATGTGCTTTATATACAAGAATTGGTTTTGAAACCCATAACAGGGAACCTATGTTACTTACTAGGCTTGTTAAAGCTCACTCTATTTACCTAACATTTTTCAGGTGAAGGTTCTAGTGGCAAGGATTAAAGGGTTAAGGTTCTCAGAAGTTTTAGAAGAACTTTATGAAGACATTTTATTTTTGTATCCTACTTCATTTTTGGATATTTTGTATAACTATATGTACAATAATGTAACTTTTGTTGTTAAACTTTGTATAAACCAACTATGATCATATTTAGTTGCTCTGCCAAGTTAGCATGCATTCTCTTATTTAATTTCTACTACTTAACTCTTGTATAATGAATGCATCTTACTTGGAAGTTACAAGTGAATGGCCTGAGGTTAGGATTACTATCAGTATTTTGAAAAGTACAAAATACAATGGGTACCTAACTAGCCGGTCGCATACCCTTGATCCGTATAGGGTGAATTTTAGAATGTGACAATTCTTATTTCTAAATCTACATTTTAGCATCCTATAGCACTAGGGTATTAGACGTGCAACATTCTACACATAGATCTAGGGGCATGATGATCTATCGGTGCATTATGGTTGGTTACAAGTCGTAGACAATTACTTCATTGGTCTATTTATTTAGGTGCATATATAGTATATATATATATATATATATAGTTTGGATGATTAGAAAATATTTTTTAATTATCTCTTTTTTAGAATTTATTTAGGAATAAACTCTTAATTTTCTTGCATTTTATTTGGTCTTATATGTAGACATTAATTTCATAGGTCGTTGCATTTTCATAAATTCATTTATTTAGGATATTCATTCTTTAAATAATTATTTGATTTGATTTTTTTATTTTAATCACATAATTATCACTCAAGACATGATCCTAGCCATCTATTTGTGAGTTTGATTATAAGCCCTTGGATCAAATCTCAATATTTTGCCTATAAATAGACCCCCTTTGGTCACCATTCTAGAAGCACGAAGTTTTCCTTTCAAGACCGAAGCCCTGCCGAAGTGATGGTCCTAAGTTAACAAGAAGCTGAAGTTTTGACCAAGTCACAACGTCGAGTAAAGCATCCCTAGCTGAAGTCATGTTCGACTTTCGCGACTAAACAAGGTACACCCTAAACTATTCATAGTCATTTTTTACCGGTTGATCTCCTTCTTTGATCACTCTTGATAAAAGAGTGTAAAACCAGAGAACTACGTGGCTTTGATTCCATCTTAGGATAGATACATAGGAAGCCTATGAGCCCAAGTCGAATTTCTTTTTTCATTTTCTTTGTTTCCTTCATTGCTCATGCAATTATGTTTTATTTGTTCTTTTATTTCTAGTCTAATCGGCCGGTTCACCATCTTTCATCACTATTGATGGAAACGGGTGACATGAGCCCGTGAACCCGATCTATTCTCTTCTATCACTCTTGATAGAAAAGATTTATTGATAGAAGTAGATCAGAGGGGTGGCTTCAAAAGCCTGTTGGTTATTTCTTGGTATTTTGGTTATCTTTTCATGCTTCTCTATATTTATTTCTTCTTTATGTTTCCATGTCATTTACAATGAGTAATCTTTGTAAGTGAAAATTTGAGGCCGATCCATTTGGATCAAGTCGGGTGGGTGCCTAACACATTCTCTCTTTATACCTTAGACCTCGAATCTGTTTCTTTGGTTGTGTAAGTTTAGTGCTTTATTTATTATAATTTATGTCAAGGGGTTTATTTAGAATGTAACTAGGGAAGAAAATGGTGTAGTTTACTTATTTCATTTTTTCCTTTGTATACATTTTGTTGTAACATGTTTGCTTGTTTATGAGCCCAAAACAAGCTGGTGAATCCCATCTTTCGATTTTCATTTTTCTCATTGAGGCATTCCTTCTCACCTTTATGGGAAGGGATAGATGGGATCCCTTTATTTTCGGAGGGTGCACAAGGATTTTTTTTGGTGATAGCGCTTATAGTGGCGACTCCGCTGGGGAGTTAGTTAGCTAGGCTCATCAAAATGTTCGCTCCCAAGGCTCGTTCATTTCATTGTCTTTTACATTCATAATTTTTTATTTGCATTTGTATTTTTTGTTTTGTGGATGAATGTATGGATGTATGGATGAATAAATGCTTTAAAACTGGAATACCATGCACACGCATCACTTCATAACATCTTACATTTGCACTACATACCCTATTTAACCTTAGACGGTTAGTAGTTCTCACCTCGTATGTTCACTCAATTTGGCGGGTGTTGCCGGAGAAAACCCTCCATTCCTTGATCAAATGTTTTTTGGCCGGGGACACTACACTCTAGTGACCTTGGAAGGTATGCAAAAAGACGTAGCAGTACCATTTGACCATGGTCATTACACTCTAATCACTGTGGAAGGTATATAACACGTCCTGTCAGAAGGGAGTTTAAAACCTTTACCCAACCTAACTTCATGCATATAGTCTACCTTAAAACCTCGATCTAGGCAAGAAAACTCGTTTTTGGTAAGACACTAACGGACCTGTGCAGATCCCTGCACAATTAGAAAAACCTTGAAAGGTTGAAAAATACCCCTCTCTTTTAACTGATTGGCATAGGGGTTGAGTGCCAACGACACTCCTCCATGTGTCGATCGGCACACAAGTGAGTGTCGATCGACACATAGAGTGCCATCCTTCCACTCTTCAAGAAATTTCCCAATTTCTGAAATTTTTTCGAAAAAAAACTCTGATTTTTTCAAATTGTAACGAAACTGTAAATACGACCTTCCTTGACCCCAAACAAATAATGACAAGGGTTTCTTTCAAAAATAAGACCCACAAATAGCTTAGAAATAGACTAGTTGAGGTCGACTGATCTAAACCCCTGACCTCCCAACATATTAGAAAGACACGATTTCAATGACAATGACCCAGATCAGTGGATCCAAATTTTGGCTAAAATCCAAAAGGATATGGCCGACCATAGGGAAGAGATATAGAGGCTCTCCCAAATAGTACAATAATTGACATAACAATAGTTACCACCACCACTTCCCGCCTTGGCAGGAATCAATAATAGTTAATAAGTGCCACTAATTTTGGCTGAAGATGGATAACTACAGCATCCACTGGACTATGATTTGCCTGCCCATGATCCTTTTGGTTGGGGTAAACAGTACAGGCCCGTGGAAAACCCAAGGCCTCAAGATGAGGCCCATATAAAAAGGCTAGAAAAAATGGAAACCCTATTCTACAAGGCCCATCGAGGAGATTACATGATTGACATTCACAAACTTTCTCTTTATCCAGAAGTCTATCTCCCCCAGAAGTTCAAAATGCTTAACTTAGACAAATTTGATGGAACTATATGCTCAAGGACTCATATCAACTGTATGTGAGGGCTATGCAACCCTTAGGGACCAATACTAACATGTTGGCCCAAATGTTTCACTAGACCCTAACTGGAGATGTTCTATGATCGCTTATAAACTTGGAAGATGCACTTTTCAAGGATTGGGAGGAACTATGCAATGGATTTGTCCGCCAATACAAGTATAACAACGGACTTGACATCATTCTTCGGGACTTGGAGACCACTAATCAAAAGCCCAAAGAGAACCTAGCTGGATTCATTACTAGGTGGTGGGCCAAGGCCGCCCAAATGATCAACTGACCAAACAAGGCCAAACAGGTTCAGATGGTGAAAAAAAAACTTGTTCCCAGTTTACTATAAAGCCCTCTTTACCTAGTACTTTGAGACATTCAAAGCATTAGTAAGGGCTAGAGCCCAAGTTGAGGATGTAGTCAATGATGGAACCCTCAAGAAAAATGATTCCAAACCCCGAAGGACATTCTTGAATGCAAAACCAAGTGGTCCGACCCACATGATCACTATAGTCAATGATTTTAAGTCTTTCTCATGGCCAACTTTACAAAGCCTGCCACAAAAGCATCCTCAAAGAAAAGTCTTAGATTTTCCAGCACCCATGGGAGAGGTTTACAAAAACCTCAATAAAAATGGGCTCTTACAACTCTTGGAACCAAGACTTGTCCTGTAACACCCCGATCCCGTGTAATTAATAATTAATTAATAATTATTAATTAATACTGACTTACAGAATGATTTAGGGAATTAATCATAATCCCGGCGGTCGCCATAGACCGATTAAATAAAGAAAATGTCTGGAGGGAAGGGTACTTTACCCAAACCCAAATTACTGATTAATTCGGTGAAATAACGCCGTTTTAATACTAACGGAACCCGAATTAGCTAACCCGGGAAATCCCGAATGAATAATAAATGACACGGAACCTCTGACACTGTAGATAACTGAAATAGGAACTGACCGGAAGAAACCGCGTTGAAAAAGAAGCTACGGAATGAAAGTTATGTAGCAAACACTGAAAACCGAATTACTGCGTAGCCAAACGTGGCCTTAGCCCAAAATGGTGAAAAATGGCCAAATTGGTGGTCAAGGGGAATTGAACCCTTGACCTAGAGAAGGAATGAATCTCACCCAAAAACTTAACCAGGTGGCCATCCAGCACCTTTGTGCCTATATACACAACTTAATTGTATATATCTCTGATTTGCCCCAACTTGCCACCCAAAGCAACCAATGAGGTTACATGCAAACCCCAAATGATGGGTTACATCATCTCCCACCAGCTACTCCATTCTCTGATTCCCAATCACTTCATTGACCTACCTACATATAGTGATATATATGTATAAGTGTATATACCTTATGCAAAAAGAATTGGTGATTTATTTAGGTTACAAAAAGAGGTCTTGGGTGTAAATCAGAAATGGAGAGAGTGACAAAGCTGAAGGTTTGCATGTGGCCGTGGGACTGATCTGTTGAGAGAGGGAGAAGGCTTGCATGTGTATGCAAGTGAGTGTGTGTGCATGGTGTGTCTTCAAAAAGGATGCACCAAAGAGAACTGAGGGCTAAGCAACACACGACTGCACTGGTGCAACATGCACAGAAACCCCAACCGAGCCATGGATGAGGAAATGAGGGCCACCCCTTGGAAGGTAAAACATTAAAACTATTCTGAAATTTCCTGTTTGAATTTTGGGTACTGTTTTAGATAGTTCTAATCCATATAGACTGTGTAAATAAGCTACTGTGAGACCCTAGACCTGTTCTAAATTAATTGGGAGGGTCGAATAGGGTAGAAACACCCAAAACCCGTAAACAGCCACCATGGATGGACCTCGGATAGCAGGTCTGAAACAGCTACAATCAAACTGATTTCTGACACTCTAAACCTGATCTAGACACTGATAGGGTCCCAAATACACCAACCCGCGACCCTAGAACACTGATTTGGACCCTCAAAACCGAACCTATAGGTCTCGGCCATGGAATCCAAAATCTGGAATAGGCTCTTAAACTGAAATTTGAAAATGGGGAATTGAAGCCCCTGTCCTAAGGGTCACAAAGAACCAAACCAAGTGCGATTTGGTTGAGGAACAAGGCCCCACGACCGAACTGAAACTCTGTGAGACAATCGGCCAAACAGCACCCCATGCATGGCTTCGATGCATGAAATGGATGCCAAAATATTGGCATGACACCTAGGGACTGATTGGAACCAAAAAAAGTTGGAAACCGTGCTTCAAACTCCACGAAATTGGAGAAAAATCGGGACTGCAACTAGGGCAACAATACCCTGCACGATGGGGAAGACAGAGTCGACTCGGTCGACTCGCGTGTCGACTCGGACACGTGTCTGTCCACGAGCGTGCCACCTCTTTAGTGGAACGGCACCGTTTCGGTTAAACAGGTTTTGTTTTAAAATCAAAACCAGTCTGTTTGGAAACTCGGTTAATAAATCTGAATTAGGGATTAGGTCTGTCCGAACAGTGAATAAGGGGCTGAATTGGGGATAGAAAGAATATGTAATTCCGGTTTTCCTGAAGGAACTGAACCGGTTGGTTCTTGATGGTTTTGGACCGGTTCAACTGATGAACCCTTGAACCCTTGGGTTTGAACCCCTATTTTCTGAATTTACATTTAAACCCCCAACTGTTTTGTGTAATTGTACTCTGGCCCAGATTTTGGATAAAATATACATTTAAGCCCCTGAAGAATTAATTAAATAATAAAATAATTATTTAAATATTTTTATTAAATAGGTAAAATTACGATTTTACCCCTGGACATTAAATATGTCAAACGGAGTCCAAATAAATTAAATGAATAGTGTATTTTCACTATTTCAAATATTCCGGACTCAATGGTACAGTCCAAATTAGGAAATTATGTACCGAAAAATACAGACCTGTAAGTGATAAATTACTGTACTGCCCTTGATGGCACCAGACCCAAATAAAAATAAAAGATAGCCTATTTTGACTATCTCGGGCATTCTGAACTCAATGGTGAGGTCCGTTTAACGAACTGGAGTCCCGAAAAATACAGACACATAAAGTGTAAATGACCGTACTGCCCCTAATGATTCTCAGGGTCGATTAAACATAACAGACAGTCCAACTTAATTATGTCGGACACTCTGGACCCAATGGTGAGGTCCATTTTATGAACTGACGTGCCAAAAAATATGACACGTGAAATTACCAAATTACCCCTGATACTGTACGAAGCCCAAATGAAGTCCGATTGGGACGAAACTGATACTGATAGAAACCCGAACACTGGTGAAACTGTATACCCGAATAAATGACGAACCGGGGTCAGAATCTTATGAAACGTAAAATGACCAAAATACCCCTGAGCACTATAAGTGCAAGATAAAGGTCAATCTGATCTGATAAATTATCATAGGTATAATTATGAACACTGAAGGGCTAAGTAAGACTCCGGAACTATCAACGCGTAAAACGAGAAATGACCGACGTGTCCCGATGATCTAAAGCAAATACCAAATGAAGTCCAAAGGACTTAGAAAATTATGTACATAATATATGGGACATTCTGAAGACCACGACAGGGTCCGGGGCGAGGATGGAAAAATTACCATTTTGCCCCTAAGGCTAATAAGCACCTAACTGATACCGATTTAAGTCTAAAAGACTTAGAACTTCATACATAAGATATGTAGACTATTCTGAGGACCATGACAGAGTCCGGGGCAGGAATGGCAAAATTACCATTTTGCCCCTAAGGCCAAATAAGTGCTTAACTGATAACGATTGAAGTCCAAATGACTTAAATCATAATCCTGATGACTGCTAAGCCTAATTAAAGAATGAAATAGCCTCGGGTGAGACCCAGTGAAAGGGCGATAGGCTACTAGGCTATCTTAGGTGATCCGATAGATACCTAAGATGACAAATGAGAACTGAATGGATGAGTTCTGATCTGTATATGATTGATGATTATTGTTCAGGATATACATGGAGATGCCTGACGTATCTGGAGGTTATCGGATTGTTGTGCAAGGAGATAACCGTAACAGTTTGTGAGTAACCCTGACTCCTGAACTGGTGTATAAGTTCTGTCTAGATACTGTATTTTGAAGCTCTGTACTGTTTTGAATGTTATACTGTTTAAAAAGCATATATATTTAATGTACGATATGCCTTGTCCTGATTGATATTGTTCCGCTTCGTTCCGACATGTTCAGTCCCGATATGTCTTGTTCTGCTTGATGTATTGTTCAGTTCCGATATGTCTTGTTCCGATTGATATATTGTTCTGCTTTGTTCCGACATGTTCAGCTCCGATATGTCTTGTTCTGATTGATGTATTGTTCCGTTTTGTTCCGTCATGTTCAGTCCTGATATGATTTGTCCTGATTGATATTGTACCGTTTGTTTCCGTCATGACTTGATCTGATTGATATTGTACCGTTTTGTTCCGACTTGTTCAGTTCCGATATGCCTTGATCTGATTGATATTGTACCGTTTGTTTCCGTCATGACTTGATCTGATTGATATTGTACCGTTTTGTTCCGACTTGTTCAGTTCCGATATGCCTTGATCTGATTGATATTGTACCGTTTTGTTCCGACTTGTTCAGTTCCGATACGACTTGATCTGATTGATATTGTACCGTTTGTTCCGTCATGTTCAGTTCCGATATGACTTGTCCTGATTGATAATTGTTCCGTTTTGTTCTGTCCGTTATGATCTATCCGTTTCATGGTCTATCCGTTACTGATATGTCCTTGTTTTGACTGACGTATTGTTCCGTCTGATTCTGTTATGTTCCGTCCGTTAATAACCTGTCTGTCTTGATTGTTTACCTGTGACTTGAACTAGTGTTTTGTTCCGTCTGATTCCGTTGTGTTCCGTCCGTTAATGATCTGTCTGTCTTGATTGATATATGGTCCAGTTCCGTTATGATCTATCCGGATTCTTGACTTGATATATAAGTTACTGCATAGATACTGTATTTTGATGCACTGTACGGTTTTAAAAGTTATACTGTCTGAATGCTTTAAATGCAAACTTTTATACTGTATTGTACGCGGCATGATTTTGTCCCGTCCTACTATTGTTTTGTTCGGTCTGTCTTGTCCCGTTTTATGGTCTGTCTGATTTTGTTCTGCTATGATGTGTCTGACTCTGGGTACCATTCTGATTATGAGCGGTCTGGCATAAGTAGGCTTGATTATGTGCCTAACTGATATATTGTTTGTTATGCCCTGTTATATTCCGCCCAGTACTGACCTGTTCTAATATTGAATTAATTGCCTATACTCTCGATTAATATATTGGCATCATGCACTGTTCCGTCCGTCCTGATTTGTTGTTCTGTTTAGTTCAGTCCCGTTTTATTCTACTTAAACTGTATTCGAGTAGATCTATAAAACTGTTATTCCTAAGCGATTGAACTATCCTTGTGATTTATAAACAAGACCGGGTTTGAAACCCATGACAGGGAACCTGTGTTACTCACTGGGCTTTTCGAAGCTCACCCCATTCCCTAACATTTTTCAGGGATTATCTCTGATGGATTAGAAGACACCATGATATGACATGATAGGCCGAGTGGCATTTCAAGTAAAGGATCTGACGGCACTGATTTGTAGAGACTGGATTCTTGTGGACTGATTCTGTTATTCAGGTGAGTGATATGATACGGCTAACCTGATTTACATGTACTGGATGGATAATTATGGCTCATGGAAATAAACGGTACTCTAAAGATATTAGATCTGCTCTGTACTATATGCCTGATTTTAGATATGCTCTGAACTTAGAACTGTTAACTGTTTTGGATTTAGACTTGCTCTGTGGTACATACCTTTTTGGTGGATAAGTGAGTTGCATTCCCGTGACACAAAGAAAAAGTTTTAAATTCCGCTGCATCTGACCCTACAGTTGGAGTGCAATTCGTCGAAAAGTTCAGAATTTGCCTTTGGTTGGTTGCGTTGCGACCGACTGGCAGTCACGTCCTCGACATCCGCGTAGGGTGGGGTTCGGGATGTGACATGTCCTGAATTCTTTGCCAAAAGGTTACGACCCAAATCAGCATTGCTCCTACCACCAAGGGGATGGATACAATATCAACCAATGCCGAGCTCTAAGGCATGCATTCTAATATCTGATTAACGAAGGAATCATTGGGGCCCCATTAACCAAGCCCAATGTCACTACAAACCTTTTGTCGGCCCATAATGCCCAACTCAACATCAATATGTTGAGCCTCGAAACTTCCAACCAAAGTGGCCTCATCACCAACTCCACAATCGTCCCTAGGTGTAGTATGATCACCTAGGATGAACTCATGGGAAGCAACAACCAAGCCAGTTCAACCAATACAGTACTTGTCACTTGTAAGGGAAGATTGTTCAAACCCGTTCGTCTACAAGTCGATGATCCAATGATAGAATTCTTGAAACCTAAAACGTCAATAGGGGTTCCACCCTAGGTTTCTATTGAGGACGAGCTCCTCAAATAGCTTAAAAAGACTTAGGCCAACATTTTAGTTTGGGGGGCTGTTAACATTGTCATTCCAGCATAAACAAGTTATCTTGAAACATATCAACGAGGCATAGGTTCCCACTACTACTACCCTTGAGAAACTTTCTCAAATTATCAGAGGGGTTTAGTTCAACAATGTTATCACCATCATAGATCATGATTTGCCAAAGGGCCGGGCTAACCACGCCAAAGCCTTGCATATTACTGTGGGCATCATTGGGAAGAGGATACCTATGGTTCTTATTGACAACGGTTTGACTCTCAATGTCTGCCCTCTCAGGACCATAAAATGTCTCAATCAGGAAATAACCGACCAAACTTCATCTGCCCAAGCAGTTCGGACTTATGATAACACTAGAAGAAAAGTAATGGGTGTCATAGCACTCAACATGAACCTTGGTCTAGTGGAAAGTACCACCCATATTCAAGTGTTGGATGTCCTAACATCTTTGAACCTACTACTAAGGCGACCATGGCTATATGAGATGAAGGCAGTACCATCTTCTTTACATCAGAAACTCAAATTTACCTGCCAATTGGGGGTAGTCACTATTCACAGGGATGTTGACCCCACTAATGGTGCTCTCCCCATATTAGGAATTCAACACAGTTCTGATGACCAACCTTTTATAGGTTTCAACTATGTGGGGAGCCTTAAGACAGAGCAAACACCAGAGAATGACATGTATAAAGAAGCAGTCATGAATATGATGGTGCAAATGGGGCACGTGCTTGGTAAGGGCCTTGACTGTCATCTATAAGGTTTGCCTACACCACCCATTCAACTAGAAAAATAATACACATTTGGGCTTGGGTACACACCCACCATTAAGGACTTCCGAAATAAAACCTTGGCCGCACGTGCCGAAAGGATTGCTAAAGAATAGGGCCTATCCCCAAGTTAATTGAAATGAAGCCTTATTTCCCTACCCTGAATGAGAATATTGTTACACAATGAGAAGATCACATGTACTATGGTTTCCCTACACCATGGTACAATTCTAAAGCCAAAGTCAGAGTTATCGGCTGGGAAATTTTTGGAGATTGCACATGGGGTTTGATGAGGAAATGGTGGTACCAATGAGTAGCAAAACCCTCAACAAGTGCATTGGATTGAAGAGCTTGGAAGACCGTTAGAATGCTTTGCTAAGATGGAACTAATCGATGATATGGTTGAAATGATCTCCACAGGTAACATGGGAAAGGACTCGACCTAAGGTATTACCCCAATCTTAGCTCCAATCAATATTTGGCTTCAGTTAAAGGAGTGTCGGCTTCAGATGAACAACTTGAACAAGAATTCAGTTACTTAGACTTGAATGATATAGGTTCTGACAATGGTTTTGACTTTGAGTTCGAGGACTCTCAATCTAGATTTTGTTAATCTTGATGAACTCGCTGATTATGTTTATCTTAATATTTCTTTCAATGAAATATTTTCTTCCTTTGAGTATCCCTTGATTTCCAATAATAAACATGGTGATGAATATTATAATCTCGATGTAAAAGATACGAAGTTTTTGGTAGACTTGGCCAAAACAGTCATAAAACCCCAGATAGGGCTCAACCTATCTTAGGAAAAATGATTACTATTAACCTAGGGTTAGAAAGTGAAACTAGGGCGATCAAAATCGGTGCAACCTTTAGTCAAGATAGGCAAGAAAACCTAGTTGGGTTATTGAGGGAATATCAAGATGTCTTCGCTTGGTCTTATAAAGACATGCCTAGTTTGGACACAGACATAGTCTAACACAAAATCCCTACCTATACAGATACCAAACAAGTCAATTAAAAATTGAGAAAACTTAGACAATAGTATTCTCTCAAGATCAAAGAAGAGGTTGAGAAATAACTAGTTGTAGGATTCTTAGTTGTGGTTGGCTAATATTGTCTTGGTCCCCAAAAAGGATGGGTGAGTTTACATATGTGTCAACCATAGGGACCTTAACAAAGCTTGCCCCAAGATGAACTTCCCTTTACCAAACATAGATTTTTTGGTAGAGGATACAACACACCATGCCATGATGTCCTTCATAGATGGTTTCGTAGGGTACAATCAAATCAAGATATGCCCTAACCATATGGAGAAAACCACCTTCATAACACAGTGGGGCACATATTGTTACGTGGTCATGCCTTTTGACCTCAAAAATGCAAGAGCCACGTATCGGAGGGCTCTAACCACCATTCTGCATTACCTAATTCATAAAGAGGTCAAAGTCTATATGGATGCTATGATTATAAATTCCAAAAATAGAGAAAATCATTTCGATTGCCTAAGGAAATTCTTCGAGAGAATCAGAAAGTATAGGAAGAGACTTAACCCTCTAAAATGTGTATTTGGGGTTACGTCGGGAAAACCCCTAGCCTATGTTTGATACGTATCATGGAATGAAATAAGAAATGGAATGGAAATGACATAGAATGGAATAAGGATTACTAATCTAAGCCAAAGGAATGCTTGGAATGATTTTTAATGGAATGCTCATTCCATGGAATAGGCATTCTCAATCTTACCAAATAAGAATAAGGAATGAAAAAGTTAGAATAGGCATTTCTAGAATGCTCATTCCACCATACCAAACATGACGCTATGATTCATGATAAGTCAGAGAGGAATAGAGTTGGATCTTGCAAAGATCAAGGCAATTATGGAAATTCCTCGACCCAAGATAGAAAAACAGGTTAGGGGCTTCTTAAGGAGACTTCAATATATCAGCAAGTTCAAATCATAGTTGACTATAATCTGTGAACCTATCTTCAAACTCCTAGAAAAAAAATCTCGCAAAAGATGCAACCCTTCGTGTTAAAAAGCATTCGAAAAAGTCAAGGAATTCCGAACCAACCTACCAGTCTTGATTCCTCCGTAACCCGACCTTTCTTTATTACTATACCTCACAATAATCGATACAGCCGTAGGGGCCATATTAGCCTAGGTTCAAACCCAAGAAAGGAAAGAAAAGGCCATCTATTAGGTGAGCTGAAAACTGATCTCATACGAGCAAAACTATAATGCTCTTAAGAAGACCAGCAGAACCTTCGTTTGGGTGACCCAAAAAATATGCCATTACATGATGACCTACACAATACACCTGGTGTCCATAATGGATCTTATGAAGTATATGTTTGAAAAGATGGGATAGTCAAGCTGCACAACCCATTGGTTATTACTCATTTCAGAGTTCGACGTAATCCATGTGACCCAAAAATTCATTGAAGGAAAGGTCATGGTCGACTACCTAGTAGAATGCCAAGTTAAAGGAGAAAGTTTTAGAAATACTGAATTCTCGGATGAGAAAACTATGCTAACTTAGGAAAACCGATGGTGCATTTTCTTTGATGGAGCCACAAACAAAATGGGGTATGACATAGGCATGCTTTTGATAGCCCCAAACGGGTCACATACACCTTTAGCTATGAAATTTCAATATCCCTCTACCAACAATACCACAAAATAAAGCTTTTTTAGTGGGTATGCAAGAAACTTTAGAACTAAAAACCAAATCCCTAGATGTGTATGGGGATTCAACCCTCGTCATTGGTCAGGTTCAGAAGAGGTGAAAAATCAAAGAAGGGAAGCCATTTGTAACACCCCGACCTTGCTTAATTAATAATTAGTTTGCTAATTATTAATTAGCACCGACATAAAGAATAATTAAGAAAGTTAATCGAGAATCTCTCGACGGTCACGATAGACCAATAAAATGATTAAACACGTCAAGAGAGGAGGGTGTAATACCCGAACCTAATTACCAATTAATTAGGTGAAATGATGTCATTGTAACACTACAAGAACTCAAATTAGCAGACCATGACGACCACAAATAAATAGTAACTGACACGAGGCCTTTGACATCAAAGCTAACTGAAATACGAAACCCCCAAAAGAAACCGTTTAGTAAAAAGAGCACTGGAAAAGAAAATATAACAGAAACAGCCAAAATGGAATTCTGCGCCAACCAAACAAGGTATAAGCCCAAAATGTGGAAAATGGCCCAAAAAGGTAAGGCCAACGGGTTTTGAACCCTTGACCCAAAATAGTGAAGGAACCTACATCCAAAAAGTTAGCCATTTGGGTTGCCCACATGTTATGCCTTTTTATTACACAATATATGTATATATGTATATACAAATGTCCCTCCGCCTCCCAAATGGGCCAATGAGATTTCATGCAGCCCACATAAAATATAAAATATGTTTATATATATATATATATATATATATATATATATATATAACATAGGAGGTTAAAATTCTTATTAGTGAAATTGAGGTGGCAGCCCCTCATTGGACCACCACCCCCACCAATTAGAATTCATGCAACCAAAAGAAATGTTTTTAAAATAAAACAAATAAAGAAGATATATGATGTATAAACCTGTGTTGCGTGAAATGAAGGGGATCAGAATCAGATCTGTGTGAGTGCAGGTCTGAAGTGGGAGGGAGTTTAAAGAGAGAGAGAGTTGTGTGTGAGATTGTGTGTGCATGCATGTGTGTTCCACATGGAGGTGCACAAAGAGGAAGGGGGCTGACCAGTACACGACTGAGCTGAACCAAGAGGAGGAAGACCTTACACTAAGTCTAGGAGAAAGGAGGAAAAGACACGGTTGAAGGTATTAGGCACCCAAACTTTAAAAGTTCCTTTTTATTTTTCTTCTCTGTTTCAGTTTTAGTTGGTGTCTAAACTGCATGCTTGTGTTAAATTGACACAAAAGGGACAGTTTTAAGCAATTTGGGAGAACTTAGGAAGCTTGAGGTGCCAAAAATCAGAGAAAACTGCCATTAACAGAACTTGACAAAGCAGGTCTAAAACAACCGAGACCAAACCAAGTTTGGTTGGTTAAGCCCTTATCTAGACCCTCTGAGGGTTTCAAAAACCCCATTCCGCAACCTAGAAGTCTAGACAAAGGCCCTCAAAATACTATTTGCAGGTTTCGGGTTTTAGAACTAATGTCACAAAACTGCCCCAAAACTTGATTTTAAAGATGGGGGCTTGAACCCCATGAAGAATAAAACATAACCAAAGAAACGCTAAGGGTTTTGAGCCAGAAACGAGTGTATATGACCGAGTTACAGGTCCCATGATAATGGAGTTGAACCGAACTCCATCCTTAGATTCGAGCCACAAAATGGATGTATAACTGACGTATGAAGTTCCAAAAATGATTTGGAACCAAAAGCAGAATGAATCTGTGTTAGAAAACCAACGAAAATGGAAAAAATGAAAACTGGAAATTAGGGTTACTGTTCATCGTCATGGACGGCACCATTTTGGGTTAAAGGTTTTAAAATTCAAAACTAAAATGGGTCTGTTTGGTAACACGGATTATAAATTAAAATGGGAATTAGGGATAACTGAAACACGGATAAGGGGCCAAATTGGAATAACAGGGATATGTTATTCCGGTTCTTTGGCTTAGCCCGAATCGGTTGGTTCACGATGCTGCCAGTCCGGTCTAGAGTTTAGGTTAATAAACCTTTTGGTTCACTGTTTAAAAATTAAAAGAAAAACCAAAACTTTAGTAAATTATACTTTGATCCCAACTGTTCTGCAAAATTATGTTCTGGCCCAGCTTCTAAAAAATTAATGAAAATAAGCCCCTAGGAAATAAATAAATAATAAAATAATTATTTTAATTATTTTATTAATTGGGTAAAATTACTATTTTACCCTTAGAGACTAAATGAGTCAAACGGAGTCCAAATAAAATAAATGGATAGTGTATTTCTACTATTTCGGGTATTCCGAACTCAATGATAGAGTCCAATTTGAGAAATTAAGTCCCGAAAAATACAGACACACAAATAGTAAATGACTGTACTGCCCCTAATGATACCTAGGGCAGATTAAACATAAAAGGTAGTCCATTTTGATTATGTTGGGCACTCTGGACTCAACGGTGGAGTCCGACTTGTGAAACCAAGTCCCGAAAAATACAGACATATAAATTATAAATGATTGTATTGCCCCTAATGATACCCATGGCCAAATAAACACAAAAGATAGTTTATTTTAACTATGTCGGACATTCTGGACCTAATAGTGAGGTCCATTTTATGTACCGAGGTCCCGAAAAGTTTAGCCATACAACATGTGAAATTACCAAAATGCCCTTGTTGCTATATGAAATCCAAATGAAGTCCAAATGGGATGAAATTGATACCGATAGAAGCCCAGATACTCGTGAAACTGTACACATGACTAAATGATGAATCGGGGTTAGAATCTCACGAAACGTAAAATGACCAAAATGCCCTTGAGCGTGGTAAGTGCAAGTAGAGGCCTAATAAAGGCTGATCTAATCTAATGAATTGTCATAAGCCCATTTATGGAAATTGAGAGGCTAACTGCGATTCCGGAACAGTCAACGTATAAAATGAGAAATGACTTATGTGTCCCGATGATCAAAAGCAAATACAAAAATGAAGTCCAAAAGACTTAAGAATTTATACATGAGATATATGGAACATTTTGGGGACCACGATAGGGACCGGGGCAAGAATGATGAAATTATCATTTTGTCCCTAAGGTTAATTAAGTACTTAACTAATAACAATTTGAGTCCAAAGGACTTAGAAATTTATATTTAAGATACGTGGATTATTTTGAGGACCACGACAGGGTCTGGGACTAGAATGGTAGAATTATCATTTTTGCCCCTAAGGTTAAATAAGTACTTAACTGATAACGTTTTGAGTCCAAAAGGCTTAGAACTTTATATTTAAGATACGTGGACTATTTTGAAGACCACGACAGGGTCCAGAACAAGAATGATAAAATTACTATTTTGCCCTTAAGGTTAAATAAGTACTTAACTGATAACGATTTGAGTCCAAAAGACTTAAGAATTTATATTTAAGATATGTGGACTATTCTAAGGACTACGACAGGGTCCGGGACAAGAATGGTGAAATTACCATTTTGCCCATAAGGCTAAATAAGTACTTAACTAATAACAATTGAAGTCTAAATGACTTAGATTATAATCCTGATAACTACTAAGCCTAATTAAAGAATGAAATAGCCTCGGATAAAACCCAATGAAAGGGCAATAGGCTACTAGGCTATCTTAGGTAATTCGATAGACGCCTAAGATGATGAAAAAGACATGAATGGATGAATTCTGATTTGTCTATGATTGATGATGATTATTCAGGATATGCATGGAGATGCCTAACGTATTTGGAGGTTATCAAATTATTTATACAAGGAGATAAGCGTAAAAGTTTGTAAGTAACTTGGAACTTCTGACTTGCTGTATAAGTTACACTGTCTAGATATTGTATCTTCATACACTATACCGTTTTATATGCTATACTATTTAAATGCGTATACTTAAATGCATACCCTTTTGTACCACATTACACGTGGCATGTTTTTGTTTTGTGATTGATATACTGGCATCCTGTATTGTTCTATCTGTTCTAATCTGTTGTTCTATTTAGTCCAGTCCTGTTTTATTCTACTTAACTGCATTTAAAGTGGATTTATAAAACTTCCTCCATGTGCTTTGTAAGCAAGAATTGGTTTTGAAACCCATGACAAGGAACTTGTGTTACTTATTGGGCTTATTTAAGCTCACCCCATTATCCTAACATTTTTCAGGATTTATCTCCATTGGATTAGAAGGCACTATGATGTGACATGGATAGGCCGAGTGGCATTCCAAGTAAAGGATCTGATGGCATTGATTAATGGAGACTTGGACTTTTGTGGATTGAATCTGGTTATTCAGATGAGTGACATGATACGATTGACTTCGTTGATATGCATTAGATGTATTGGGACATGGCTCACGGTAATGGTACTCTAGAGAGATTAGATATGCCCTGTGTTATATGTTTGATTATAGATGTGCTCTATGGTTAGAGTTATTAGCTATCCGATTTTAGACTTGCTTTGTGGTACATACCTCTATGGTCTTTATAAACGAGTTGCATTCCTAAGATGAAAAAGGTTTTAAATTCCACTGCTCTGACCCTACATTTGGAATGCAATTCGTTAGTAAGTTCAGAAGTTTGCCTTTGGTTGGTCGTATTGTCGGTCGGTAAACCGGAAAGGCGGCTAACTGGCATCACGTCCTTGACATCCGCGTAGGGTGGGGTTTGGAATGTGACACCACTACCCTACCACTAGTATATAAAAATAGTGACGACTAGCTTCAAAGACATCTGGTTCCATTATATACCCAAAGCTAAGAAAAGTTTCACAGATGCTTTAGCCACCTTGCCTTTATGGTAAACATTCTAGAAGAAGGCCCAATCAAACCTCTCATGGTACAAACTTAGGAAACTCCAATATATTGATGTAGTATCAATGAGGCCACAAACAACTCAAAATCTCTGCCTTGGTACAATGAGATTTGGTCATTTATCCAACACTCACAATATCCCGATGGATATACGAAAGGAGCCAGAGTAGCCCTAAGATGGTAGGCCACCCAATTTATCACCTATGGAGGAAAGATTTACAAATTATCTTCAGCGGTGTACACCTATTATGCTTAGATAGACAAGAGGTTGAACATATCATGAAAGAAGTCCATGAAGGGGTTTTCGGACCTCATATAAATGGACACATGTTAGCTAAGAGGATAGTCTAGCAAGGGTACTATTGGAACACCATGGATGAAGATTGTACTAATTTTGTTAGAAGGTGTCATAAATGCCTAATGCATGCCAATCTACAACATCTCCCTCCTAGAGATTTGTATAATTTGACACCCCCTTGGCCATTTGCAACTTGGGAGATAGACATCAATGGCAAAATTACACCAAAGGCTTCCAACGGTCATGAATTTATTCTGGTAGCTATATATTACTTCACCAAATAGGTAGAGGCCGCTTCCTACTCAATCCTCAATGCCAAGAAAGTGGCTCAATTCATCCAGACCAACATCATATGTTGATATGGAGTACTTCATGAGTTAATTTCAGACAACAACATGCATTTCAAAAGGGAACTCATAGAGTTGGTTGAAGAGTTTGGAATCACTCGGCACAATTCCTCGCCTTACCGAACTCAAACAAATGGGGCAATAAAGGCAGTAAAAAAAATCCCTAAAGAACATCTTGAAGAGGATAACATACCCTAGCAGTAACTGGCATGACAAGCTTCCTTTTGCTTTGTGGGGTACCGTATTTCCATTAGAACACCCACAAAAGAAACCCCATACACCCTGACATATAGGATGGACATAGTTTTTCTTGTTGAATTAGAAATATCCTAACTAAAGGTACTTCTCAAAAACCAAGTTGCTGAAATCGACTAGTTGCAGAACAAATTTGATGAGTTCGCCCTCTTGGATGAAAGACGACTAAAAGCTTTGTATCAGACGCAAGGTTATTGCAGAAGAATAGCCTAAGCTTTTAACAAGAAAGTGAAGAAAAAAAATTTTAAAGTAGAGGATTTTGTTTTAAAGGAAAACCAAGTATCGGTATTTGACCCATGGGGAAAATTCAGGCCCAACTGGAGTGGTCTTTTCATTATCTAATCTATATCCACTAGAGGAGCAATGTGGCTCACAGACTTGGATGGAGACAAATTCTCATCCCCCACCAACCTTTACCAGCTCAAGAGATATTATGTTTGGTGGCTAGCTGTCTTTGTAATTGAACTACAATGACCTGACCCTCCATCACTCATCATTACAGACTATATGGGGTACGTAAGTAACTCACAAAGTCACAATGAATGCGATCTAAAAAATTTCAATAAAATTTTCATTCTTTTTTATCCATAAGTAAATGATCATTTTTATTCCATAATTAGGTAAAAGCCCGAGTGACTCGACTAAGGTTTAACAAAACTAACTTCTTCTAAAAAAGTTTCTCTCATCATTAAGGGTACTTATTCCTTCTCTCTTATAAGTTCCCTTTGCTTATTCCTTTCTTCTTTACCAATTTCCCTTCAAACTCAAAGCAGCGACCCATTGTCTTCTCAATGAAGCCCAAATAGTTGTTCCTCGGGTTCGCATGCAAAGAGAAACAGCGAAAGTCAAATTTTCCATCTGTAAAGTCCAATTTTTACACTTTCCTAGGTCCCCTTCGCTTCTTTTTTTAGCTTGAAGGGGCTAATCTAGCTGCCTTCTTCCTTTCCTACATCAATTGGTACTCTTTTTCCCACTCTAGTATCACCGTTTCTTCTTCTTCAAAATCCTTATCGGCCTCCATGATCACCTTCAACTTTGAAGTAATATCCACATTGATATCTATCCCTATGTCTTCAAAGAAAACTACGGCCTAAAGTTCCTTTCTCTCACCAACTTGATCCCGAAGCCATCGCAAGTGATGCTTTGTTATGAGGAGTCAGTTAGAATGATCTATAACATCTAGGCCAGAAGTAGGAACGCATTCCCAACAGTTGGATATTCTGGTAGCCATGGAAGGAGTCAAGGGTTCCACAACAAAATGAGGACCCCAAGTTTTAAGAGCAATCTAAATACACTAGAACTGATGCAATATTTTAATGGGATAATAAAATGAAGTCACCCTCAAGCTTGATAGAATAATGTATGAATAACTGGGACAATGCAGGTGGCAAGCTTTACTTTGCCAACGAAAGGTTGATCAATCAATGTCATAAAGGGTGAGTTGGGCAATAAATTCACACTAACCCTTCTCGTCATATCTCGTCACCAACAACGCCCTTGAATTGTAATGTTTTGGTAGAGAAGGGATTGTAAGAGGGGTCTCCAATAATTTTAGCTTGTGATGCAACTAGATCATCAGAAATTAGGGGCTGCCCTTAAAGATATCAGATCCATCATGAACCTTATCCAAGTCGTTCAGAGTTTCGACTAAAATAATGCCCATCATGTTGTTACCATTGTTCAACTCAATCATAACATCAATTAGCCAAGCATTAACTTTTTCAGGCTCTTGAACAATTAGATACCGTGAGATAACACATAAAGCAAAAACACCCAGTTTGGTATGACTAGCTTCTAACTTGTTAAAAGCTCCAAAATAGGGAAAAACAAAAAAGTTTCCCCTTGAACTAATTTACTTGCCATTTAAGCATTCAAATCAAGTAGAAAAGATAAAGAGGAAAAGTCACCTCACTTGATAGAGAAGACAATCATTTTACGTTGAACTATAACGTCAAAGAGATCATAAAACTCTTTAAAGGTATGATAGAGTTCGTCTAAGTTAAAGTAGAAGTAGTGGTTGACCGGATCCCAAAATTGGTCGTAAGCCATCATGAAGGTCCAATCCATCGTATCTTGAGCAAGGAAAAGAATAGCTTTCAGTTTTAATGCTCTTAAATTGATCTTCTTCGAGCCAAAGAGAGAATTCATCCATGTATGGATTTGTTGTTCAACTGCAATCACATCCATTACTTTGAAGGCCATAGGGGCTAAGAGGAAGAATACGGGATACTAAGGTTAAAAAAGGTAGAAGATATGTGTTAGGAGGCCTAGGGTTCACTCTATATCCTAAAAACCCTACAACTTCATTTCCATGTCAGTTTAGGAGACTAATTTTCAAAAATTATGCAAAAATGAGCGACAATAGCGAAACTAGGTAAATAAACACCCTGAGTGTCAATCGGCACATAAGCATGGGAAACCCTCCTCTTTGTGTGCAGATTGGCACACAGAGGAATTTTAGGGCATTTTGCTTGGTTTTGGCTATTTTAATATTTTCTCTTATTTTCTCAATTCGAGGCACGTCGAGTCTCATTTTAGTTCTTGTTTTTTACATCAAATATGTCCATCATCATGTTCAAAGTAGAAAAGTGCATGCATTCATTAATTTCAAACAAAATCATTGTTCAAATTGAAAGAACAAAGAAAGCTAAAAAATAAGTGATGTTGTCCATAAACAAACAAACAACTTCCAAAACAAACGAGAAATCAAGCCTAATGGTGACCTCACCGTGCACCTTCTTGGCGTCGGGACTAATGAGGGGGTGTTTCCTCTTTTTCGGTGTCCTCATTGTCACAATTTGAAACCCACCCACTAAGGATTTTCGGACCGAGACCGACATTGTCACCTAGACAAGCTGTACAGAATCAAATGAATTGCATAAGTCATTAAAAAAATTCTTTTTAAATAGCTACAGAAGCCATACATATGCAATCCATCCAATAACCATTACACACCTCAACACTTAGTATTAAGATCACTTCCAAATATAAGTTTCGTCATCACTATTCCCAATAAAAGTCAGATTACATCTTCCAAATCACAATGCCAGAATATATAAATAAGGGTACAGTCCTTACAGAATTAGTTTAGGCTAAAGTTCTGAAGTTGCACATTATCAGATTTTCCATAAGTACTTGACTAGCTCTACTAGTCACCATCAGTGCCTTTCCTTCCATATTGAATTACCTGATAAATATGTTACAGATTGGGGTGAACTAACTTAGCTCAGCAAGTAAATCCTTTCCTCTACTGTAGTGTTTTGGCTTAGGTCCCGGTGTGATACTAACTTAGAAAGGGGGGCTGAAAAAGTATGTACACCATTTTCAAATCTTTAACCACAACACTAATGATTACTTTAATGGGCTAAGTAAGTGAATTGCAACTCTAATCAATATTCAATAATAGCGACAATTCAACCAATTATCTCAAGACATTCAATTAAGCAATCAAGTAATGTTCATCAATACATACCACCCAACAAAGCCTAATTGATTCAGTAGTTCAATTTTAGTATCAATTTTACAATTCAAATCTAAATTTAACTAGGTGATCAATTAACAATTCTCTAACACAATTCAATTTGCTCAAATAAGATTTTCAATTGTCAATTTCATATTCAATGATCACAATCATAAAAACCTAATTATCAAGATAGCAGAAGCAATTAAAACAAGAAAATTAGGAATTGTAAAGACAAAGAGAGTAGAAAGTGCAAACCAAAATGATGACGGAGAAAGCACCATAGAAAACTATCCGAGGTGGAAACTTCAGAACCAGCCATGCTCAGAGAAGAACTTTACTATGATCAAGATTGAAATACACGTAAACAAGACACGATCTAAGTACATCAAGCACTATTCTATGCATTCAAGTCGTCAACCTCTCTTGAACTGACAAGCTCCATAGATGAAATCTTCATACAATCGATTCTCCTTTCAATCTTGAAATCCTCCGATTGGGCCACTCCACAATTGTGAATTTACACAATCTCGGTATCTACCGATCGCTTAATATCAATCCTCAAGATTGCACTTCTCTCTCTTCAATGGAGAGAACACATGAAATTGGGGCTCTTTGACATGATTTGGATCTTGTGAATTAATCAGAATTAATGTATAAATTGAGTAGAGAAATGCATTATATATATTTTTGGTTGTTCACACATGGAAGCTCTTAGATCTATCAAATACAAAGCTCTCACAAGTACGAAATTTCTCTCACTCTATTCTCTATTCATAAAACTAAATTTTCATCAATTTATATGAATGCGATCGGATCTCAAAAGAAGCTTGAAAACTAAATTTTTTTTATTTTTTACACAGTGTTCATTCGAATGAAGTATACTCATTCGAACGAACAATTGGTTTATTCGAACGAGTATGGAACGAACATCAAATGAGCAAAGTTTAGACGTTACAGTCCATTATTTGATTTAGTCCTTTCGAACGAATGAGAACAAGCAAAAGGTAGCTTCTCTTATTTGTTTGAACGAGCCACTTGGTTCATTCGAACGAGTAACAAAAGGTTGCTCATTCTCATATTGTCTTGTGAAATTAATTTTCATAAGGTTTTGAAATATACTTGTTTGGAAAAATTGTTTCACAATCACAAGACCATTACACACATGATGATATAAAGTCTACTATATGCTATGCATGTAATGTGTGAGATCCAAATCATAACAAAAGTCCAAATTACTCTATTACCTTTCAAGAATCAAAATGGTCGGTAGACAATTACGTTAATAAAGCTTGAACCCTCTTGGCATAGAACGAGCATTGAGATACTCTAAACCTAGGACTAATGTAGTGATTAGATTGAAAGTACGTTTGTCAAAAAGTGGATTAACAAATTATAACAATGGATCCCATGGTCCTAACAAACCCCTCCCTTTGGCAATCTATGACAAAACTACCACGCTAGTACAAGAATACAATACATCAAAATATATAACCCCCAAAGAACCAAATAAAGGGAAATTATACATTTTGATCTAGTATTCTATACTATACAAATCACTTCGTAATGCTCAAATATAGTCAACCTGTTTCCTCCACAACACCTTCAACTATACCACATGAGATCACATTAAGAAATATATCAAAATGAATCTAATGAAATCACAAGAATAGATAAATATCAAAGTTAAGACAAGGTGTAGTAAACACATTAACCATGTAATCTCAATCATATGTAAAAAAAAAAATTGTACTCCCCCTCAATATGTGAAATATATGCACTAAGTAACTCCCCTTTACTAAGTGCTTACACAACATCTCCCTATTTTTATCACAATGACAAAGGAGGGAACCAAACAATAAAGAAACTAATATATGAAGTATAAAATGTTATACACTCGTGCATAATGAGATAACAACGAAACAACAAGGATAATAGAAATAAAGTAAAGAAGTATCCAATATCATAACACACAGTGTATCTAAGATCAATCCCAAAAGATGATAATAATATAAGTAGAAAGAAACTAGGGAAAATGCTGTTAGATAATAATACATGAAACTGGTAAGTGAACAAAAGAAATACATATAAAGCCCACTTCAATATATCACTCATCACTCATATAGACTGTGATAGCATCACTAATCATCTCCTGGTGGTGGTGGAGGAGAAAAAGCCTGTGCGAGTGCTTAAGTGGGACCCTGAATAGCTCTTTGATGATAAGTCATCTCCTCTATCATCGATGGGAAGAAATCAGCAAGGATCTATGTGTAGTGTTGGTGTAACTTCTCATCAATATCTGCATGGATCTTAGCATGATGTTGCTCTAGTCTATTATTTATCTTATCTCTTGTCATAGGCAGACTAGCGGTAGAGGAGGATGCTCCAGCTAACTCATGAAAGTTGGTACCCAAGGGAGTACGAAACTGTGGTGGAGCCCTATCAACTAGAAAGTCCTTTACTCGTATATACTCTCTAGACTACTATGGCGGTAATCGAGAAGGCTACTAAGTCTATGTCGATACCTATGCTGCTGCTCTACATCCTCATCATCTTCAATGAGAGGAGCAATAACATACCCCTAGGACCTCACAAAAGTCCTATAAGTGAAAGGTCCGGGCGAAAGGACTAGGAGATCTATGATATAGAATAAAACCTGCTATGCAGCATAGATCCTAGTGATTAGACTTTCGAATGGAAGAATAACAGCACGTTTGACACTTGCAATAGACGAATAGATGACTCCTAGGATGTAAGAAGGTGTATCAATCGGGATGGCAGTGCCGATGGCATACAACGGTGTAGCGTAAGAGATAATCAGCGTGTTTGTGTGGCTGACTGGATGCAAAATGCTACATACAATGAGAATGAGAATCTTGTAACCCTCATGTAGATAACCTTGCTCTAGAGTGACCCCTTTCGTATAGAAGACAAGGGAATTATCAGTATGTAGGGTGGATGCAATAAGCTCGAAGATAGAAATATGACACCTTGAGGGTATGGAAAACTTGGCCGCTTGACTCGGGGTATGTCTAGATTACAATGGGATAGCCTCCTTATGCATCTCGAGAACCTAGGTTCGAGTAGAACTCTTGAACCACGGTCTCATCTGTGGAACCCATAATAGTAAGTAGAGGTAGCCAACCACAGGACTCAAAGAGTCTATATGTGAGAGTCTCACGTATATCCTCTACCGTGGCAGCCCTCTCAAGTAGGATTGGTCGGGACAACACAGTACCTGCCTGTATTTGGGCAATTGGTGTAGGAAATCAAACAAGTACCCCCGGTACTGCACCCAACCGAATAGCATAGGAGAAGTGCTCTTGTGTTATGGGCACTGTCTTGATAGAAATGATCATGTAGAATAGTAGTGAAATGAATAGGAAGATCCTAAGATGTCACTACGTCTAGTGTACAGATCTAAAAATCTACACTAACCCTAAGATCTAGATGATAAATCAAATAGACTAATTGAAAGGGAAATGAAGGACCTTAGGACTTAATGAACCAACGAATGGCAGAAATGAGAAACCGAATGGTGAAAGAGAAGCCCTTGACGTGTAGATCACACTAACTAGAATGGAATCTACGACAGATGAACTCCGAGATCAATATCTAATGAAGAAACGTGAGGATTTTGATAGAAAAGTGAGAAAAACCACAAGAATGTGAATGAAATGCCACTTTCTCTCGCATTTTGAATTTGATTGAACTCTCGTTTGAATGAATAAGTGAGTTCGTTCAAATGAGAACCCGAAAATTCACAACTCTCAGAAAAACAGAGTGTCCTGCTCTATTATCTATCCTCTGCCCAAATCAACTGAACAAAAATAGGGGAAACAAAATTTTTCAAGGAAAACATTTGTTTCTAGCATGAAAGACTTTTAAGAAGAAATATTTTATCAATAAAGCTAAAAACAATCCCTATGTTTTCGAGTTGAAATCAAAATTTGAAGAACATTTTAAGTAACATACAAAGATAAAAATGTGTTCTAAATTGAATTAATACATTCAAGTAAACCTACATCACTTAAACAAATGCAAGCTAACTGTTTTCTCACTCAAACATGGAGTCTTAGGCATGTTTAATAGTTTCATCCATGAAATGTTCTTATGTCAAAGTTGACTCTATGATGTTAAATGATTTATGTCTCAATAAGAGCAAACATCTATAGTCAATCAGCTTGGGAATTTTTTACCATTTTCAACCAAAACTCCCTCTCGAATCAAAAGCCATACTATACAACTTGAATTTGCATTTTTCTCACCTTTTGCAATGTGGCTTACATATAGTTGAGTAGGCTGCTCTTTTCAAAGGATTTTCAATGCTAGCAAACACACTATCTCAAATGTAGCCCTTTCCTTACACTCTTTGAATTTTTTTTTGTGTGTGTCGTTATCTTTTTTAGGCTTTTTCTTTTAAGTCCTTTGATTTTTTCAACCTAAGTTAATCTTTCGAGCCATAGAATTATTGAAATATAAACATAAAATCACTACGTTCAACCTATCTACAAGACAATCTCATGCAAGAATTATACAATGTCAAGACTATGAGATCGCAAGTAGATTGAAAGATTGAATACATTCAAGTGAATAAGACTAAGTGAAGAAAGAGATATAAGGAAGTACACATGTCATAGTCTCAATCACTCAAAATGCAACTTAATTCATTTTCCTTTTTCAAAAATAATGGGATCACCATTATCTAAGAAAATAAAAGAAAAATATTTTTGGATTTTTGAATTCACAAAGGTATGAAACGCACCTAACTATGAATAAAGGTAAAAATCCAATCAAAAAAATTCCACAAACCTAGAATAGATGACTAACATAAGATTCACCTAGACTATGAAAAATGATCAACTTACTCAAGGGAATGATTTTCAAAAGAAAACAGAGTAGGATGTGATAAAATAATTCATAGGAACATTCTAAGATGAGATTGTAAAGTTAGATTCCTAAATTTCTCAAGTCTCTCTTAGTCATCTAAGAGAATAATTTGCTCTTCTCGAGGAAGAAGCAAATTGTGAAATGTGTCCTACACATTCTTTCGCAAGACCCTTCAACTTGTCCTTCCTCCCCCAAATTTGTCTTACAATCTTTTTAGGGGTAGGAGAGACATTTTGAGCCTTGATTATTACACCAGCCTTGGATTGGAGAATAGCATAAGGCTTCTCATGGTTAGTCATTTCAGTGATCCTTTAAGTCATGCTCATTGATTTTTGAATATGAGTATTCATTTGTTGTTTCAAGGAAACAATCTTCATTTTATACTCTAAGGTCATGATGTGAGAATTTGTTTGTTTATTCTTAGCAAAGCCACACTTCCTCCTAGAGTGACCATCAACCATGCAATATGAACAAAACAATTATCTAGGTTAAGGTTTAGCTTGTAGTCTAGTTTGAGGTTATGGAAGAGATTGTTCTTGAGGTTTTGGTTGATAATGTGGTTGTCTCTTAGGATAAGTAAGTTTATGCTCTTAAGCTTAGATGAGACAAACACAACCGGTTTGAGAGTGAGTTTGACTTAGAATGGATATTGAAGGTTTGTCCTTATCGGAGAATTTGTCATAGCCTAATCCACTTTTATCATTTTTTATTTAGACGGTATTAAGAATTTTAGCTAATTTATTTGACCTATCCTCAAGATTGATTTTGACATCCCTAGCTTGTGTGAGTTGTTTACTAAGAGATTGAACTTTGGAAATCAATTCCTTCTTTTCAACATCACAAGAATCGATGGATGATTTAAGTCCCTCTATCTCAACAACCAATAAATTTCTCTCCTTTTCTAAAGACTCAACCTTTTCCAAGAGAGACAATTTCCTCATTTAATTGATTCAATAAATGTTTGCAAGGAGCCAACTAGTTCATCAACAACAAGAGAATCCACGTATTTACTCTCCTCAATGGCTGTGACCTTGGGTTGGAATCTCTTCGGGAGAGACCTGAAGATCTTTCTTACTATCTTGGTTCTTTCACCTTTTCACCTAGGTTAAAGGATGAATTCATTATAGCACTTAATTTTGCATAGAATTCAAAAAATGTGTCTGAATCCTTCATTTTTAGTGATTCAAACCTAAATGTAAGCATTTGAGGCTTGGACCTTTTTACTGCCGATGTACCCTCATGAGTAGTCTCGAGGATATCCCATGTCTTCTTAGATGTTTCACATGTCATGATGTAGTGAAACTCATCCGAAGTTACCGTATTGAATATGGCATTCAAGCCTTTAGTGTTGTATCCACTAACTATTAGCTCTAACTCATTCCATATGTTTGAAGGTTTGGATACAGAGAGGATTTTTGTAGTTGCAATTATGACTGGATAGGTCCAGCCTTCTTGGATGGCAAGCCATACTCGTTCATCTACAGCTCTTAAAGATGCTCTCATGCAAGCTTTCCAATACGCATAATTAAAGTCGTCAAATAATGGTGGTCATGAAATCGAACCCCCCTTTCTCAACCTTTCCATAGTTCTCACTAATAGGAAATCAATCGGTTTCCATTAAAGGAAGGCTCTGATACCACTTTGTTTTGCTTAGGTCCTAGTGTGATACTAACCTAGAAGGGGGGGTTGAATAGATATGTACACCATTTTCACTATTTTCAAATCTTCAACCACAACACTACTGATTACTTCAATTGGCTAAGTAAGTGAATTTTAACTCCAATCAATATTCAACAATAGCCTACAATTCAACAAATTATCTCAAGACATTCAATTAAGCAATCAAATAGTGTTCATCAATACGTACCATCCAACAAAGCCCAATTGATTTCCTAGTTCAATTTTAGTATCAATTTTAAAATTCAAATCTAAATTCAACTAGGTGATTAATTAACAATTATCTAACACAACTCAATTTGCTCAAATAAGGTTTTCAATTGTCCATTTCATATTCAATGATCACAATCATGAAAACCTAATTATCGAGGTAGCATAAGTAATTAAAACAAGCAAATTAGGAATTGTAAAGACAAAGAGAGTAGAAAGTGCAAACTAAGATGATAACGAAGAAACCACCATGGAAAGCTATCCACGATAGAAAACTTCTGAGCCAACCATGCTTGGGGAAGAATTTTACAATAATCTAGATTGAAATACACGTAAACAAGACACGGTCTAAGTACGTCAAGCACCGTTGTCGCTACCCCAAACCCACCCTACGCGGATTAGGGGCAATGACCGACACTACCACTCGGACAGGCTGTATAGAATCAAATGAATTGCATAGAATGATAAATTTTTTCCTTTTTCTTCATATCAATAAATCATAAATCATTTAATCATTTAATGCGGAAGCTACACCAATGTAATTCATCTGATTACAAACCGTACTCTAACAACCATCAATCAAATGTCTCCAAGTACCATTTTGATCATCATGATTCACTAATCAAGTCTAACATCACTACCAATAATATAATATTACAAATACCTATTATTTAGATCAGCCTTACAAGGTACATGTTCAAATTATGACTTGGAGTTCACATCACCAATATTGCTCACAAGCACGCCACTAGCCCCACTAGTCGCCTAATTTCATTTCCTCATTTATAAAGTTACCTGAAAAATAGTTATAAATATTGAGTGGGCTAACTTAGCTCAGTAAGTAAATTCCCTCACTCTGCCATGGGACAGGGGTAGTCTGGGTATCAGGATATACAACCAAATAGCAAGCGAAATGATATATATCAATAGCCAGTCACAAATGAAAATAAATTAACCAAGGTGACCCATGGGTCTAAAAGGCATATCCAAGGCAATAGAATTAGCAAATCAACAATAGGGATTGGCCTATACAATAGTTAGCTGCCACAAATCACAAGATAGCAATTCGAGTCCAAAGATAGGCAAGCAAGCATATCATCAATTAAATAATGCATCATCAAATAATTCAAGGATAGGCTCATAAGGCGTATCAATAACCAAAAAGTACATCATCAAACATATCCAAAGATAGGCTTGCAAGGCATATCAATAATCCAAAAGTGCATCATCAGAATATCAATAAACGATATGAGATACTAACAGAATAGATGTTGTCACAAATAGGGCCCAGCATACCCCCCAAAAGTGCTCATCTAGATTCACCCCACTATCGGGTTCCTGAATAGCACTAGAGCTCTTTATCACATATCATGTCCTCTATGGACTAAGTGTTAGGTTTCATTCCCAATCACTGACCCGTAGGTCCAAAAGCATCTATGAATCAAATGGACGTTGTGATAGATCATAACTCCAGGCACTCATAATAATATCATGATCATCAAAATTTTACAGGCAACGTACATATTTGTGGAATAACAAATTCTCAACAGTGAGAGGCATATCAATTTTCCAATATCCAAGAAAGACATAGAAATAAACAAGTAATCACATTAGGATATTGGCAATCAAATTCTCGACAAATCCGTAAGGTAAGACAAGTATCAAATTGTGAAAATCAACAATGTCAAGTATGTATGGAATACAAATTGGCAACATCAAGGAAATAAAACTGTGACATGCTAGGAATACCACATGCTCGAGTTTGGGTTTACTTACATTGGGTTTTTAGCATTGCATTCCCATGCGGTTACCATAATAGCTACGCCGTAGATCTCTTTCTTTTTTCCATCGTTTGGGTGCTCCTATAATCATGGATAAAAAATATATGGCATAATGAATCAGTAGTCATTCTAATCTCAAACTTTGTTATTTAGTGTTTTAAGTTCTTTTGAACTTAGTCTATTCAATTAAGGGTCTTCAATTTTTCATTTAGGGTTCTCTGATGCCTTATAACTTATTTGGCCCTTCAAGGGCATTATGGTAATTTACCCTTTTTAATATTCCATATTTCTTCGCATACGATTTACGTATTCAGACTCCATTTTGAGTCTATTTGGTCCTTATAACATTTATGTGGACTTATTAATTTCATTTTTATACTTCTGGTAACTTCATTAAGTCTTAAGGACGTATTCGTCATTTTTTAGTTTGTTATCGGGTCCTATTCTCTTCAAAAGAACATTACTGTCAAGTCTGGAATATTGAATATAATTAATTTAGGCTTTTTCGGATCTTAATTTGAATTTATGTGACTTGTATTAAACCTAGGGGTATTTTTATAATTTTATGCTTT
The DNA here is from genome assembly GCA_008638375.1 of Nyssa sinensis. Lineage (NCBI taxonomy): Eukaryota > Viridiplantae > Streptophyta > Magnoliopsida > Cornales > Nyssaceae > Nyssa > Nyssa sinensis. The sequence continues at coordinate 8,743,967 of CM018052.1, forward strand.
CACACGTCACGTCTTTCGGTAATTCGTTTGTTAAAACGAACTCCACCATCTAGTCCAAAAGGCTCAACAAAGTCAAAATATGTCACCTTTCACATTTAACTGTCTTTTGGATTACTAAGGGTATATTGGTAATTTGACATTTCACTTGTCTATATTTTTGGGACTTCATTTCACAAAAATGGGTCCCGCCATTAGGTCCGGAATGTCCCAAAATGTTAGGGTATGTATTTTTACAGTCATCAGAGTCCAATTGATCACTTAACTGATCATTAGGACGTATTTAGAATTACTCCAGTTTGCCCGTTCGTATTTTTTGGGATTTAATTTCATAAATCGGACTCCACCGTTGAGTCTGGAATGCCCAAAAATATTGGGTTGCATTATTCTTTTATTTTAATTGGCCTTCAGTTGGCCTATTTTTTTGTCTAAAGGCATTTTGGTAATTTTTTATATAATTAAAGGAAATTAAAATTAAAATTTAATTAATTTCAGGACCATTTCATAATTAATCAAAACTGTTAGGGGTCATTTTATAATTAACCAAAGGTCTTGGGGGTCCAATTATAGTTTCAGAAACTAATAGGGGCTAAAATGTAATTTCTAAAAACATTTAAATAAAACTAATTGGTTCACTTGGATTTTAAGTGAACCGGCCCCAAGAGTACTGAACCAATCGGTTCAGTCTAGTTTAATTGATCATGCCGACGTCATGCTGATGTCAACCCTATTTTATTTTGAATTCTATTTGACCCAAAATAACGTAGTTTTGATAACCCTTTTATAATTCTGTTAGAGCCCGACCCGAACCGAACCCGATGACTGACCTAACACTGTTCTTCTTCTCCGACGAGGGTTCCGGCATCTTTTCCGACGCTGGCGACTGTCACATCCCGCACCCCACCTTACGCGATGCTGAAGATGTGATGCCAGTTCGCCGCCTTGCCAGTCTCCATCCGACAATGCGACCAACCAAAGGCCATCTTCTGAACCTTACAATGAATTACATTCCAAATGTAGGGTCAGAACAGCGAAAATTAAAACCTTTTTATCTCGGGAATGCAACTCGACTATGTACCTCATAAGCATGTACCACAGGGCAAGTCTATAACCAAACAACTAATAACTCTAATCACAGAGCACATCTACAACAGATATATAACACAGAGCATATCAAATTCCTCCAGAGTACCATTACCATGAGCCATGTCCTTACATATCTATTACATATGAATAAAGTCAACTATATCATCACACTCATCTGAATAGCCAGAATCAATCTATTAGAATCCAAGTCTCCACATATTATTGCCATCAAATCCTCACTTGAGAATGCCTCTCAGTCCACTGGTGACATGTCCTTGCGCTTTCCAATCCAATGGAGATATATCCTGAAAAATGTTAAATAAATGGAATGAGCTTAAACAAGCTCAGTGAGTAACATAGGTTCCTGCCATGGGTTTCAAAACCAGTTCATATATACATATATATATGCATGCTCAAATGTAACTCAGATAGAACAATGCAGCTCAAGTAGAACAGATACAGCTCAAATAGAACGGATACAGCTCAAAGTGCCTGAACCTTCCCCAGGCGATGTGGGATGGCATTACTTCCCATCCACCCCCTCCCCCACACATGGAGGGCCCGCGTCCTGGCGGCACATGGAGGGCCTCATATCGCACACCTCTGGCTGGGGTCGGTATCAGAGCGGAACAAATAGGATTGAGCGGATGCTGAGTTCTGGGCATCCCACAGAGCCAGCCATCCATCCACTGATATACTCAATCCCGAGGGGCCCAAGACTCAACATGACAAGATAAACATGAATCGGACTCCAGCAGCGTAGACAAGTTAGAACAATAAACTCCAACAAAATCAGAACAGGAGATATCAAGAAGCAGGATAGAATCATGCTAGATGTAGTACAATACAAGGAATATGCATGAAATCAAGTGCATTAAAACAATGCAGTGTATAAAACAGTTCAGCATATAAAGCAGTTTAGTATACAGAAAATATACACCAAGTCAGGAGTCCGAGTTACTCACAAACTTATACTTATCTCCATTCACATATATCCTCCAGATGCGTCAGGCACCTCCATGCATATCCTCAATAATCATCATCCTGATAATCATCATTAATCACTGATAGATCAGAATTTATTTATTCATGACTTATTTATCATCTTAGGAGTCTATCGGATCACTTAAGATAGTCTGATGGCCTATTACCCTCTTACTAGGTTTAAACTAAGATTATTATATTCCTTAATTAAGCTTAATAGTTATCAGGGTTATAATATAAGTCATCGAGACTCTATCGTTATCTATCTAGGCACAAAACTAAATTTATCATTATTGACTAGTAACCCCAAAACCATAAAAGATATCACATTTGTTAAGGATCATGGCAAACTGCAATTTAACATTTAATTAACAAATATTAGAACAGGTGCAGAGATGGAAAAGAAGTAATTACCTGATGTTGGTACTATCGGATTCGAATTACTACATACATTCCTCATCGTACCAACCATTTTAAATCCAGTTTCATCAGCTTCTTCAGCCTTTTCCCCCCAAGCAGATGATGATTCTGACAGATTCTGCCCTTTTATCATCTCATCCATCAGATATTGAAGAACTTTCCCTTCCTTGATCTTTATAGTCACCTGAGTTACCAACGCACAACCCGCTGCCAAATCATCCTTACAACCATTGAGAATCAGTGCTAATTCTTGCACTTGCTGTCCATGGTCAATTGCAAAAACCTGTGTTACCGTACCCCTTGCGTCACTAACATCACCTTTCTCATCTCCCATGACGAATTGCTACTTGGAAAAGAATCAAGAACTGCCTTATATGCAGGATTCGACATGACAGTTGCAGCCAACACACCAACAGGTTTGCCACTCAATTTAATCCATCAACAAAAGCCTTAACTCCACTCAATTAAATCCATTGGCTTCCCCCTGATAAATCAGCCCAGACCTCTTGCTTCTTCATCATAAGTTCTGATCCTACGGACTGCTCCACAAAACTTGTCACAAGCAGGCCACCACAATTTATAAACAATGACCAACGCAATAATACCCATAACATAACAGTTTAATGCCAAACAGTCTTTAAGTTCGACGACAAAAACCCTTACCCAAAAATCAGAGCAGCCAACCCAACATAATATATTTACATTTCGCCCAAAATCTGTTTTCATTAATCTAATTACTGTCAAGGGGTTACACAAGACAAGTTCACCAGTCTGGTCTCCCACGGACTCTCCTTCACCAACACGCTACTTCATGCTTCTGCTGTTGTGCCTTCAGTTACAACGCTTCCATGGCCTGAATTGAAGCTCGCTGCCCTTCCTTCAATTTTCTCAGCAACCAAAACGGAAGAGATAGTGACATAACCCGTCTTCTCTCCCTGCTGTTCTGTGCTGTTAGAGCACTGCAACCGCTGCTCACCTCGTTTCCCATGCACCGCTACACAACTCACCTACATATATAAATATCCACATAACTGCTGCACCAAGTCTTTCAACAGAAACTCCAATTGCTGTTGCAACAATAGCTCTAATTGCTGCATCAATGACCACTGCTTCATCCATCAATATGAACCCTCAATCGTGCACAATCTTCTATTTTCTCATTAAACAAAATAGACAGCAACAGCAATACTAAATCTCATTAAAATCCCAATTCATTCAATCCAACCGACACCGCTACTACTTCTCCCCCAAATCTTCTTCCAATTCTTTCGGATTATCAAAGACCTGACACACGGAATAGATATCTGACCCATACATGAGCATTCGGTTTGGTCATCTCCTATTGCTGCAGTGTTGGATGAGGCCTGTTGCAAAGGTGTGCTACTTTGGCCCTGAGTACTCTCAAGTTCCACAACTTTCACCAACACACTGCACAGCTTCTTCCTCGGATCAGTAGAAATCGGTGCGATTCCCTGCGGGTTCACCGATCCATGAAGCTCTCTGTTCTCATCTAGAAGCGACAGAAACAGAGGCAATCCCGTTCTCTCACTCTACACTACTGTCCCTCTGCTGTCGTTTGGCTTCTAAAACCGCTTCTGTTACTGCCTGAGCACACACATATATTGAGCTACTGCACCGCTACACAAACACACACACAGAGATAGATATATATATATACATATATTTCCACCGTAGCACCGTCATCGCCCCTATTGCAACTCCAGTAGTAGCCATACGCAAGTCCGAGCCTCAAAACCGCAACATCCCCACTTTCTCTCAACAGTAGTCACGCCCCTCTCTAGCACTCCAGTTCTTGCATCTTTTCTACAGAGAGCACCGACTCTCTTCTTTTACTCTAGAAGCTTCACGTTTCTACTCTTTTCTTCCCTTTGTTTCATTTTTCTTTTCTTTCCCTGTATATTCTAGCAGCTTCGGCTACTCATATATATATATATATATATATATATATATATGTATATGTGTGTGGCTAATCATCTTCCATTGGAAACTTCTAGCTCATTATATTATATAATATATATATATATACATATAAATATATTCATATATATATATATATATATATTGAGCCTTAATATATTTTTCTATCCTATCGTATCAAATATTTTATAAATATTTTTTCCATAAAATATTATTATAAAATGCCAGTAAATTTTTCACAACACTGAGGCTTAATTATCATAACTATTTATTTTGCCGACCCGTTCGTGTCTCAGATGATATTCATATTTTTATTTTTATTTTATTTTATTTTATAATTAATTATCCATATGGGCTTCATTTATTCATCCCAGCACTCGATTGACTGGTTAATTATTTTTTGAGCATATTCATTTTATATCTGGAGGCATTAAATCTCATCATGGCTTATCATATTTGAGGCTATATTGTTTATCACCGTAACATAACCAAATTTTTATTAAATTGGGTGCAGTCTAAAACATGTCGGATTCTCGGGGTATTACAGCGACTGTCTCTGGTGGAATTTTCGCATGTTTTTCAACGAGGATTGAACCCTAATTTGATGAGGTTACCATTTCTGATTTTTGTTTTTCAAATGTTTTCTTTCCTAAGCTTGAAATAGGACATCATAGTCAGGCTTCGATGAGGGCTCGACTTTCTAGCGAGTCAGTTTATTCCTATTTCGTGGCTTTTTAGCCACTGTTTTGGCCCCAAATTTTCACCATATGTTTCTGAAGTTATAGGGAATCTTTTCCCATTGCTTAAGCCCCATGAATTAATCAAAATCTGATCATTCCATGAAGCTCATCCGAATTTGCAACTCGACTGTTCTCCTTGGTCTCTTGACCATTTCAATCGACTAAAGTTGCAGAATGACCCATTTTCAGTGGTCTTTTAAGCCATGTGGTTAGTTTCAAGCTTAGTTCAAATTTCTTTCTTGACTCAATTTCCTTAGGTTCGGCTATGGTGTTCCTTTGGGTTTCCTAAGCCTAAGCTTACCCATTTTTCTCCTATTTTTATCCTCTTTCCATGTTAATTACATGCATGCATGTTAGTTTCCCCAAATCACTCAACAATGGCATATATATTTTTTTTCTTAAAAAGAAAAATTGAGTTTAGGGTTTTTACCTCCAAAAGGGTTAGCCTCGTTGCTTGGTTTGAGTTGTTGGATTCCTTAGTGTAGTTTCCAAAACTAACATGCAATCCTTTCTCTTTCTTTCTTCTTCTTTTATTTTTTTTCTTCTTCTTCTTCCTTCTTCTCTCTCTCTCTCTCTCTACCTCACTTTCTCTCTCTCTACACGCACATACACTCACATTTCACTAAATTCTGTCTCACGCATATATATAGATATGTATGCATATACATATATATATATATACACTCAAATGGACCACATCGTCGCCCAATGGCATGACATGCAACACATCAGCACTATGTAATATATATATATATATATATATATATATTTGATGGAATATATAGCACAAAGTGCTCACAGCCTAGCTGGTATTCTTTATGGGCTTTAAGTTTCTCCCCTTTTTGGTCTAGGGTTCAAACCCTTTGGCCATCATTTTTGGACTTATTTCCATTTTTTTCCCTCTTTGTGCCTTGTTTGCCATTTTGGGTGTGTTTCTTGAATTTTCGAAATTGTGTTTCAATTGCCGTAAAATCTCTTAGCATTCTTGTCGTGTTTTTTATTCTTGCATTCTTCCTCTTCATGTCATTAATTTTTTATTTTTAACATGTCCCATCGTGTTGGTTTATGTCAAAAATATATTATTTTTATTGGAAAATTCTCGATTTATTTTATTTCTTCCTCATGTACTTGTATTGCTTATTTATTCTCTTCACGTGTTAATTCATAAATTGAGATCTTATTGGCTTCCATAGCCTTCATTGTCTCGTCTTAATGTATTTAAATGTATTTTAATTATTTTAAAAGTTCATCATAATTATCGGAATAATTCCGATTAAACGCGCTCCCTTTGTGCATTATGCTAAACTTTCTTAAGTGCACTTCATGCACTAATTTCTCACATTCACTTGTGTGTTACCCCTCGATTAGCACTTGCCATACTTCTATCAAATCATGACCCTCGGCATTACATTGCATTCTCACTTCGGTCGTCTCTAATTAATAATTGATTATTTTCATCATCTATGCCTTTGCTTCTGTATTCCAAGTCATTAGTCATATCTAGCATCACCCATAGTTATTAAGCAAATTAACTTATGATAATTGTCATTATCGTTAATTGCTTTGCTTAATTTGGTCGAGTGTTACAACCATTTTACGAGTTTATGATGTTAACCTCTCTTGAATCCACAAGCTCTCTAGACAAATCTTTATACAATCGATTCTCCTTTCGGTTTCCAAATCCTCCAATTGGGCCATTTTACAATTGTGAATCCACACAATCTCGATATCTACTGATCGCTCAACATCAAATCCTCAAGGTTGAACTTCTCTCTCTTCAGTGGTGAGAACACATAAAATTGGGGCTCTTTAACATGATTTGGATCTTATGAATTGATCAAAATCAATGTATGAATTGAGTAGAGAAATGCATGATATAAAATTTTGGTTGTTCACTCATAGAAGCTCTTAGATCTATCAAATACAAAGCTCTCACAAGTATGAACTTTCTCTCACTTTATACTCCATTCACAAAACTGAATTTTCATCAATTTATATAAATGAGATCGGATCTCAAAAGAAACTTGAAAACATAAAATTTTTTGTTTTTTACACAGAGTTCGTTCGAACGAAGTATGCTCGCTCGAACAAAAAACTAGTTCGTTCAAACGAGTATGGAATGAACATCAAACGAGTAAAGTTTAGAGGTTTCAGTCTTTCATTTGATTTAATCTTTTCGAATGAATGAGAATGAGTAAAAGTGAGCTTTTTGATTTAATCTTTTCGAATGAATGAGAATGAGAAAAAGTGAGCTTTTGTTGTTCGGTCGAATGAGCCACTTGGTTCCTTCGAATGAGCAACAAAAAGTTGCTCATTCGCATCTTGTCTTGTGAAATCAATTTCCCTAAAGTTTTGAAATATACATATTTGGGAAAATTATTTCACAATCACAAGACCACTACACACATGATGATATAAAGTCTACTATATATTATGTATGCAATGTGTGAATGTGTGAGATCCAAATCACAACAAAAGTCTAAATTACTCTATTACCCTTTAAAAACCAAGGCCGTTGGTAGACGATTACGGCAATAAACCATGAACCTTCTTGGCATAAAACGAGCATTGAAATACTTTAAGCCTAGGACTAATGTAGTGATCACATTAAAAGCACATTTTGTTAAAAACTAGATTAGTCAATTACAATAATGGACCCCATAGTCCTAACACGTAGGTTGGAGAATATAAATTGTCCTTATCAAGGACCAAAACAGAATGTCGGGTGGTATACTCAAACATAGGCCAGAAGGCCAATAGCATCCATAGGAATATAGAAAGGCATTGTGTTATACACAACCCTAAGTATGCATAAAGAATCACAATTAAATGCAGATGTCCACAAAGCGTGGACCCAGAACAGCTTATCAATTTACACAATAGAAGGTCCAAAATAGTTATCAATTATTCAGATGAGGAGAACACAACAGATTACAAATATCTACAACAGATGAACCATGTATTCGGTTACCAATCCCAAACAGATCAAATCTCAATAACTATAAGATAGTAATCACAACAGATTTAGAAAGTGAGCTACAGGCAAATGTAAAGAGTGTGCTCACATAGACAAATAAAGGTTTTCCCTACTTTAGAGTTCAAGTTTACTTGCATTGGGTCCTTAGCATTCCATTTTTATATTTGTCCCATGACAGCTATCCATTAGCCATTGTCCCATTTTCCCATTCTTTGGTGACCTTATAATCATGGATTAAAAATACATTATATGTTAAATCAACATATATTCTTATTCAAGTATCTCAATTTAATGTTCTTAAGTTCTTTTGAACTTAATCTGATTGATTTGAAGACCTTTAGATTCCTAGTTTAGGGTTCCTGATGCTTTGTAACTTATTTAGCCTATTAGGGGCATAATAGTAATTTTACACTTTTGTGCTCTATGTTTTTCGACATGTGATCTATGTATTTGGACTTTGTCTCTGAGCCTCATGGTCCTAAAAATATTGGTACATGACTCTTTTTCATTTCTGTATTCATCTGGCAGCTCATTATATCATTTACGCAGTTTAAAAATCACTAATTTTATGTATTTATATTTTTGACACTTATTTGATGAAACTAACTCCACCATTGAGTTTGAAATGTCAAAAAATCTTAGGGTAGGTACCCTCGCGGTCATTGAAGGTCATTTGTTAGCTTAATTAAGCTTTTAAGACTTTTTTAGAATTGGTCTCGTTTATCCGTTCATATATTTTGGGATCTAGTTTCCTAAATCGAACTCCGCCATTAAGTCCTGAATGCCCAAAAATGTTGGAAATGTCTCTGCTTGCATTTCAATTGGCCTTCGTTGCACTATTTTTTAGTGTAGGGGTAAAATGATAATTTTACTTAATTATTAAGGAGCATTTAATTAATTTTAAGTGCTCATCCGAAATTTCCATTAATTACTAGGGTCAGAATATAATTAATAAGAATTTTTATTTCAAATTGCTCCTAAACCCACAGGTTTGGTGGCTTTAAGAGAGAATTGGTCCAATTCTATTGAGAAGAAATAAATCTGAGGTCATAATAGGTGAACCGAATAAAACCAACAAAGAACCGACCGATCTGGACCGGTGTAGTGCGTTAGGCTCGCGTCATAAAAATGACGTTGTATCACTAATTCTTTAAATTAATCCTTGCATCAAAACGGTATCGTCTCATTAAGGTTCAGATCTGTTTAATCGTGGGTCAAACTAGACCCGTTACCGACCCAACCCAAGGTCTGGTACTATTCATCTTCATCCTCGCCATGAGGTTACTATTCACCAACAAAACCCTAATTTTTTAGTCCTTATTTTGAAAGGTTTTAGGCATCAATTCAACTCATTTTTTATTTTATTCCTCTTATGGGCAATCAAGCTTCGTTTTGTTGTTGATTTAGTGCTCTAAAAACCTTTGTAAAGCTCGATCTGAGCTTCGATAATCATACCTAAAACTCAATAGTTTATCCTCAATTCTGAACCATTTTTCCTCAAGTTGGTCTTGTCACAATCTTTAGTTGATCGTGTTTCGTCCCTTGTCCATGAAGTCAAGCTTAGTGCTTGATTTGGCTATTTTTGTTTTTAATCCGAAACCAGTAACTAGCTATATCTAGCTCATTTATGAGCCAATTAATCGAATTCTAATGTCTTTGTAATCCTTATGGGATCTAGTTTTAATCCTAATCATTCAAAATCCAATTAGGTTCAATCAATTTCTAGGTCCAATTTCAGGCTTCATCAATGGCAGTTACCATTTAAGGGTTTTTAAATCCTCTAGGGTCTGTTTCTTAGAATATTTACACAGAAATATCATTGTATGTTCACACAGTCTATTATATGACTCAAAATAGTAAAAATTCAAAGATAGTTTCTAGATAGAGAAACCTTGGTCTTAAGGTTGCCTTATCTATGACAGCTCTTCAAGCTTGGTCTAAGCTCTTCTTTGAGATCTATGGGCTTCCTGAAATTCATCTTTTTCTTGAGTTTGGTACGCCATACCCTAAAGCACACACACAATTCCATTCCCACTTTCTCTCTCTCTCACTACTCGGTTGAAATGGCTGGGCAATACAGAGTATATTTTTTGCATTTAAGTTATATATATGGAGTAAGTGTACACTTTTCTTGCTGCCTTTATTTTGGCCAACCATGCATTTCCACACAAACTTGATTAATACTAAGCTTGACACCTCAGGCTTAGCTTAATTGTGATTAACTAATCTAATGATTCATTTAACCCTTAACCAATCTAATTGTAGTGGATTTGTATGGAACATTCCACTAATTCCTTATTTGTACTATATATATACTTATTAAATCACTTGTGTTAGGATAAATTTTTGGCACTTAACTCCTTAGGTTTCAAGTTCAATACTTGTTAGGCACTTTTTGAAGACTATTTCTTCTTTTTTCTTTTTAGGTCTGGGTAACATTGTATTCTAAGAATTTCATGTGTCACCAAAAATTTACATTTTTGTCTCCATATTGTTAATCTAAAAAGATAAAGAAATCTTTCTTATAATTCTACTTCTTGCTCTAAAAATTAAGAAAAACTTATCGAAAATCGCTAGTTGGGTTGGTCAGATTAAGAAAGGCATGGGAGTCTTTGGGCATTGCTTGGGCCGAGTTAAGTAAAGACTGACTACCTATAAAGATCCTAACCCTAAGTTAATGGTCAATGTTTGTTCGATAATTGATTGAGTCCAGTTTTCTTTTTTGGTGATTTGTTTGGTGATGTCTACTAAGTACTTTCTATCTTTTAGATCAAGATTTTGGTAATGATCATTTTCATCATCATATTCATCATTATTTGCAATCAATGGATACTTAAAAGAAGCATTCATTTCATTAAAAAGAAAATCAAGAAAAACATAGTCTGCAAGCTCATAAAAATTAAGAAAACTTAAATAAAAGGAATCATCGGAGTTGGAAAGGAAGAGATTTTTAGAATCTTTATCACTTTGCTCGAAATAACCGAACTTTTCCTTGAGCTGGTCCTTGAGGCTTGTGATCCCTTGATGATAAACTAGTTGTCAGTTGGTGTCTGAGCTTGAACAATCTACCTCTTAGCATCCCTTGAATGTTGTCTTCAATGATTATCCCCACCATGTCCACTATTAGTTAAATCTTAGCAAAAATCTTAGGCGGCCCTTGAAGCCCTTCCATCCAATCCTCTACTAGAGAGTCTTGAAAAGTGTTTGTCATGACTTCATCGTAGCCGCATGTGTAGCCCAGAAAGATCTCCTAGTTGGGGAACTTGATTTTTGCCTTTTTGTCATAATTGGGTTTTAAAAAGCCATAGTTGAGGTGTTATTACCCTTGCTTGACAAAGTTTCCATTTAATGTGGGGAAGTATGGCTTGAGCTCAATCAACTTTGGGGGCAACCCCTGCTCTTGTACAATTCTTTTGGCTCGAGTGGGCATGGTTTTGTTTCAAAAGTCTTTTTCAGTGGGTATGTACCTGAGGCTAAATGTGTACTCCCTTTCTGATTATTGGGGTGGTGTTGGCAGACCTTGTAAATGACAGTCGAGGCCTTTGTTAGGCACGTACCCTATAAGCTTCATGATGTGCAACACTGAGTCTTTGTAAATACCACCATCGGGTGCTTGCTCAATTTCTAAGTTTCCCACATGGTTAAAGCCTACCAATGCCACGTCCTCAATCTCATGCTAAATCTCTAAGATTAGAGAGGTGTTACGAGTAGGATCAATGTCTCTATAAATAGTGACCACTTTGGGCTGATGTAAAGAAGAAGCTACGACTTTGATTTCATGTTGCCATAGTCGATCTAGCAGTAGATTGAAAGAGGTTGGATGTTACAACCCCGAATCCGGCCTTTGCAGATTAAGGATCGTGTCCGCCACCCTTCGGCCCGTGGGCCATCGGGTGAGGCTTCACGTGAGCAACGGTGCCGGACGGTGGTGTGGTGCGGCCAGGATTGGCAATTGTGGAAGCGTGAAAAACCTTTTCTTTTACTTTTACATTCCACACACCCGCCCGGTACCATCGCTTCTTGTAATATCCCGACCCAAAATACCGGGTCATATAGCACGTATTACGAGGTTAAGGAAAATTGTGTAAGATTTTACACTTAAGAAAATAATTAATTATTTTAAATATAAGAACATTATGTATTAAATATAAAATTTAATAGTGTAACACATACTTACACACAGGGTAAGTGTATTTGTGTGAGTATATGGCCAACCATATCTACATGTGTGTATATATATATATATACATGTATGTACATAGGAATAATTATATATATATATATATAATTTCATGTATAATAAATGCTACAAATATCTTGTGTGTGTAAGTGATAAAATCAGTGTGTGTGTGTAATATCCTGACCCAGGATACCAGGTCATACGGCACGTATTTTGAGGCAATGAAAAATTGTGTAAAGGTTTTTACACTTAAGAGAAAAATTAATTAATTAAATAATTAATTAATTTAAAATATGAGAATATATTTAATTATTAAAATTAAATTCAAACAAACACACATATACACGCATTTATGATGTATTGTGTGTGTATGTTATCAAGTGGATATAAATATATATATATATATATAAATAAACTATATACATGTACACACGGAAAGATATATATATATATATATATGTGAACAGTGTGTGAACAGTGCAGTGTGTGTGTGTGTCGGCTGGTGTGTGTCTCCCAACATGTGTAAGTGTATATGTATTTTATATATATATATATATATATATATAATACACCAAATATCTTGCAAATTTAATGCAAAGTAGAAAAGAGAAAAAGTAAAATTTATGAGATGGGAGAGGGAGTTATTGAGAAGTGAAAGAAAGTGGCTGTGAGGTCATGAGGAAAGAGTGAGAGAAGGGTCGGTTGCCTTCTTTAAAAAGCCAAAGCATGCATTTCATGCTTACACCCTAAAGAAGCAAACTGAATAAGGAAGAAACTGAGAGGCTAAGAAGAGATTCAGAGCAAGAAAGAAAGAGAAAACAGTGGTGAAAGGTGAACCCACCGAAAACTTTTAAAATTCTCTCTCTAGAATATTTTGCATGTGTTTAAGAGATTTAGGTTATGTTATGTATATATGATGCTTAATATATGTCTAGAAGTGTATCAAGCATGAAAATTGGCTATGAAAACGACTAAAAACATAAAACCCAGAAGCTACGGCCATTGAAGACCTTGCTTGAAGCAGGTCTGAACCGACTTCTTCTAAACCAAGATTGGTGTGTCAAGACTCCAAGAAGAAGTCACGAGGGTCATGAAAACATGGAACCGCGACCAAAAATCACAAGAAATGACCCTCATAACATAAGTTGTAGGTTTTGGTTGTTGAAACCAACCTATCAAACTCCCACCAAAATGGATCAAATAGAACGGGAAATGAAACTATAAAGAAAATGAGTCAACATAGAACAAATCCCACTGGATTTGGCCAAGAAATGGGTATGAACCGACGGTTTACAGGTTGGATTATCACCTCTTAAACCGAAGCAAAGAGTTCACTTTGAACTCCAAAACGAATGCCAAATGGATTCTGGATACTTTAGGAACAAAATGGAACGAAAACAGTAAGGATCCATTGATCCAAACTGTACGAAATTAAAGAAAATGAAAATCAGGGATTAGGGCAACACAGGGATGATTGTGGGGAAGACGACACTGTTTCAGGTCGGCTATGGGTCGGTTACGGGTCAGGGTCAAACCGGATCCAACGGCTCAGGTTTACTTATACGGCAACGTTTTGTTTTAAATTTTAAAAGACATTAGGGCTGACGTCATCGTGACGTCAGCAACATGTGGCAAACCCACTGGACCGGTTGGTTTACAATCGGACCGGACCGGTTCACTTATATTTGGATCGAACCAATTGGTTTTCTGATTTATTTCAAATTAAATAAACCAAGATTTCCTCTATTTACAGTTTGACCCCAACTGTTTTATGAAATTATACTGTGGCTCAACTGATGAAGATTTTATGCAATTAAGCCCCTGAAAAAATAATTAAATAATTAATTTAATTATTTAATAAATAAAGTAAAATTACTATTTTGCCCCTAAGTCATATATGAAGCAAATGAAGTCCAAATTAAACATATGAATAGTGTATCCTTACTATTTTGGATATTTTGAGACTAATGGTAGGGTCCGTTTTACGAGACGAGACCCGAAAAATAAAGACACGTAAAGGAGTAAATGACCAAAATACCCCTTGTCCAAAATTAACAAGTTATTAGTGTATTCTTACTATCTCGGACCTTCTGAGTCCAATGGTGAGATCCATGACACGAGATGAGGTCCCGAACATAAAGACACGTAAGGGGGTAAAATGACCAAATTACCCCTAGTACCTCAAAAGCCTAAATAAAACCAGGGAAGGTCTAAATTGACTTTCTTTGACATTCCGGACTCAATAATAGGGTCCAAATTACCAAACGAAGTACGAAAAAATGTGACACGTTAAACAATAAATGACCATTTTGCCCTTTTACATATGAAAGTCCAAATTAACTTTTAGGAAAGCCTAAACTGACTTTCTTCGACGCTTTGGACTCAATGGTAGAGTCTATTTGACCAAAAGAAATGTCTAAAATAAAAAGACATAAAATTTGTTGAATAGCATTTGTCAGATGACTATAAATTAAAGTAATGCCAAAGTACTAATCTAAGGCGTATACGAGGAAAAGAAATACGAAAATACACGACACGTAAACATATGAAATAAATAACTTTAATTTAAAGTTAATGGAGCTACCAAAGAGTATAAATTGAAATAAATTCAATTTCTAACACATTAAATTGTGTCATAGGTTAAGAGTACGAGATAAGTTAAGTACATATGAAATTATAAAATCGTTTTAGGATCTAATACGATTTAAGCATAAGTTAAGGAATATCTAGATGATATTACAATGAATGTGAAGTTGATGAGATGTTTATGAATTGTTCTTAGGAACTACAAGGAAAGTGGGAAAGCGCATTATTAGCACTAACCCTAAAGGACCAAGGTGAGTAACCCTGTATTTGAAGTGGAGATTTAACTCCATGGATTTGAAAAGGTTTTAAATACAAAGATATGAAGTGTTTGAATTTTCAAATTCGATACTTACATGATTCAATTTTAAATTGTTTTATCCCTATAAACTCTATTATGACATGCTCAGAAAATGATTTCTGTCGCAGTTTTCTTAATACATATTTCTGCATGTCAAAAGTTTTAAATGCCAAATTATATAAAATGTTCTGAATTTGTTTATATCAAATGTTTAAAGGATTTGTTATGAAATTATGTACATGATGTTTTAAATGTTCATGAGAAGCACCTATTTGAAGAAATCATGTATTAAATGTATTTGAATGTAAGAAAAATTGTGCCTAAGCACCATGGGTTTTTGGTTGGGTTGTACGGAACTCAGCCGACTTTATAAATAACAGATTTTTGGGTTGTACAGAACTCAATTAATCTATAAACATATGATGGATTTTTGGGTTGTACAGAACTCAATTAATCTATAAAAACATGATGGGATTTTGGGTTGCACGGAACTCAATTGACTGTCAAAATGCCAGGTAGCAGGATCTAATCCCCCAGGCATAAGATATCTTCATTTATAAGTAAAATGGGAGTCTGGTTCGAAACGGATTCCACTAATGAAAGAGATAAGATGACAAATGAGTTTGAAAATGGAAGCAGGTTTTACCCTCATTTTCAATATGCATATGTTTTGAGTTTTATGTACTCTATTTAAGAAATACATATTATGTTATATGTTTTGAAGTTTATATGAAGAAGTATATGTTAGCTTGAATACTCTTAAATGTTTCAAAGCTACCTGTTTTATGAAATGCATATGTTTCGAGTTATATACTCTATTTGACGAAGTACGAGTTTAGCTTGAATACTTTAAATATTTCAAAGCTATCAGTTTTAAGAAATGCATATGTTCTATGTTCAAGTATACGAGCAATGGGCAGTGAATGCTTTACAAACTCTTATGTACTAAAAACCACTGCTAATTAAAAACCCCATGACAAATACTGGAATTGCTCACAAGCTTAGATTAGCTTACCCGGACTTTGTTCAGATCCCCCTTTCAGGTGATTAGCAACAGTCTTGACTTGAGGACGATGATGATGAATCTGTTATTTTTGGAAGTTATGTTTAAGTAGTTTTTGTCTAGCACTATGAACATTAAGTATGAAATCTTGTATTAGTAAAGTGGTACCCTGTTATGTATAAGCCCCACGGGGCAACTAAACATGTATTGTTTATGAATTCTTTAACTTTTAGTTATACTCTGAATGTTAAATCATGTATGCTATGTAAAGAGTGGCAGTACCGGACGGATGTGCATAATTTAAAAATAAGAAAAGAAAAGAAAAAGTTTTTCACGTTTCCGCAATCACATGTCGTACATCTATTCGATACCGCTGCTTATGCGAGCCTTCGCCCTAAGGTCTCCGGGCCTGAGGGTGGCGGTCGCAATGCGAGATCCGCACAGGGTGGGTTTCGGGTCGTGACAGTGTGTGTGTGAGAAGGTCGGTTGTGTGTGTGTGTTCACATGTAAGTTAGTGTCTGTGTTATATTGTATGTATGTATATATATTCAAATATCAACCTATACATAAATGCAGCCACAAGTGGGCTGATTTGATAGGGGTGATGGGAAGGGAGACCTGCAGCTAGAGTGTGTGCAAGTATGTTTGTGTAAGTGAGTGAATTAGTATGTGTGTGTTAGTATAATATGTATATATATATATACACAAATCTCAACCAAACTTTAAATGCAAAATCTGAATTGGAAGAAAAGGGATTAAATAGATTAGAAAGGAAGCAGAAAATAGGGGTAGGAGTAGGGTTGAGGTCGTGTAGAGAGAGAAAGAGAGGAGAGAGAATAGTCAGTTGCTTCTCCTTAAAAAGCAAAGCATGCAAAGCATGTTTGCTTCTTACGAAAGAAACCAGAAAGGAGCTAAGGAAGAGATTCAGAGATAGAAGAAAGGGAAAAACCAGCTTAAAAAGGGGAACCCATGAAAACATTTTAGTTTCTCTCTCTAAGAATTTAGCATGAATATGAACTGTTTTAAGTTTGTTATACACGTATGATGTTTAATATATGTTTAAGACATGATTAAGCATGAAATGTAGCCTCGAAAACACCTAAGAAATGGAAAACTGCGAGCAAACGCCATTAAACACCTTACTTACAGCAAGTCTGAATCCATCACCACCAAACCAAGATTTGGTTACTGAGACTAAAACTAGACCCTACAAGCATGCTAGAAACCTATGACTGTGATCATAAAACCTAGGAAACGACCTTCATAAATCAAGTTGCAGGTTACGGGTTTGAAACCCAATCCCTTAAACTCAGTGTTAAATCAATATTTAAGAATGGGGAATGAAACCCCATGAAAAATGAATCACAATAGAACAAACCTCAAAGGTTTTGGCTCAGAAATGAACATTTACGATCGATTTACAGGTTTGATTATCAAACCTTCAAATGAGCAAACAGAACCTTTTTGATTCCTCAAATGAATGCTAAAATGTTCCTTGATGACTCAGAAATGATTTACCAAGAAAACAGTAGGGTTTGAGTTGGCCAAAAATCACGAAATTAAAGAAAATGGAAAACTGTAACTAGGGCAACGCAAGGGTGATCGTGGGGAAGATGACACTGTTCAGGTCGGTTCGGGTCAAATCGGGTTCGGGTCGGAACCCGACCCGTCGCATAAAACGGTTAAGTAGGACGGTGTCGTTTTGCCTTATGTTTTAAATTTTAAAAACATTAGGGTTGACGTCATCATGACGTCAGCATCACGTTTTAAACCAACCAAACCGGACTGGTTCAATTAAAACTGGACCGGTTCACTTGAAATGTAACTAAACCCACTGGTTCAGTCTGAAAGTTTTAAAAATTCTATTTTGACCCCTGAACTTCTGGTAAATTGTACTGTGGCCCAACTTTTGAGAACTTTATGCAATTACACCCCTAGAAAAATAATTAAATTGAAAAGCAAAATTTTTATTTTGCCCCTAGGTCATAAATAAAGCAAATGAAGTCCAAATTTAACGTATGAATAGTGTATTTTGAATATTTTGAGATCAATGGTGAGGTCCGTTTTGTGAGACGGAACCCCGAAAAATAAAGACACGTACAGGGGTAAAATGACCAAATTACCCCTGGTACCCCTAAAGCCAAACTGAAACCAGAGAAGGTCGAAATTGACTTTCTTCGACATTCTAGACTCAATGGTGAGGTCCAAATTATGAAACGAAATACGGAAAAACATGACACGTAAATAGGTAAAATGACCATTTTGCCCTTTTCATACAAAAGTCCGAATTAAATTCTAGAAAAGCCTAAACTGACTTTCTTCGACGTTCCGGACTCAATGGTAGAGTCTATTCGACCAAAAGAAATGTCTAAAATAAAAGACATAAAATTTGATGAATAGCATCTGTCAGATGACTATAAACTAGAATATCGCCGAAGTACTAAACTAAGGCACATACAAGGAAATAAGATACGAAAAGACACGACACGTAAACATATAAAGTAAATAAAATTTATTTTCCTAACACGTTAAATTGTGTTTTAGGCCAAAAATTCAAATAAGCAAAAATGGATAGGAAACAAGAGAAATTTTCAATTATGACAAAGGCTCAAAGAACAACTGACAAGAAACAACAAGGCTTCATGAATGAGCTGCTATGGCAACTCAAGTTTGTCCAAAGGCACATAAGGATTGTCAAAACAACTAAAGTCGTTTCGGTTAGACCATTTATGTACAAGACCCCAACTAAGGCACTACTAGCCGAAGAAAAAAATTAAAAAACAAAAAGACACCGAAACCCTGAGTGAATGGCTCCAGAGGTAAGATTTATTATCATGAAAGTACGTGATACAATTATTATTAGGCTGATTTCCTTGTTAGGCCTACACAATCTAAGGATAGGTTTAAATCCCGAGTTGATTTAAATGTATATGAAGTTTATGAGATTCTCCTAAACTATTTTAGGTTGAGGAAAAAGGGAAAGGGAAAGGCACATCAATAGCGCCAACCCAGGAGTATAAGGTGAGTAACCCTGTATTTGAAGTGGAGATTTAACTCCATGGATTTGAAAAGGTTTTAAGTTCAAAAAATATGAAATGTTTGAATTCCAAATTCAATATATTACATAATTTCAGTTTTAAATTATTTATGTTCTTATAAACCCTATTGTGACATGCTCAGTGAATGATTTCTCTACAGTTTTCTTAAAAATGTGTTTTCAGCATGTCTGAGTTAAAATACAAATCTTGTTAAATATTCTGTGTTTTCCTATTCAAGTATACGAATGTTTATCACGAAGTTATGAATGTTATGTTTTAAAGTGCTCACGAGAAATATCTATTGGACATACTCATGTGTTAAATGTATTTTAAATGCAAGATGAATGGTGCATAAGCACTTAGACAGGATTCTGAGTTTTCAGTTGCCTTGTAAAATAGGCAGGATTTTGGGTTCCCCAGAATTCAATTGCCCTGTAAAATGCCAAGTAGCAGGATCTAATCCCCCAGGCATAAGATATCTTCACTTATAAGTAAAATAGGAGTCTGGTTCGAAACGAATTCCACTAATGAAAGAGATAAGATGACAAATGAGTTTGAAAATGGAAGCAGGTTTTACCCCCGTTTTCACTATGCATATGTTTCGAGTTTTATACTCTATTTAAGAAGTACAAGATTAGCTTGAATACTTTAAATGTTTCAAGTTTTATGTTTTAAAGGAATACATATATATGATGTTATTTTGAAAATGGAAGTAGGTTTTACCCTCATTTTCATTATGCATATGTAAATGTTTTGAAGTTATATGTACATGTTTTAGCTTGAACACTTAAATTGTTTCAAAGCTATATGTTAAAGGAATGCATATATTCTGTGTTCAAAGTATACGAACAATTAATAGTGATTGTTTTACAAACTCTTATGTCCTAAAACACTACTAATTAAACCCCATGACGAATGTTGGAATTACTCACAAGCTTAGATTAGCTTACCCGGATTTTTATTCGGATCCCACTTTCAGGTGATTAGCGGCAGTTTGATTTGAAGACAATGATGATGAATTTGCCATTTTTGGGAAGTTACGATTAAATAGTTTCTTTTTGAAACCTGTGAACATTATTAGTATATTTTGTATTAGTAAATAGTACAAGATATGTATTAAGCCCTCAGGGTAGTGACATGTAATATTATAAAGTCTTTAAGTTTTTAGTTATACTCTGAATGTTAAATCATGTATGCTATGTAAAGAGCGGCAGTACCGGACGGATGTGCGTAAACTAAAAATAAGAAAAGAAAAGAAAAGGTTTTTCACGCTTCCACAAATCACATGTCGCACTTCTATCCGATACCACTGCTTATGCGAGCCTTCGCCCTAAGGTCCTCGGAACTAAGGGTGGTGGTCGCGATGCGAGATCCACACAGGGTGGGTTTCGGGTCGTGACACTTCTTCTTCTTCTTCGGAGCGGTAAACAAATATTATACATTCAGAGCATACTAAAAATTTAAAAGTTTTACATAATACATATCTGTTTGCCCCTCGGGGCTTAAGTATATATTTGTCCCAAAATTACTACAACAAAACTTGACCAACTATGGGTCCTAATATTTCCAAAAGTCCTTGATCATAGTAGAGCTGCTAATCGCCAGTCCTTAAATTGGGCAAGGCTCTCATTCATCATCAATACTTGAAAAATGTTGGGATAATGGGGTGAGCTTCAACAAGCCCAATGAGTAATTCCAGTACCTTGTCATGGGTTTTCAACTGGTAGTAGGTTAGTTAAGAAGAAGTTCATATAAACATACACTACCAATTGTATATATACTTCAGATACAGAATACGGAATTCTTCAAAAATAGATAACGTGAAGCATACAAGGCATTCAAGCTAGGCACGTATTTCAATATTCACAGAATACAAAAATCTTCAAATCACACGGCATGATGCATTTTAAAGTATTCAATAAATATTTAAAATGTAGCAGAATTTATTAACATATGTAGGTTGGCCATTTGAAAGCCAAGGAGATAATTAAAATCCTTTCTATGAAAATAGGGGGATGCAAATTTCTTCTTCTTCAAAACTTCAAAGGGTTATATAAAAACTCATTTCGGGTAAATGGGGGTTTAAAACCTGCTACCATTTCTGAAAATATTTTTATCTTTTCACTTTTTAACTAAAGGATCCGTTTCGAACCAGACCCTAATTTTACTTCAAAGAGATCTCATGCCTGAGGGATAAACCTTCTACTAGACATCTGTGAGATTGAGAACCCGATGGGAACTTAATGGTTTTTGATGCTTATGCATCATTATCTTGCAAAAACATAGCCTCTTCAAGAAATTCTTTTTATGAGCATTTAAAAACATTATTTCTTCAAATATATGCTTTTCATGAGCATTTGAAATATGACTTTTCAAATAAATGCTTTTCATGAGTATAAAAATATGGCTTCAATAAAAAAGATGAATTTTCATGAGTATTTAAAACATGGATAATTTAACAGAGTTTTTAAATACTTGAAGGACAATACTTGAAACATTCAACACATGAGCTTCAGAAATTTAAATCACGATGTACAGGAATTTATTAAAGCATAGATAGAATAAAAACATTTAATTCAAGAGGCATTTAATAAAATTGGCATTTACATGGACATGCAAAAAATAATCGTCTCATTTGTCAAAATATCAAGAAATGAATTTGCATGCCAAGGTAGAATTAATAAATAATACGATAGTACATTTTAAATATAAAGCATATAAATACGAGAATTTAATTTTAGAAATACTGCAGATATAAAAACACTTCAGAATATTTAAACTTCAATTTACTTCGGAATCCATGGATATTAAAAACCTCCATTTCAAAGTACAGGATTACTCACCTTGTTTCCCTGGGTTAGCACTATTGGTGGGCCTTTTCTTTTGTAATACCCCGACCTAATAAAATAATCATCCAATCACTAAGTATTAATTAGTGACCAAAGGCCTTGTATAACAAAAACAGTTTTGAATCCCAATACATGAATTTCCAATAGGAAGTTCAAGATAACTGTCAATCTTTAATTAAGATCATGAAATTTGGGCATGAACATTCGTAAATAAATGAAGCAAAAATTTAATAGTAGTATCCAATAATATAAAATATAAAATCACATGTGTATATGAACTAATGTAATTATAATTTAAGATATAAAATTTTATATAAACATGTGTACGGCTGCCTAATACATATATATATATATATATGTGTGTATACATATATTGGTATAAAGAAAATACAAGAAATAGAAATCAGAAGAAGAAAAATTGTAAACTAAATAAGGGATTAAGGGAGAGAATCTGTGGGCTGTTTTCAGTTGAATCCAAAAACTGGTGGCAGCCATGTGGTTTCAAGAACCGTGAGGTGTTCTTCATGCAAACAGCAGCCATATAATAAAGACAAGTGTTCTCATGGAATCAACAAGTGGCAATGCCACTAACTGCATGAGTGTTGATAGGAAATAAAAGAGGATGACAGTCTGGAATGAGGAGAGAGACGTGAGATAGTGGGAAAACAGTAGCAAGAAACTGATAGAAACTGGAGTAACAAAACAGGAACGGAAGAAAGGAGAATTTTGGAGAGAAACCCACTGAACAGGTATCAATTTCATCTAAATTTCGTTGGATTATGTTTAGAATTAAAAGCATGCAATTGTAGGATTTTATTGTGCAGAATTTAAGCTTTGAATTGCAACAGAAATGAATGAAAACCACCCGAAATTGAGTGAGAAAATCTAAGCTACAATTGGAATAAAATTTTGAAACGTGGGTGCAGGTCTGATTTAGTTTGAACCAAACTTGGATTAGTGTCTTGGGGCTTAAACTAGACCTCATTAGGGTTCTTAAACCACTAACCCGCGACCTCGAAACCTAAGGAATGACCCCTAAGAACTTAGTTGCAGGTTTTATCGTTTAAACCCAGTTTCAGTTTTAAAGTCCTAAACTCAGTTTTTAGGATAGAAATCAAACCCCCATACTGTAAGAAAGACGTAGCACCAAACCATGTTAAAAATGGTTGAGAAATGAGGACTTATTACCAAAATTATCAGATTCGGCTATCATAACTTAAACCGAGTAATTAGGTTAGTTTAATGCTTGAAATGAATGCCAAGATGAACCTTGAGATGTCAGGAACAATCTCAGTAGAAAACAGTAACAAATAATCGAACCAAAATCCACGAAATTAAAGAAAAACGAAACCCAGAATTAGGGCAACAGTGTTAAATTTGGTGAAGGAGACGACCGAGTTGACTCGTTGTTGAATCGAGTCACCCGAGCTAACTCGGACACATGTCAGAACGAGACCAAGTCTACCGAATTATTAGAACAGCGACGTTTTGGTTGGTTTTAAATTTAAAAAAATAGGGCTGACGTCAGCATGACATCAGCTTTATGTGTTTAACCAAATTGAACCGGTTGGTTCAGTCAAAACCGGACCGGTTCAGTTTCAATGCAACTGAACCCACTGGTTCAGTCCGAAAGTTTGTGTAATTGCATTTTGACCCCAAAACTTCAATGAAATTCCACTGTGGCCCAAGCCAAAATAAATTAATATTAATTTGATAATATTTAAATAATAAAAATTACGAAATTGCCCTAGTCCTCAAACAAGTCAAACGGAGTCCGAATAAAGTAAACGAATAGTGGATTTTGACTATTTTGGACGTTTCGGACTCAATGGTGTGGTCCGTTTTACGAGACGAGACTCCAAAAAAATTAGGACACGTTAAGTACAAATTACCAAATTGCCCCTAATGTAGCCAATGTCCAAATAAGACAAGTTATTAGTGTATTCTTATTTTCTTGAGCCTTCTGAGATCAACAGTGGGGTCCGATTCACGAGACGGGACTCCGAAAAATATGGCACGCGAAATGACCAAAATACCCCTAAGGTACCCGAAGCCAAATAAAAAGCTAAGAAGGTCTAAATTAACTTTCTTTGACGTTCTGGACTCAACGGTGAGGTCCGTATTACGAAATAAAGTACGAGAAAATATGATGCGTCAATAAAATAAGGCTCACGATAAAACATTAGGACATACTACGATTTAAGCATAATTAGAAACATCAATAGGAGATATTTGAAGTACATTGAAGTTAATAGATTATTGTGAATTGTTTTTAGGAACTACAAAGGGAAGGGAACAACCAAGTAATAGTGCAAACCCAGGAAATCAAGGTGAGTAATCTTGCATTTGAAGTGGAGATTTTAACTCCACGATTTAAATGATGTTTTAAACTTCAAAATATCTGAAGCATTGAATGTTTAAATTTCATATTTCATGATTCCAGTTTTGAAATATTCTGCTTTTATAATTCTTTTATGACATGTTCAGTAAATGATCTTTGTTACAGTTCTTTTTGAAAGTGTTTAACATGTCATCTGTGCCAAAATGTTATTTCAACTATGTGAAGATCCTATCATGAACATCATCATCTTTTAAATGCTCACAAAAGCATTTCTTGAAGAAGTCATGTTTAAATGCTCATAAAAGCATTTCTTGAAGAAGCTAACGTTTTGCAAGATAATAAAGATGCATAAGCATCTTCAGTTATTGAGCACCCTTTGGGTTCTCAATTCAGTATAATGCCCGGCAGCAGGATCTAATCCCCCAGGCAACGAGATCTCTCAGAAGTAAGACTAGGGTCTGGTTCGAAACGGATCCTTTAGTTAAAAAAGTGAAAAGATGACAAATGATTTTCGAAAATGGAAGCAGGTTTTCACCCCCATTTTCACTGTGCATGTTTAATTGTTTGAAATGCATATACTCTATTTGAAGGAATTTTTAACTAGCATGAATACTTTAAATGTTCAAAGCTATCTGTTATGAAAAGTGCATGTACTCTGTGTTTAAAATGTACGAACAATTGGTAGTGTGCATTTTATAAACTCTCATGTACGAAACCACTGCCAATTGAAAACCCATGACAGATGCAGGAATTACTCATTGGGCTTTTCGAAGCTCACCCCATTCCCTAAATTTTTTCAGGTAACGATGATGAATGGGAGCCTTGCTCCATTTAGGGATGACGACTAGTGGCTTTAAAATGATCAAGGGCTTTTGGAAGTACTAAGGACCCGTAGATGGTCGAATTTTGAAATAGATTTTAGACAACATGTACTTAAGCCCTCGAGGCATTCAGATATGTACTATGTATAACACTTTAAGTTTTAGTATGCTCTAATTATTATTATGATTATGTGTACCGCTATGAAGAGCGGCAGTACCGGATGGATGTGCGACAGATTTTAAAAAGAAAAGAAAAGTTTAAGTTTTCACGCTTCCGCAACCACAGGCCGCACCGCCATCCGATACTGTTGCTTATGTTCGCCTCGCCCAAAGGCTCCCGAGCCTGAAGGCGGCGGTCGCGATCCGAGATCCGCACAGGGTGGGTTTTGGGTCGTGACATCTTTTCCTTTGTAGCTTCTAAGAAAATTATAAAGAACTCATCAACTTCTTATTTACTTCAAATTATCTCTTATTGACACTCTTAACTTGTCCATAAACTGTGTTAAGCCTAAATACTATGATAGGTTTTATTCTTCCTAAATCAGACTACTTGTAGCAATTTATAAGTTGCATTACCACACCCATTTACTTTTCTTTACTTTAATTGACAAAGTAGATATTTACCTTCATTCCTTTTTCTTGAGCGACTCTATTTGTTCAAGGTTGATGCCTGCACTCTTTGGTCTTTCAGCCAGCCTTCTTACAGCCTCTTCTTTCATTAGTCGCCCCATCGAAATGATAGGAGTCCGAAAAATAAACGGCTCCCAACAGAGGATCTCCACCTTCTTGGCGGTGTTTATTTTTCTTTTGGTCACCCTCTACTCCCAGGTTGAATCATCCATGTTGGTTTAATTCAATCTCAACCAACGACAGAATTTAAGGTATCATATAGGCAGCTTCTGAGAATCAAATTCATCAAGACTTCAATTAATTTCCTCACTTATTTCAAATTATTCCTAAATTGATGCTCTTCATTTAATTCTTAGACCCGACTTATCCTAATCCCCTAGGATTGATCTTATCCCTTTTTAACCAGCCTATTTGTAGTAATTAAATAAATTTTATTTTTCAAGTGACTTATTTTTTTGTACTTATTTTGGTATTATGGACCTCATCGTTAGGTCCGGAGCGTCGAAGAAAGTCAATTTAGACCCTCTTAGCTTTTTATTTGGCTTCGGGCATATTAGAGGCAATTTGGTAATTTACAGTTCAACGTGTCTTAATTTTTCAAAGTTTCATATCGTGAAACGGACCTCACCATTGAATTCAGAATGTCCCAAATAGTCAAAATACACTACTTGTTTATTTATTTTGGACATCGGAATATTTTATTATTATTAAATTATTTTAATTTAATTAATTTTACAATTATACATTATATATTATTTATGTCCTAATTTTTCAACAGGAGCTAGGGTGGGTCAGTGGCTGACTCAGTGGGCTTTAGGGTTTGGGCTTCTGGGTGGTTGTGGGTTCAAAACGTCAGAACAACAGTTAGTCTTATATTTTTTTTTTCAAAGGGTTCCTAGCCCAAACAGTGGATAACTAGGCCGAATTGGGATAGGATATCCCTGGCCCAATCGTGAACACCAATTTAATTCCTTACCCTCGCAACCAAACAAACCCAGATCTGTTTTAATTTTAAAAACCAAACACCCAAAATGGCACCATCCAACTAATGGCCCTTACGTGCGTTGGGTCGGGTCCCGACCCGAACCCAATCCAACCCGAAATCCGGCCCAACCCCTGGTCATCTTCTTCCTCTCTTCCCCCGACTGTTGCCCTAGTTGCAGAGAATTATTTTCTTTAATTTCGCAAAATTTTAGGACGTTTTTCTCTCTGCTCTTGGATGATATGGATCATTGGGTGTTCAAGCAACATTTTGGCAATGGTTTTGAGCTTTGATTGAGCTAGAAAGCTTGTTCCACCACCCATGGCCATTCTGAATATCTCCCTAGAAAATGCTCATTTTCCACCAAAATCAGTGATGTTTGGCTTATTTTGATCCTTAGATTATGGAGCTTCGATCTACATTCTAAAAATAAGGTTTGGTGTCCATTTGCGAGGGTTGACTCTTTTGAACCGTGGTTGCAACTAGGTTTTTGGGGGCCTTATTTGAGGTTTTGGGTCGCGGCCTAGGGTTTTTAGAACCCTTGTCGCCTCTATTTGAGGTTCTAACAAGCCAAATTTCGTTTAGCTGTGGTTGGTTCAAACCTGCACCTTGGAGGTCTTTCAATGGCGGACGTGCACTATTTGGGGGGTTTCTTGGGTTGTCTAGGTCAATTTTTTGTGCCTTACTCAAGTTTATAATCCCTAAATGCCATGCATGTATTAAAAAGGCTTAAACAGTTGCAAAAGAAAGGGGGATTTTTAGAGAGAGGAAAATGAGTTGTAGGTTTTATACCTTGGTGGTGTCTCCCCTCCCTTGCTTCTTCCTCCTTCTTCTTGTTCTCCTTCTTCTTCTTCCTTCTTCACTCGCAGATCACTCCCCTTCCTTTCAGTTCTCTCTCTCTCTCTCTCTCTCTCTCTCTCTCACTACTCTCTCTCTTTATATGCAGACCTACTCACTTACATCACTTCTTCTAATTCTGATTTCTGAATCCCCTTTGCACTCATGCAACACAGATATATAATACCACTTATTATTTTATTTGTTTTATTTTAAAATCAATTCTTTTAGATACTTGAATGGCCATTGGCCAATTTGGGAGGTGGAGGGAAAATAGTGTGTATATATACATATATGTTGTAAACAAGTGGGCAGCCCAAGTGGTTTTTTTTTGGGCTTTAAAACTTTGGTCTTATTTGGTCAAGGGTTCAAAACCCATTGGCCTCAACTTGGCTTATTTTTGCCATTTTTCCATTAGGCCTTGCTTGGCCAATTAAATTATTTATTTTTAATTTTTGCCTTATTTTCCACTTTGTGAATCGAATTTAATATTCACTCTTCATGTTTTGATTTTATAATCATAACCTTATTTATTTGGATTTATTTTTTCGAAGTCGACCTCGTTATTTAAGGTCTCGGTATTTTTGAAATTTTCGGTTATATCCCGATCAAATTTTTTAATTATTCTTTTTAAGGTCACTAATTAATAATTAGTGACTTAATTATCATTTAATCGGGTCGGGGTGTTACACTGGGACGTCCAACACTTAGAATTGTGTAGTGGTTTCAACTGGGCCTAAATTCATGGTGAGTGTCATGACTCCCATCACTTCTCGTTGGGTGTTGTCATATGCCCAAGGGTGCTAAATCGTAGATCTCTAGCCTAACAAACTTTGCAGGTTCTAAGAAGACACACATTGAGAGTTGATCCATTGTCAATGAGTACCATTGGGACTCTTTTCCCCCAAAGCATCCACAATTATGTGCAGGGCCTTAGTGTGGTTGGCCCCGCCTTTGGGCAAGTCATGATCCGTGATTGTGATGACATTGTTGAATTATAACCCCCCCCCCAAATGACCTGAGTGAGCTACTCAAGGGTAGTCGTAGTGGGAACTTGAAATTCATTCAGTTGCTTCAGTGTATCCTATCGTTGTGGAAACGACGAGGTGAGCAAGCCCCAAACAAAAATATTTGCCTAAGTTTTCTTTAGTTACTTGAGGAGCTCATCCTTGATGGGGGGGCTTAAGGAAAAGTCTCTATTGACTATTTGGTTTTTAGAAATTCAATCATGGGGTCATCTGCTTGCAAGTGATTAGGTTTGAAGGGTCGGCCCCTTCATGTGATATGCACAACATTAGTTGAGTTGGTTTGTCCATTGCTCCCCATGAGCTCATCCCAAGTGATCATGTTGTAGTTCAGGATGATTATGGCATTAGCTATATATTGATTGGACTTGGTGATGAACCTAGTGGGATCACCACTTTTAAGGCTCAACAAGTTGATGTTGATGCGAGCGTTATGAACCGACAAAGGGTTGGTAGTCACATGTGGCTTTGGTGGTGGAGCCCCGATGGTTTCTCTACCAACAAGATCTTGGATAGCATGCCTTAGGGCTCAGCACTAATTGGTGATATGTCCATTTACTTGGTAATAGGCATATTGTTGGTTTGGATCATATCCTTTGGGCAAAGGATTAGGGACAGGTCTAGGCCCTAGAGGCTAAAGAAGCCCCTTATCGTGAAGATTTTTGTAGATATCCCTAATGGGAGCTGGCAAATTAGAGAACTTTCTTGGTGGGTGTTTTTAGATGCGGCTTGTGCAACAAGCCAAGAGAATGATTGGGAAGTATTACAACACTGATTATGTGAGTTGGCCTACCTAACTTTGAATTGTGGTCTAGCATCGCTTAATTTTAGGGTGCTATCATTGATTGCACCTTCGACCTGAGTTCTAGCCCCTACTAGTGCTTTGTATTTCAAAGTAGTGGGCAAAGATAGGCTCACGATAAACCAAGAGTAGATTCTTCTTGACCATCTACACTTGGTTTGCCACACTTGGCCGGTTGATCATTTGTGCCGCCTTCCTCTGTCAACAGGTGATAAAAGCCAACAAACTCTTTTTTGGTTCTTGTTTGGTGGTCTCTAAGGCTCTGAGGGTAATGTCGAGCTCGTTGTTGTACTTGTATTGCTTTATAAAGGCATTGCATAATTCTTCCTAGTACTTAGATAAGGCATCTTCTAGGTTGAAGAACCAACAAAAGGTAGTACCCGTTAGAGCCTGATGAAACATTTGAGCTAGCATATTGGTGTTAGCTCCTAAAGGCTACATTGCTCTCACATAGAGCTTCAGATGAGTCTTCGGGCAAGCGGTCCCATCAAATTTGTCCAAATTAGGCATTTTAAACTTATGAGAGAGATAGACCTCGGGGTAAAAAGACAACTTATGGATGTCAATCATGTCGTCACCTCGGTTAAACTTGTAGATGAGTGTTTCCATCTTTTCGAGCCTCCTCATAAGGGCTTCATCTTGAGGTTTTGGTTCCTCTGCAGGTGGGTATTCTTCGACCCAATCAAAAGGATTATAGGCCACTAAGTTTTGAACTGGCGGATGATGTGAAGGCTGATCCTAACCCTATATTAGAGGGAATGGTTGAGGAACTGGCAAAACATTGTTCAGTTCCACCGGAGCTGGGGTGGTGGAAGCCTCTATTGTGCTAACTCTTGTACAATTCGGGCGAGTCTTTGTGACTCTTCCCTTTGATCAGCGATATCTTTCCTTATCTCAGCTAGTACTTGGAGCAATTGTTCTTGATCCATGGCCATAGGAATTGTGTGTAATGTCATTTTTTTTCTTAGAATCGGATGGGAAATCATTGGCTCGAAGTAGTCTACCTTGGCTATTCCATTTCCAAGCCAGTTGAAATCACTTGAACTAATTATTTAAAAGATACTTTCATCAATGATCCATTAGTGGTTTGAAAAGCCCTAAAAAAGTCAGTTTTATAAACCCAATAGTGAGAAAAATGGAGTTTTTTTAGGAAAAATGTCAAAACTTGGGGAAAAATTTGCCAAATTGTGCAGTAAGGTAGACCACACATTTTGTGTCGATCGGCACACAGAGAGTGTGCCATCTAGACTTTTTTTGGGCTTTTTCATGATGCAATTTTTTCTTAGACATGTGAGCGTCGTATGCAAAAATTGGGTTTTTCACTAAACCAAGGGTCTAAGGTGAACTATATGCATGACGTTAGGTCGGGTAATACAAGCTTTGGGCTCTCCTTGACAAGATATATTATATACCTCATGTGGTCATTAAGGAAATGGCCACGGTCAAATGGTACGACACTATCCCTTTGATAAACCTCCCAGGGCACCATTAGAGGCTCCCTTAATCAATTGGTATGGGATCAAGGAATTAAGGGCTTTCACAAGCGTTCCCAGCAATAATAAACAAACTGGGGTGTAGGCCACAGGCTGTTTGGGGTTTAAAAGGGTATGTAGTGCATATGCATATGTCATGATGTGAAGTGTATGCTTGGTATTCCAATTTTAAATTCATTAGTACAAATTCCATACATCCATTCATCCCTTCAAGAAATAAATAGAATAATATAAGAAATAGATACACAACAATGACAGAAGCCTTGTACATAAACACGATGATGAGTCTAGCTCTCTGAATCCGTAAAGGAGTCACCACTGTGAGCGCAAGTGCCAAAAAAAACCCCGGCTACCCGTTCCCTCGAGGCGGGTAAGGAATGTCCTCTTTTCGAAATGGGGTGGTAGGGGTGCATGAGAATGCAGAAAGGAATTACCAGCTTATTTTAGGCTAATAACAAGCAAACTTGATACACTTCATGGAGAATACATGTAAAGGAAATTGCAAAGAAAATTGAAATTATAATGATTTGGTCATAGTTACATTCTAAACCCATTGACATGGGTAAAAAAAATATAGCAAACTAGTCTATAATGTACAAGAGAATTCTGAATCTGGGAACTAAGATACGAGATGGGAGGGGTTAGGCACCCATCCCGCCCAATCCAGACAGACTAGCCTCTAGTGTTCATCCACAAGGCATATATTGCATGACAGAAAATAAAAGAGAGAAAAAGTAAAGAGATGATGATAATGATAACATGAACAAATAAGATAAGTAAAATACGCAAAGTAAATAAGATAAAGAGAAAGAGTATAGAAAGATAATAACATAAACGAATGAAATAAGAAAAATATATAAAGTAAATAAGGTAAGGGAAAATAGTAGACTTGGGCATACGAGGCATCCTACATATCTGTTCAAATAACGGAATCATAGCCAATGTAGTTCTCCAATTCAATTGATTCTATCAAGAGTGATCAGATGAATTGAAGTGGGAAAAGAGGAAAAAGAAGAGTTATAGGGAGCATACCTTGTAATACCCCCAAAATTTGACATAATTCAGACTGTATTCCGACTTAAGGAAAATAGACTATTTGACGTTAATAAATTGAAATAGTGAAAAATACGGTAAGCCGTAACAGAATTTAGTATCCTCAGATATAGAATGACATATGCTTTGGAAATTAATTAAACTAGTCGACTGAGTACCTGTAGAGATCTGAATTTGTGGAAAGAAATTTTTTTTTTTAAATGAACACCATTTGAATGTCTTTAATTTTTAAATAAATTTTAAATCAAAAAAAAAAAAAGAAAAGAAAAAGAAATGAAATGAAAAAAAAAAAAGGGACAACATAATATATATAGATATGATATTATATTATATTATGATATATTATATAATATATGAAGCTTCAAGGAAGCTACTGGGAGAAGAAAACCGAGAGATAGAAAAACAGGGGAGGCAAGTCGTGTGAAAGAGAGAAGAAAAGAAGGAAAGAAAAAGAAAAGGGAAAAGAGAGAAAGGAAAGGAGGTGAGCCGCATGACCGGAGCAGAAACGGCGGTGGTCGCGAGGGGGAATCGAGGTTAGGGGGCGACGGATTGGCGAGGGGTTTTGGATCGCGATTGGGCTGTGTGTTGCGGATTGGAGGGACGCGAAGCAGTAGATAGGTTGGGATGGATCTGTCGGGGAGTTGTCGACTTTGGTCGTCTCACTCGATCGTGATTTGAATTCGGTTTCTACTTCAGGTTGATGGTCGTAGTGAAATGGATGGAGTTGCGACGGCGTACATGGATTTCAGGTTGGGTTTGCTGATTCGGTCAGGGCCGTGTTTGGAGATGATGTTGTATAACTTGGAACAGTGTGTGGATGTTACAGTCTTGTGGTTCGGAATTGCAGTGGTGTTGCGATTGTGATCTAATTTGTTGGCAAAGGTGTGCATGTATATATATATATATATATTTGTATGGCTGTAGCAGCAGGTATATTTATATATGTTTGTGTGTTTATGTGATGCGTTGCAAGGGGCCGAATCACGTTGGATATGTGGATTGTTGGGGAGTCGATTGGATTGTATTTGAATGGTCATGGGTTGATTCAACGGAAACCTGGGGTTACGATTCTGTGATTTGTGTTGCGGTTTTGTGTGTGTGGCTGTTTGGGTTTGACGTAGAGCAGGAGAGTGGAGCAGTCGCGGGTTTGGAGAAGCGATGAAGCGGATTTAGAGTAGATGGGTTTTGCAATGGTCGGTGAGATGAGAAATTGATGACGATGATGGTGGAAGAGATCGATGCACACATATATATGTATGGCAGTTGGGGAAGAAGATGAAGGAGTGATGGCAATGTTGGTTGGATTTCAGAACTGAGTTAATCCTTACGGTTGGGCAACCCGGATGATTGAGGAGTTGATTTGCAATTTAGGGGCAGCAGTATCAGTTGGGTTTGTTGTTGGATGGGCTGTATTCGGTGATCGGGCTATAGCAGAAATTCTGCTTTCAGGTGAGGGGTTCTGATGCTTGCGGTTGTGTGGGGTTTCGCCTATTTCTGCTATATTCAGTTGAGGACAGGGGGTTGTTCATGGAGATTATTCTGAATAATTGGCAGGACGGATTCATAAATTTCTTGAATTGTTTTGTGTAGTAAAAATCAGAGGATGATTCGTAGCTGATTCTTACGCTTTGGTATGACAGTTGATGCTTCCAATTGTCGTTTCCACTTGAGAACAAGTGGATGATGGCTGTAGTGTGGTGCATCGATACTGGCTGCAATGGTAATGAGTTACACTTTTGTTTTGTGACAGAGTGAATGCTACGATTTTGCGGAGTGACTCGAAATTGAGTAAAGCGTTGCAGAGGATAATTGACAACCCATTGATGGTGTCTCTGGCACCATGAGTTGTCGCATAAGAGGTTTGAAGTTGTGATAAGGGCTGTTGCAGCTGATGGATCCAACTTATGTTGAAAGGAATTCCTGTGTGTCTATAGCAGTGATGAGCTTTGAAATGGAGTTTTTGGCAGGTGTTTGGGGGCATCTTGTAGGAGTTTTAAAGATAGGTTGTTGGGCATATTCATGGGAATTCTGTGATGGGTTTTGATGGCACTATAGGGAAGGGAGCTGCTATTGCAGCACCTACTGCGGCAGTTATGGAAACAGCAAATGAGTTTAATGATGCAAACTTAGGTGGAGATGGCTTACTCAATTTCAAGCAGAGAAGTTATTGTCCATTCATTTAGAAGGTTGACTGAGCCTGGAACTTTAGTCAAAACTTAATAGCTATCCATCGGTTGATTAGACTACGTAGTGGACACGACTTCTGAGGGTTGAGATAACCTGATCAGGTATGGTACTTTGCTAAGTAAGGAATAGAATTAAATTAGGATTGATGTGCATATTGATTGAATGCTTTTTGTGCTTGATAGAAGATCACATAGGAGTTGTTGCTTTGAGAAACTTTGAGTTGATTGTTTATGTGCTTCCATGTTTCCTGTGATTATTTGAGAGTTGTGATTTATTTCTTGTGTTGTCATCATGGGTGATTTATGTTTTAGAAGGATTGCTGATATTGTGACATGTGGATTGCATAAGTATTGAGATTGATTGTGCATGATGCGTATATTTGTGGATGAAGTCTTATGATTCAACTGCTATTATTATTTTTAAGAGGACGATATTGTTTAATTGGCATGCTTTATGCATTGGTGAAATGTTTTATTGAGATTATGTTGTTGTGTGATGAATGCATGGCATATTGGCGTTGGGTGAATTCTTTGGGCATATGGCGTGAGTTGAGCACATGGTGCTTTGCATTATGAGGGTGCAGATCCTGTGGTGAAAAACCCAAAATTGGCCATTGCATTGGTACTTCGATGCCATCGGGGAGTACCCGTAAATGAGACATGGGTGTGGCATAGAGTTATGCATGGGTGTATCA
Organism: Nyssa sinensis; assembly: GCA_008638375.1. Taxonomy (NCBI): domain Eukaryota; kingdom Viridiplantae; phylum Streptophyta; class Magnoliopsida; order Cornales; family Nyssaceae; genus Nyssa; species Nyssa sinensis. The sequence continues at coordinate 8,778,928 of CM018052.1, forward strand.
CGCATATTACCTGTGCATTGTGTTGATGAATTTGTGAACGTGATGTAGGGTTTTATACCGATGTAGTTTGTACATTGCCATTATATTGTATGTATGATTAGGGAGGCATGTAGATATACATGTACACTTGCACATGCCATGTCTTAATTTTGTTCCTTGCATTAGTATTGTACCATACCAGCATGTTGGCGCTGACCCATTCGTGGGAACCATATTTCAGATGACATTCCCGACACCTGAGGCTTGAGGAAGTCTAGCCGAGTGGAGGAGACTTGACTGTAGATGGATATTTGGCCCGAGAGGCGTGTTTAGTGATGTACAGGCTTAAGCCCAATGACATATATGTTGTATCATGGTTGTATATTTTTGGTTATATAAGTAAGCGATGTATATTTAACTTTGATAAAGTTGTGGCCATCGAGTGAGGATAGATTGTAATATGTTTATATTTATGAAATGTCGTGAAATACATCATGTCTATCAAGTGAGAAAAGGCTTAGAATGTCACGACCCGAAACCTACCCTATGCGGATTTCATGTCGCGGGGCCGACCCTAAGGCCGTCCCTACTTTTTCCATTCCTGTATCATAGTACTAATATGCAAAGTACTAAACTCTTAAAACAATAACAGCGGAAGTTTATCACTACAATAGTCAGCGGAAGTCTTAACATACATCATATGGTTTTACAGTACCGAGTCAAAACTAAGCATAACCAGCACCCGTGGGTGGTGAATACATGGGAGAATTAAAACATAGTCTGATACAATTCTTCAAAATATCCTCCTATGCTTCCAGACTCCTATTGGGGTCTTGCGGTGTCATTACCTGAAAAAGGGTAAGTAGGGTGGAATGAGCTACAAGAGCCCAGCAAGTAAATACAGATCTCCGACACTGGTATCGAGGATCATAAAAGAATATGAATCCAAGAATAAGAATATGATAGCCAATCATAAAAATAAGATGCTATAATAGCCAATGGGAACAATTGTCATGATGGCAAATGAACAGTGGGATCACAATGTGTAATCAGTAGGAATGGCATAACAATGTCCTGGAATTCTCGACGATAATACAATAACAAGGAAGTACTACCATTATAATTGATCACAATAAATCAATAAAGGAATATCTCGCAATACAAGATAATCACAAGAATAATGTAATTCAACAATTATAGTCGAGCAATCGTGTAAGAGATGCTTTTATTCTATGTCAGGGCTTAGCACGCCCTCAGTCCTTGGGGGCCCGGTTTACCCCCTTCAGTGCATTCCAGTGTATGGCCATATGTCCGTTCACGGACTCGACCCGAAGGTCTCCAGTGTATTTAAAAGCATCGGATGGATATTGTGACTGAGCACAAATCCAGTATACATAAACATTTCATGATCATAAATGATTCCATAGGAGTATATAAAAATGGAATATCATAAATTCAATAGAAACATAACAATAGGCATTTCAAAGCACGGTTCAACATGATAACAATGGTACAACAATAAATCAATGTCCACCAGATAGAACAATATCACATTGTGGAGACAATAACATCAGATACGCTCAGGAGTACAAGTTTGGCAGTAAAAGAATGAACTTGGCTTGATAACACCACATGGAAGAGAAAAGGTATCTACTTACCTCTAATGAAATCTTAGCTTAGAAATTCGTGAGTGGGCCTTTCCCCTTCAAGTTCCCTATATATCAATAAACGTGTTTCAAAATAACTGTTTATTCATCAATCTTACGTCTCGTCATCTTAAGTATCTCTAATGCCAATTTAGACTTCACTATTGAGTCCATAGGGTTTGGAATAATAAAAATTCACTAGTTTTTTAATTCAATCGGAGTCCATTTGACTCACCTATGAAGCAGGGGTATTTTGGTCATTTTTTACAAGTCGTAACTTTTTGGGACTCCGTCTCGTGAAACAGACCTCACCATTGGACTCAGAGCATCCGAGATAATAAAAATCGACTAATCATTTACCTTGTTTGGACCTCGTTTGACTCGTAATTAAGGTAGGGTTATTCTTGTAAAATTAACATTTTCTTGTTGGGCCTTAGTGGAATTACCTACAACTTTCAGGGTCAAAGTGTAATTATGTAGAGTTGTGGTCTGAACCAGTTGGTTCACGACCAGAAACCCTAAACCGGTCTGCCCATTTCCTGAACCAACCGATTTAGTTCAAATCAGAGAACCGGATTGAGATATTCTCTTATCTACCTTATCCACGTTTTAGATAACCCCAAAAACCCAATTTGATTTACTATGTCCGTGTCCAAACAAGCCCAATCCCTTTTAATTTTAAAACAAAACGACACAGTGTTGGTACCTGTATTGCAATCGGTCGGATCTCAACCCGACCCGACCCAGACTCGGTCTCATCCTGACCCGAAGAAGCCCCCGATAATCCGGTCGTCTTCTCCGGTGGGTTTTCCGGCCATTATCGCCGGAACAGTAAAATTCTTTACGGATCTCACTGATTTCACGTCCGTTGCCTACTGTTTTCGTTCCAAATGAAATCTAGGATTTAAAGAAACGTTTGAGGACTAAATTTGGCTCTCCATGTCAGCGGTTTTCCAACACCCATTCCCAGTTTCCGGCGTTGCACCGGTGAGGGAATAACTGGCCATAGAATGGCCATTTCTTGACCATTTAAACTGATTCAAAGTGTTTTGAGATCCTGGGGTAATTTCCTATTCATATTATGGTTCAATTTTCCACTTGGGTTCACCTATGTTTAATCAATTTTTCTAACCGAAACCCAGTTCTATTTTTCTTGTTTTTTCCTTCTTTGTTTCAAGTCCTGCTATTTCAGTAATCAACTCTATTATCATATAAGTAAAATTAGAGAATGAAGGTGCAGTAGTTTACCTGTTCTCAGCCAACTCCTGTACCTCAAGTTTCAGTTCTCTCTCTATCTCTACGTCTGGTTCTTTTCTCTCCTTCCAATCCTTGCGATTCTATTTTCTCTCTCTTCAAATTCCTTCTTTATTCCCTTAACCGACCCCCAGTCGGTGGCCCTTGCCACCTGTAGCTGCGGTGGCAGCATACCCATGCACACAAGACACCTCACACCTATTTCTCTCTCTCCTCTCCTCCTCACACGTTGCACCCTAGCCCTCTCTTGCTAATTTTCTAATCGGTGGCTTTGCCACCTTCCTTACAATGCAATGCTCACATGACACACACACACCTTACATTTATGTGCACAATTTTTTATATATATATTTACATATATTACTCAATCCACCATATATATGTTTATATGGCCGTATACATATTTATATATATTTATATATATATTCATAAGATCACTTTAATACATTATTATGCATATATATTCATATATACATATCCATTTAATTATGCAACATAAACTTAAAACAGTTCGGGTTTTATTATTGTATCGACTTACCTCGATATTTGTGCCGTAATCCCGGGTCGGGGTATTATATAGAATACAAAGGAGGTTCTGCCAAAATTTTTATAAAACGGGAATGGATGTGTATTGACAGAGATATACGGATGCATAGTTATGTTAATGGAATAGGCTTGTAGTTATATTAGTTAAATTGCTATTTATTTATGCTTTCTAATTATTTTCTTTCTTTCTTTAGCTTGAGTCGCGTCCCCAGGTTCGGTCGGGAATTCAGGGCGTGACAGTACCAAAATAAATAAATGAGACTGATACTAATAATTAATTATGAAGAATTATGTGAAAATAAATAATTCTGATACCGAGTTTCAGTTTTAAGGCAGATTCTATATTATTTCATAAATTGATATTTTATGAAATAAAATATTAATACGGTAAAATATAAAATATACCTGTATATGAAAAATGGCCATGATATAGAGATATATATATATATATTATACATAATATGTAAATATCAAGTGGCAAACATAAAGCATATGTATAATATATAATATAATATATATATATATGTGCATAAAAGAGATAAATATCAGAAGCTTCTTGAAGAAGCTGAACAGGGAAAAAGAAAAACAGCATAGAAGTTGCTAGAATTCTCACGAGGCATATATGTATAAATATATATATATATATATATGTATGGCAACCTAGAAGCTTCCATCGGTGTGGCTGTTGAATGAATCAGGAAGTAGAAAGAGAGAAAATGGAGGGAAAGACGAAGAGAGTCGGTGCAGCTTGGAGAAGCTACTGGAAAATGTGAAAAAAAAAAAGGGGAGAGAATAGGGTCGCGGCAGTAACGGTACAGAAATGGGAGACGTCGCGGTAGGGGGGAAATCCATGGAGAGGAATGTATGTATGTATATACATATATGTGTTTGTGTTTGTGTCTGTGTAGCGTGTTGGTGAAAGAGGATTCTGCCGTGAAGATTTGGTTACAGCAGCTCGAATTAAGGCATGATCTCATAGAGTGTTTTGATGAATTGTTTAAATTGTGATATTGGTAGTGGTGCTAAAATTTAGAGGAGCGCGACAGTGTCAGTTTGATTGGATGTGGGAGGAAGGAAATTACAGCGACAGTATTGGCTGGATTGAGTTGTACAGTGGTCCAATTGAGGTTGGGTGATGGAAATTAGAGGCAATTTCCTACCATTTGGGTCAGGTGCGATGAAGAGGAAACCGCTTCCGAGTATGGAAATTCTCTCTTACTATTCTGCACCTGGTTTTCATGTTGTAAATTTGGAAGGGAACCTCTGTTCTGGATGTGTTGCTACGGCTAATCAGGAACAGAGATGGTAAAGGATCTAGGCTGCGATTTTAGAGTTTGGGCACTAGGTTTCCTTGTGTTGGGCTCATTGACAAAATAGAGTGAAACGGTGACACATTGAGGCAGCAATTGGAGTTGCAGTTGCAGGACTTGCTGCAGAATTGGGGACTGACTTGAATGGATAGAAACTGAGCAGGTTAGATCGCTGATCTGGTTGTGTCCGTGTTTGGAGGTGAGGTTAGGAATCCTCACACTATGTTTGGTCTGAAGATGGTATTTTTAGTTGTATAACTTGCTTTGTTGAGGTTTGAATTGGGGGAGAAAGCAGAAGCAAGGGAAGTGAGACAGTGAAGTTACGGTTTGGTGAAATCCCAACTCGCGATAGTTTTCCTCTCGGCTTGATTACGATGCATAGCCCATAGCCCATAACTCGAATACTCTGTTCTCTCAACTGGAAGAGCTATGCAAAGGGTTAAATAGCTTACAGAGAAGGGTTTTGATGGGCATATATCTGTATGTGTGTGAAGCATTGTAGGGGAGGATTTGCAGTGAAACTTTTGAGGATTTGGTTGTTAGAAACTGGTTGGGATTGATTGGGTACCACGAAATTGGCGGAGGCAACGATTGAGGCAGACGATGTGCTTATTGGAAACAGTTCACTGCACAGAATGGATAGGTTCAGTCAATTTAGGTGTTGGGTCTCTTATTCAGGTGGAGATGGCTCACTCAATTTCAAAGTAGAGAAATTATTGTCCGTTCATCTAGAGGGTTAACTGAGCCTGGAACTTTATTCAAAACTTAATAGCCATCCTTCGGGATGTTGTTATCTGTTATGATAGCACGGTGAGAGATGTTACGGAAAGAGAGAGATCAGTAACTGGAATTCTGATTCCGGGGTTGCCAAATGAGTCCAATGGTATCGACATCAGGTAATTACTTTCTCTTCATCTCTGCTCTTATGCTAAACTAATATTTGACAATAAGAGGCTAAATTGCAGCTTGCCATGATCCTTAACAAATGTGATATCTTTTATGGTTTGGGGTTGATAGTTAATAATGATAAATTTAGTTTTGTGCCTAGCAAAATTATAATGCCTTGCATAAAGATTAAATGATTACTTATTAGATATCAATAGAGTCTAAATAACTTAGATTATAATCTTGATAGTTAATAAGCTTAATTAAAGAATATAATAGTCTTAGTTGAAACCTAGTGAGAGGATAGCAGGTCATTAGACTATTTTAGGCGATCCGATAGACGTCTAAGGTGATGAATAACATATGAATGGTTAAATTCTGACCTGTCTGTAATTAATGATGATTATTCAGGATGATGATTATTGAGGATATGCATGGAGGTACCTAACGCATCTGAGGGATATCTGTGAGATAAGCATAAGTTTGTGAGTAACTCGGACTCCTGACTTGGTGTATATTTTCTGTATACTAAACTGCTTCATATGCTAAACTGTTTTATACACTGCATTGTTTTAAGGCACTTGCTTTCATGCATATTCCTTGTATTGTACTACATCTGGCATGATTCTATCTTGTTTCTTGATATCTCTTGTTCTGATTTTGTTGGAGTCTATTGTTCTAACTTGTCTACGCTATTGGAGTCTGATTCGTGTTTATCTTGTCATGTTGAGTCTTGGGCCCCTCGGGATTGAGTATATCAATAGATGGATAGCTGGCTCTGTGGGACGCCCAGAACTCAGCATCCGCTCAATCCTACCTGTTCCGCTCTGATACCGACCCCAACCGGAGGTGTGCGATATGAGGCCTTCCATGTGCCGCCAAGACGCGGGCCCTCCATGTGTGGGGGAGGGGGTGGATGGGAAGTAATGCCATCCCACATCGCTTGGGGAAGGTTCAAGCACTTTGAGCTGTATCCGTTCTATTTGAGCTGTATCCGTTCTATTTGAGCTGTATCTGTTCTACTTGAGCTGTATTGTTCTATCAAAGTTACATTTGAGCATGCATATATATATATATATATATATGAACTGGTTTTGAAACCCATGGCAGGAACCTATGTTACTCACTGAGCTTGTTTAAGCTCATTCCATTTATTTAACATTTTTCAGGATACATCTCCATAGGACTAGAAAGCACAAGGATATGTCACTAGTGGTTTGAGAGACATTCCCAAGTGAGGATCTGATGGCAATAATATGTGGAGACTTGGGTTCTAATAGATTGATTCTGACTATTCAGGTGAGTGTGATGATATAAATGAATTTATTCATATGTAATAGATGTGTAGGGACATGGCTTATGGTAATGGTACTCTAGAGGAATTTGATATGCTCTGTGTTATATATCAGTTATAGATGTGTTCTGTGGTTAGAGTTATTAGCTGTTTGATTATAGATTTGCTCTGTGGTAATACTTATGAGGTATATAGTTGAGTTGCATTCCCGAGATAAAAAGGTTTTAATTTTCGCTGTTTTGACCCTACATTTGGAATGCAATTCATCGTAAAGTTCAGAAGATTGCCTTTGGTTGGTCGCATTGTCAGTCGGAGACTGGCAAGGCGGCTAACTGGCATCACATCTTCAGCATCCGCGTAGGGTGGGGTGCGGGATGTGACATACCTGATTATTGGAAGTTAATCAGACAGGGCTTTGGCTTGAAGCCCTTGACTTCAGATCATTAGTTGTGCAGAATTCCATCTTGAATTGAGTGGAACTCCTACTTGTGAAAAACAAGGCTTTAAAAAAATGGAAGAAAAAATATTGAAAGAGAGAGAAGCAAATTATTGTAGTTGCACTCTGGCTCCTAAATTTTTGTCCTTGATTATGATGGCTAAGGGGTCTTATTTAGAGAGAAAAGTAAGGAGGTTTGATCCAAGGGCTCACAATGAATCCTATGGATGGAGGGCCTAGATTAATGCTTAAGATGGAAGCAAAAAATATATAAAAAGTTTTTAATGCACAAATAATGGCAAAAATTCCTTAAAACAAGTTGGTTGCAATGGAAACTCCCTTGAAATAAAGGATAAAATAGGAAAGTTTTTTGTGCACGCCTATATTTACTATATAACCCCTGATTTGGTGGATAATTTAGGGACAAGGGAATTGTGCCACCAAGGCAACAAAAAGTCAAAATTATCCCTAAGGGCTAAAATTATCAAATTAACCATATATATGCTCTCGAATGACCAAAATAACCTATAAAGGATAGGATTATGATAAAAGTACCAAAGTGCCCTCCAAGGGCTAAATAAAACCAATATTACAGAAATATCCTTAGAAAGTGGAAAACCTCTAGTATTTACCAAACTAACCCTAAAAGGTGGGAAAACGCTACAAATTACCAAAGCACCTTTGATGGTCAAAGATGTGTAAGAGGACCAAAATACCCTCAAGAGTCTTAATGTTCATGTTTGTGCACGGAGGGATATCATACGGATATCACTGAAGGTCTCAAGTCATGAATTACCTAAAAAGGGGGTTGAATAGGTAGGTCTAGAATTAAAACTTTATTTCGAATTAATTTCAATTCTTGGTTAATTACAATGATGACATAATCAATCAACAAATTACTCAACGTGATTAATCCAATGTCTAAGCCCTTCTACCAATGAAACCACCAAGAGTCAACCAATTCACCAACCAATTCAACAATCACCAAAATTAACAACTAAATTGATTTTATAGCGATTTTTACAATTCAATTCAAAATTAACTAAGTTATCAATTTCTTCAATCAATTGACTAAATTAAGTTTTTCAATTATCTCAATTGAATGCATAATTATGAAATTGTGAAAAACTCAATTTCTCAAATAAAGTAGAAGTAATTCAAATCAAGTATATAGTAAATTAAAAGAGAAGGAGGGAGAAGAGATTGCACGTCGATTGATGATAGACAAAACTACCAAGGACAACAATCCTTGCAGTAAAACTTCTAAGCCAGGCCAATGTTCATGGAAGTGATGAACTGAATACAATGAGTCTCCGAATGATCTAAGTACCTCTAGCACCATTCTTACTGATTGTCTTCAAATTCCTCTTGAATCTTCAAGCTATAATAGTCAATCCTTTAAAACAACTGGACTCATCCACAGTCTCAGAATCCTCTGATCAAGCCTTTTCAAAACAATCGTCAATCCACACAACCTCAGTGTCCACTAATCGCTCATTACCGAATCCTCGTGCTTGAACTCCTTTAATCGTCAACGGTAAATTTGACGCTAATCAAGGCTCTTAAGATATAATCGAATCGTGTGCTTTTATCAAATTAGATCAACAAAAATGAGTAGAGAAGATAATGAATGTCATGAATGATCAATCTCTCACAAAAGTATCAAGATCTATCAACAATTTTGCTCTCACAAATTGAGACTCTCTCACTCTATTTTTTTTACTGCTTTCAAATATATTTTCACCAATTTTTCACAAAGAGCTTGGTTCATCCCCAATTGAGAAGAAATCAGATTCTAAATTTGTTTTTTTCCCAAGGTTCATTTGAACAAACCATCATTCGTCGAACGAGAACTTACTCGTTCAAACGAACATGTAACGAGTATCGAACGAGTAGAACTCTGAGGCTGCAGCAACTCATTTGATACAAGGGTTCGAACAAATGAAAATGAATGAGAATGAACCCTACTGTTCTTTGTTCGAATGAGCCAAGGCTTCATTCAAACGAGCAATAGTGAACGGGTAACAGTGAGTTCCTCATTTAAAGCTTGTTTTGTGAACTGAATTTTTCCATTTGTTTATTTTCAAAGATGCATTATGGAAAAATAGTTCACAACTACAAGTCAATCACAAACATAATGAGAAGATAAAATCTATATGCTATGCATGCATGATATGAGTGTGCAAGATCCATCAAATACAAAAGACCATTTTACCCTTCTGAAAACAAGTCAACTGGTACTGATACATGGTAATGTCTCTTAGACAAACTTGGGTAAGAACGCGCATCAAGGTACTCAACTCAAAGGACTTATGTACGAATTACACACAAAGCACGTTTTGTCTAACCGGATTAGCCAATTTACAAAATAGACCCCATGGTCCTAACAGTTCCAAATGACCAAAATGTCCTCGATGGGAAAAATGACTGAAATGTACTTAGTGGGCGAAATGAACAAAATGCCCTCGGTGGTCATAATGACTGAAATTCCCTCGATGGGCAAATGATCGAAATGCCCCTAATGGGTAAAATGACCAAAGTTTCCTTGGTGGGCAAAATGACTGAAATGCCCTTAATGGGCGGAATGACCAAAATTTCTTCGGTGGGCAAAATGACCAAAATTCCCTTGATGGGAAAAATGACCAAAATTCTCTCAGTGTGCATAATGATCGAAATGCCCTTAATGGGCAAAATGATCAAAATGCCCTCGGAGGGCATAATAACCGAAATGTCCTTAATAGGCAAAATGTGAAATTACTAAAATACCACAAGGTAGGACATATTGTAGTAACCTTCCAAAATGGTGAAACTACACCTATACAATCAAAGGTCTCAAAATAAGGTGCATACAACATCGAAACACCCTACCATAAGATTTAACCTCACTAGTTTGATTTTTTGGTGATAACTCGTGGTCACTATCATCTTCAAGTTTCCACACCAATTTTATCAGTTTTTCTTCCCCAATGATCCCCAAATTATTTCTCTATCAATTTTACACTTTAGAAATGGTCTAAGGACAAAACATCATGTCAATGTTCCAACTCGACAACCTTACCCAAATTTCAACAATCCCTCGTTTCTCATTCATAGATTCAATGTTTACCCCCAATTCACACCCATATAGGTCTCATATAATATCTTTATGCTACATAAGACTCAACCAAGCACCAAGAACCAAATAAGGAATGATATGTAGGAAACCACCTCGGTGGTTCATTTATGGTCATCTATTGTTACGGCCCTCATACAAACACACACATCTTTGCACATACAACATTCCAGGTATACACATATACATATGTATATATATACACTACAATAAACACTTAAATGGATAGAAAAGTCCATAACTTATGGCTCGGTTAGAGAGAGAAACGAGAGAGAGCCCCAAAACTACCATCAATGGCTGCCTCTTTGCCCAACTACTGCCCGATCTTCCTTTCTTCTGCTCCACACACACACACACACCCACAACACACCTCACAATTCACACACTCTCACTCTCCCCTCCCATGGCGAGAGAGAGAGAGAGAGAGAGAGAGAGAGAGAGAGAGAGTGGATTGTCCCATTCATCACACTCCTTGTCATAGTTGGTCTCCTTATAGTGCACCTCACACACACACTAGCATTCCTAACATTGAATCTTTATTTTCCTAATTAAATGATGCAAGTGTCCCAACCCAAAATACCTACTGAGCTTATTGTGGAAGCTTTATACACATACCAAGCCAATTGACCAAATATGTGCGCACACACGCCTAAAACTGAACTGTCTCAAAATCGTAACAAAATTGGCACTCTAACTAATTTCGACGTGCTAATTCTAAATATTTCCTCTATTTCTCCAAATTGAATCATAAGAATTTTGATATTTATTTGCGTCCCGTATTTGATTATGTGCCCCGTGACTCACACTAGTCCCGAATAAATTGCTAAAACCTCAATTCAACCTTACAATATCACACTGATAGTTTACTTATCAATTTCAAAATTATTCTTATACACCTTCATTTAATTAATCATATGTCCTTAATTTACAATACAAAATTATCAAATTGATTTTATGTAAACAGCTCGGGGTACATGGCATGCATTTTTTTTTTGCGTTCCCATGTCGCTTCTTCACTTATGTGATTCCGCCATAAAACTTTGACCAGCATGATTGTTTTGTTACGTAATGTCTTCTCCTTCTGGTCTAAAATTTTCACTAGTTGTTCATCGTAGGACAAGTCTTCCCTTGACTCGAGTGGCTCATATCCAATGATCTGTCCTGGTTCTTGCACACATTTCCTTAACATCAATACATGGAATACGTGGTGTACTTTATCCAACTTGGGTGGTAGTGCCAAACGATATGCTACCGGTCTAACTCTTTTTAGAATCTCGAATGAGCCAATATAGCGAGGACTTAACTTGCCCTTTTTGCCAAATCGGAGAATCCCCTTTAATGGTGATACTTTTAGGAACACGGGGTCGCCTACTTCGAATTCAAGGTCTTTTCTTCGATTGTCAGCATAACTCTTCTATTGACTTTGAGCCGTCTGTAGCCTTTCCCAAATCTTCCAGATTTGTTCGGTGGTCTCTTGGACTAAATCTGGTCCAAGTAACTTTTGCTCGCCAGCTTTAGCCCAACATAGTGGAGATCGGCATCTTCTCCCATACAATGATTCATACGGTGCTAGCTTGATAACTGTTGTTGTAGGTGAACTCAACTAACGGTAAGTGTTCTACCTAATTTCCTTTAAAATCCAACACACCTAGCCGTAACATATCCTCCAGCATTTGTACCACTCGTCTGAAATGTCCATCTGCCTGTGCATGGTATGCTGTACTAAATTTGAGTTCAGTACCGAGTGCCCTTTGTAGACTTTTCCAAAATCGTGATATGAACCGAGGGTCTCAATCAGACACGATGGATAAGGGAGTGTCGTGTAGGCGTACAATCTCTTGGATATACAATGTAGCTAGCTTTTCCAAGCTGTGCGTCATCTTTACCAACAAGAAGTGCGCAGACTTGGTCAACCTATCCACAATGACCCAAATAGCATAGGAGCCTTTTGGAGATTTGGGAAACCCAGACACAAAATCCATGGTAATGTGGTCCCACTTCCATTTTGGAATCGGAAGTGGTTGTAAGAGTTCATTGGGATGTTGATGTTCAACATTTACTTGTTGACAACTAGTACAGTGAGCAATGAAATTGGCGATGTCCTTCTTTAATCCTAGCCATCAGTACAATTCCTTGATGTCATGATACATTTTAGTAGTCCCAGGGTGTACTGTAAATCTTGAAGCATAGGCTTCCTCCAAAATTACTTTCTTTAATTCTGGGACATTGGGCACACATAATCTGCCTCGATATCATAGAATTCCTTCCCACATGTCAAAGTCAGATATTCTTGTTGACTTCACTTCCTTATAAATCTTTATCAATTTCGCATCGTGAGTTTGACCGTCTTTGATCCGTTCCACCAATGTAGAACCAATTACCATAGTAGCCAAATAAGTCGTGCAACCTGGTGGAACAACTTCGATACCCATCTCGTCTAGGCTTTGAATTAATTCCTTCTGCGTGGTAATCATGCAAGCGAGACTCCTAGACTTTCAGCTTAAAGCATCGGCTACCACATTAGCTTTGCCGGAATGGTACTAGATCGTTATGTCGTAGTCCTTAATTAATTCAAGCCATCGACGTTGTCTCATATTCAACTCTTTTTGTGTGAACAGATACTTTAAGCTTTTATGATCCATAAAGATCTCGTACGCCTCCCCATATAAGTAGTTGCGCCAAATTTTTAAAGCGAACACCACTACAGCTAGCTCCAGATCATGGGTAGGATAATTTTGTTCGTGCAGTCAGAGTTGTCGAGAAGCATAGGCAATAACTTTACCATTTTGCATCAAGACGCACCCTAAGCCTTTGTAGGAGGCATCACTGTAAATAACAAACTTCCCTTCCTTGGAGGGAATAGTCAGAACGGGTGCTGATGTCAACTTTTTCTTTAGCAACTAAAAACTCCACTCTTGTTCATCTGTCCAAATGAACGGAACATTAAATTGTGTGAGTGGCTTTGTTATCTTGGCAAAATCCTTGACGAATCATCAGTAGTAGCCTGCCAATCCCAAAAAACTTTAGATTTCTATCACGGTAGTAACCTTGGGCCAATTGAGAATAACTTCTATCTTCTTTGGGTTAATGGCCATACCTTCTTTAGAAATCATGGGCCCCAAGAAGGTAATGTAAGATAGCCAGAACTCATATTTCTTAAACTTTGCATAGCTTATGCTCCCGTAGTGTCTACAATGCTATCATCTAGTGGTTCTTGTGCTCTTCCTCATTCCGCGAATATATGAGTATATCATCAATAAAGACAATGATAAAATCATCCAGGTACTGTTTGAAGACTCGATTCATCAAATCCATAAATGCGGCAGGGGCATTAGTTACGCCAAAAGGCATAACAAAAAACTCAAATGGCCGTAACGGGTTCGAAAGGCTATTTTCGGTATGTCGGTGTTTTTTATCTTGAGTTGATGATACCCCGATCTCAAGTCAATTTTGGAAAAGACACTAGCCCCTTGTAGCTGGTTAAATAATTCATCAATGCGTGGAAGAGGATACTTATTCTTGATCAGTACCTTGTTGAGTTCTCGATAGTCGACACACAGTCTTAGGGAGCCGTCTTTCTTTTTCACAAATAATATGGGTGCTCCCCAAGGAGATACACTGGGTCGGATAAATCCTTTCTCCAATAACTCTTGTAGCTGAGCCTTCAACTCTTGCAATTCTGATAGAGCCATCCAATACGGAGTTTTATATATCGGTTGAGTCCCGGGAATGAGATCGATTGTGAATTCAATTTCTCGATCAACCAACTTATTTGGTAGATCCTCAGGAAATACATCGCGAAACTCACATGCTATTGGCAATTCTGTCAACGGAAGAGCCTGAGCTTGGGTATCTAAGATACTACACAGATACCTATGACACCTTTTCTTTAATAATCTCCCCGCCTAGATGACAGAGATAAGATAGGGCGGAGGGGTTACGCCATTTCCTTTGAATATAAACACCGGTTATTTCGGGTGTTAAAACAGCACTTTCTTCTCAAAATAGTCGATGGCAACATGATTAAGGGATAACCAATCCATGCCTAAGATTACGTCGAACCCTCTTATAGCTAAAGGTATTAGGTCCACTAGGAGTTCTTGATCCCCAATCATCACACTGTAGTTCTTAAGGACTGTGGACCCAATCATGGAAAGTCCAGATGGGATTTGAATCGCTAAGAGATCATCTAAGGGTTCAGGTGTCTTATCTAATTTATCAACAAAAAGTGGAGACACAAAAGAATGCGTGGATCCAGAATCAATCAACACATGCGTAGAGAGTCCATAGATTGGAAGTATACCTGCCACCACGGTGTTTGCAATAGATGTATCATTAGGCACCAAGGCAAACACTCGTCTCGATCGCCCTTGCGGCTCCTTGCCTTTATCCCGTGTAGGTGTAGTAGGAGCAGGTCTTTGCTTTACATTGCTAGTGATCGAGGCTGAGGCTTTCATGTCTGGTGGCTGTTAAGGGTAGTCTCTGATCTGATGTCCCTTCTCTCCACATATATAGCAGGCACTAGTCAACCGGCGGCACTCTCCCTTATGAGCCAAGTGACAGTGAAGGCATAGGGCTCCCTTAGTAATCTTCCTTTGGTTCTTGTTTCCATTGTTTGTACCTCCAGTCTTCTGTCTTTTAAATGGTTGTTCCTTCTTGAAGTTTCTTCCTTTCTTCTTCCTTTCTAGGTCCTTGGACTGATTGAATTATTCCATATCTTTTTCGATAATGAGTGCTGTCACGACCCGAAACCCACCCTATGCGGATCTCGTGTCGCGGGGCCGACCCGAAGGTCGTCCCTACTTTTTCCATTCCTGTAACATAGTACTAATATGCAATGTACTAAAATTTTAAACAATAAACAGTGGAAGTCTTTATCAATTACAGTAATCCAACGGAAGTCTTTTAAATATATGACATAGTTCTACATAATTCAAAATGAGAACTAAAACGTAACCAGCACCCGGGGGTGGTGAATACATGGGAGAACTAACATAGACTGAAATAATACTTCAAAATGTCCCCCTACGCTCTCAGACTCCTACTGGGGTCTCGCAGCGTCATCACCTGAAATGGGGGTAAATGGGGTGGAATGAGCTACAAAGCTCAGTAAGTAAAACAGATCTCCAACACTGGTATCGATGATCAATGTGAATCCATGAATAAGATAATGATAGCCAATCATAAGGAAGGAGATGCTGTGATAGCCAATGAACATAAATGCCACGAGGGCCAATGGAACCAGTTGCCACGAGGGCCAATGAAAAGTAATCACAATACACAATCAGAAGTATAGTGTAAAATGAAAATATAACAACAATGAAGTACTGCCACAATGAACCGATCACAATCAAATCAATCAATGCAAATCCCTCGAGACTTGAAGAATCATAAGGAATAGTGCCATTCAACAATCAAGTTCTGTCAATCATAAGAGATGCTGTTATTCTGTTTAAGGGCTCGGCAGACCCTCGATCTTTTGGGGCCCGGCATACCCCCTAGTCAATTCCAGTAAATTGCCATTTTATCCGTTCACGGACTTGACCCATAGGTCCCATTCAATCAGATAGCATCAGATGGGTGTTGTGACTGAGCACAACTCCCGTGTCCATAAACATGTCATGATCATAGTAATTCCATAGAGTACAAAAATGGAATATCATTCATTCAATGAGGATACAATAGTAGGCCTTTCAAGGCATGGTTTAACATGAAAACAATGATATAGCAATCAATCAAGGTCCACAAGATAGAACAATATCATATTGTGGATAGCAATAACATATGTGCTTTCAAAGCACAGTGAAACATGATAACAATGATACATCAGTCAATGATATGTCCACAAGATAGAAAATATCGAAATGTGGAACACAAGGATATCAATATATTCAAGAGTACAAGTTTGGCAGTAAAAGAATAAACTTGGCTTGTGGAAACACCACATGTAAGAGAAAGTGATCCACTTACCTCTATCATGATTCTATCTCAGAAATCCGTGAGTATACCCTTGCCTTTTGAGTTCCCTATATATCAGTGAATACGTTTCAGAATAAATGCTATTCATCAAATTTTATGCCTTTCTATCATAAGTATTTCAAATACTATTTTAGACTTTACCATTGAGTCCGGAATACCGAAGAAAGTCGGTTTAGGCTTTCGCGGAATTCCATTTGGACTTTTGTACTAAAATGGCAAAATAGTCATTTTGCACTTTTGCGGTATTTTATCCTTCGGGGTTCCATCTCATAAAACGGACCCCACCATTGGACTCAGAACGTCCGAGATAATAGGTTTTGACTATTCATTTGTATCATTTGGACTTCGTTTGACCCATATTTGAAATAGGGGCATTATTGTAAAAATTAATATTTAATTAATTTTCTGTTTGGGCCTTAGTGTAATTTTTCAAAACATTTGGGGCCGGTTTACAATTTCCTAAAGCTACGGTCTGAACCAGTTGGTTCAAGACCAGAAACCCTAAACCGGTCCACCCTTCCCCTGAACCAAACGGTTCACTTCATTTGAAAAACCGGATTTCAATAACCCTAATTTCCTATCCCATCCTGGGTCTGGATAACCCCAAACCCAATTCCAATTTACTATCCATGTAACCAAACAAGCCCAATCCCATTTAAATTAAAAACCCAAAACGACATAGCTTTGGCTCCGTTTATTTCCGGTCGGGTACCGACCCGATCCGAACCCGGATCCGTTCCAGTTTTGACCCGATAGCCCCCACGACTTTCCAGTCGTCTTCCCCACGTCTCCGATAGGGTTCCGGCAGTGCACAGTGACCTTCTCCGGCGACGGTCACCGGTTTCCGATGGATTTTCCCCCCATTTTGAATGCCATTTCATTCCCTTTTTTATGTAGATTATATTTCTAACTTTAGTTTTCCGTTTACCCGCTTAATTCTTCACGAAATAGGGTTTAAACATCTCCGACCGAATCTCCGGCCAAGTGATTTTCTCATTTTCGTGACTGTTTCTTCTCGGTTTTAAACCCATTTCGATCCCTAAGTGTTTCTGCACTTTATAGCAACATTTCTACAAACTAAAAGCATGGTTTTAAACATAAAATTAGTGGGACCTCAATTATCTTCCCGAACCTGCAACTCGGAATATCTCTATGGTTTCTAAACCTTTTTCTACCATTCTTCTTGCATTTAAAAGCTAAAAGCATGCTTATCAAGGCCCTAGATTTAGATCAAACCTTCATGCTTCAAATCTCAAAAACAGAATTCAATTTGCTTACCTGGGTGTTCGGATTTAGCCCACTGTGACCCTCCAAACGTTCCTATTTCTGCTCCTGAGTTCTTTGCTAAAGTGTTCTCTCAATCTTGGTCTCCTTTTTGCCTTTAAACCCACACCGTAGGTTCATATATAGAGAAAAGGTTCCACCGCCTCTCTCCCTTTTTCTCTTTCTCTCTCTCAGTTACTCCCCCTTCTATGGCCCCTTTCTTTGACTGAAACCTGATGCTCCCTCTGCCAAATACAACTTTGCATTAAATGGCTTGGGAGACTTGTGTTGCACTCATATATATATATATATATATATCATATTATATATATATAACACACACACTTCACACTTAACCGACACACACACACACTCACATTCAACCCACCTTTATACTGCCAAAGGGCAGTTTCCCCTTTTTCCTTTTCTTTCTTTGTATTTCTTATGCATATATACATATATACATAAATACATCATATTTTATATATATATAAATATATACATACACACCAAATACATGTTTTTATACATGTATATACATGCATATGTAGGGGTACAATTCCATTTTTAATCGTATACACATACATTTATTTTAATTGAGCTATGAATCTATGTTCACGTATGCATGCATGGAAATACGTGCATGCACGCATTACGATGCAATGTCCTGTGGGGCTCGGGTGTTACCCAGCCTTGATCATTCATTTCCATCATTCACAATTCCAGTCATTCATTTCCATGAAAATACTATGATATACATATCTTACCGTTCAAGTTACATGTGTTAACCGACCTACCTTGGTATACGTGACGTATCCCGGGTCGGGATATTACAAGTGCCTTATTTAAAACATCTACGTAAGTGTGTAACTTGAAAGCAGAAACTCGTACGCGAATGCCGACACAGAGGCCTCGTTGGAACCTCCTTGCTTTGTGATGTTCATCCTGCACGAGGAAAGGTGTAAATTGCAACAGCGTAGAAAACTTGGCAGCGTATTGTATCACCGTCATGTCTCCTTGAGCTAGATCCATAAACTTTGGATCTTTCTTTCTTGCACTGTTGGTGGGAAGAACATATTGTAGAACTTTTTTACAAATTTGCTCCAGATCATACCTGGGTATTCTTTCTATATTTCTATCCATCATTGATACGATTCCCCTTGTAACATGTATGTAGCCAACTAAACTTTTTGCTCCTCGGTACAAAACAGGTCCTTGAACACTTTTTCCATGGCCATGATACAAGATTTCACTTGTTCCGGGTCAGTCACGGCATTAAAAGAATGAGGCTTGAGCTTATGAAACCTATCTAGCAATTCATTACTAATGCCTCCTATTGGTTGCACTGGAGCAGGTACAGGTGGCATTGCTAGTATTCCCAGGGGGTTACCTGTTGCTAGGGGCTGATTACGTTGTAAGGCCCTGGTCAACCCTTCAATTGCTTGGCCAAACTGAGCCAAGGTTACTTATACCTCGCGTAAGGTCGTATCCTCTGCTGGTACTCGAGAATTCGTCTTCTTGCTTCTAGTACGCGATGGCATCTGAGGCAAAATAAAAGTTAGCTAACGAATCTTGTTCAGTGCGTCAGGTCATTTGCCAATTCAAGGATCCGTACGACTAAATGTTAGCGACCCTAGGCAATCATATCCTAAAGATTCGCTTTCCTAGCACTTTAAGGTACAACCTAATGCTCTGATACCAAGTTTGTCACATCCCAGAACCCACCCTATTCAGATTAAGGGTATGCGACTGGCCAATTAGGCACCCATCGTATTTTTGGCTTATCAAAATATTGATAGTAATCCAAACCTCAGGCCATTCACTTGTAACTTTTAAGTATGATGCATTCTGTACATAAGAGTTAAGCAAAGAAAATTAAATAGGAGAATGCATACTAACTTGGCAAAGCAACTAACACTGATATGTACTACTATACACAAAGGTTATCTTACAAAAATTACATCATTGTACGTGTCGTTATACAAAACATCCAAAAATGAAGTAAGATACAAAAATGAATTGTCTTTATCAAGACTGCCTAACTAACTTCTTAGCTCTTTTACTCCTTGCCACTGACATCTTCACCTGAAAAATGTTAAGATAATAAAGTGAGCTTAAACAAGCCCAGTGAGTAACATAGGTTTCCTACCATGGGTTTCAAAACCAGTTTTGTTTGTATACAAAGCATAGGGATAATTTTAACCATTTTAAAGTAACAGTTACAAATAAATAAAATGCAATATGAAATGCAGCTCAAATAGAACAACACAGATTAGAACAAAACAAAACAGCACAGAACAATTTAGAACTGAACTGAACTGAATTGAACTAAGTGCCAAGATATCAATCAAAAGGCATATCATCAAGTATGTCTGAGCCTCTCCCAGATGCCCATAAGCTGACAATCGTGGGGCCTCTATCCTCTGGGTCAGATCAGAACGGAACAGGACAGAATTGAGCGGAACAAAACAGAACAAGATGCCAATCTAACATATGAGCCTTTCCCAGCTGCCCATAAGCGGACACTCGTGGGGCCTCTACCCTATGGGTTTTCACTGGCCTAAGCCATATCGCTCAATCCTGTAGTGGGCCCAAGATTCAAGACACAATAGCATAAAATAGAATCGGAATAGACTCCAAATGGCATCTAATAGGACAGAACAGAACAAAATGGCAATGCAGTACAAAATGTATGTATATGCATTTAAATGATACCATAGGTGAAAGGGAAATCAGAAGATCCATATAGTATAAAATAACACCAAGTCAGGGTTCCGAGTTACTCATAATTCGTTGGAATTAATTCAAGATCCGCTCGTGACTTAGATTGACTTCGGGAATCCTATAGCAGTGAGTAAATATACAACAGTTATTAATAATCATGTAATTTGCCTATTTCATTAGTTTAGGGGTTAAATTGGAGGATATTGAGTTTACCGTTAGATCTGGAATGTCGAAAAATGTTAAGGTAGCATTTTCCAGATCTTAATTTGGCCTTCATTCGGTTTCTAGCATGACTAGGGATAAAACGATAATTTTCATCTTTTTTGCGTCTTAATTTTTCGAGGCCTTGTATCATAAAATGGACCCCACCATTCGGTCCAAGATGCCCAAAATAGTTAAAATTCCCTACTTGTTTAATTTATTTGAGCAATAAAGCAATGTATTAGAATTAAATGTAATTATTTAATTTAATTAATTAATCATACATGATATATTTATTGAACCGTTATTAGATCACATGTGCCTTGGTGGCACAGTGGTCCAAATGAGTGGGTTAAGGCTCATGCGTGTGACAGGTCGGCAAATCGAACCTGGGGAGTTGCGGCTCCCCCCGTTTTTTTCTTAGTGTGTACGTGCCAAACAGCAGACAAGTATTTCCTGGGATAAGATATCCCTGTCCATGCTTCGACTATGAAATATGATCCTATCTATGTTTCCAAACAACATAAATTCCAGATTAAAAATTCACATATAGTGTTCAAAACAACGTAGTTCAGGTACCATGGTTACGTTCGGTCGGGTCCCGACCTGACTTAACCCAAATCCAGTCCAACAGAATGCAAAAACCCATTTCTTCTCATGCTTTTTCCTACGTTTTTCTCACGATTTACTCGTTCATTTTTGTATATTTTTGCATCAATTTACTCCTAAGACCCTAAGCAATCGTTTAGAATCATTTTGGACCTCAAACAGCCCAAGGTCTGACACCCAAATCAGTTTTCCGGCCAAGGTATTCTTAGCTCTAACATGGTCATTTCTTGACCATTTTGCTTGATTCAAAATGGTTTGAATTCCTTATCATGCCCTCTATCGTGTCCTATTCTCAAAAGTAAGTGTGGTTTGACTTGTTTCAACTTTCCATGGTAAGGTCCTTACATGGCAGTTGTATTTCTCTTATGGTTTTGAGCCTAACCTCATGAAATTTAACCTCCTAAGCATACATAAAAATGAACAGGAAATAGAACATTTACTCAATACGTACCTCTTGATGCTATTCAGTTGAAACCCACTTTCTCTCTCTAAATTTCTCTCTCTAACTCCTTGTTATTGTTTCTGTAGTTTCTTACATCTTAGCAACTTCACACGACCCTCACTATTTCTTGCTTTCTCTCTTACTTGCTATTTGATTTGTGGGATTTGTTATAGTAGCTACCTACAAGATAGCTATATATATATATATATATATATATACTGAGTGGTGGAATAGTCCAGAAATTCTAGAAATTTCTCCTTGTCGGTTGCCACTGGAAAGTTCCCTATTTAGCTAGAACCTTCCACCCCCTTCTCCTGATTTGGCTTTTAATATATGTAGATATTCATATATATATATATATATATATAGAAATAAATATATATTAGATAGGAGAGAGGGGCGGCTGCCTTATCAATTGGCAACCCCCTTTTTTTCTTCTTTTTCTTTTTTTCTTTTTTTTTATTTTTAGTCTGAGTTTGTTGTTTTCTCAAAACTAAGAATTCTTCACACATTTTCATACACAGAGCACAATTGTACACATGCCAACTAGATTCCGGCATACTTTTTATTGTGCCATTTCTAATCATCGTAATTTGTGTATACGTTATTTAACAAAATTGGAACATTTTATTTATTTCAGTTTTTTGGGGTATTACATAAAGTACATCAATGAAATCCTTTGAAAAATTATTTTGTGATTGATTTTAATTGATCACTTAAATAGAAGTGCATTAAGTTCATGATCAATTAATCCTTTCGACGTTTTCAACTTCGACTTAACTTGATTTTTCAAAGCTTAAGGTACATCAGTGAAATCCTTTGAAAAATTATTTTGTGATTGATTTTAATTGATCATTTAAATAGAAGTGCATTAAGTTCATGATCATTTAATCATTTCAAAGTTTTCAACTTCGACTTAACTTGATTTTTCAAATCTTAAGGTAAATCAATATTTTCTTTTGAAAAATCATTTTGTTGATCAATCAATCCTAAATCACTCAAAAACCCAAAAAAATAAAGATTAAAGTCTTCACTTAACTTCATTTGATTCCTTGGACTTGAGTGCATCCACTTGTTTGAGTTTGACTTGATGCTTGAAATTTGAAGTGGATTTCTTCATTTACTTGAACCTTTCAATTATTGGTCATCTCTTTCTTGATCTAGTTGACCAATTTGCATTATTACTTCATTTGCTATATTGTCCACTTGATTTGTAACATGTTTTAAGATTAAACAAGTACTTCTAGGTTGCATGGTTAGATCACATATAAGTACATGTTATAAACCTCAATTCAAGGAATCAATTATATAGTTAAGTATTCAAGAATAAAGTCATTCATGAGTTTTATTTTACTACATTTGTTTATTCATGAAAGACTTCCTAAAATATGCATCCATATGAGTTTTACATTGTTATTATAAGGATGCATCCTAAATATCATGACCTTATATTAGTTGCTGATTTTTCCATTGATAAGAACCAATAAATGTCATGACTTAGAACTTGTTTATGCATTTGTTTGAATATGCAAGAATCTAACAAGTTTATTTCATGCATATGCTTTACATGCTAAACCGTATGCACAACTTAAATATATTTGACCTTCATGAGTTATTGTCTAACCAATTCTTAACAAATGCTTAAGATCCTTGAATAGGCTACTCATATACACAAATGTTCAAAGGTATATTTGAATTACAATGCAATTGAACATCTTAGCCTATTTATGTGATTCAACATTTTGGAGCATATATACCTATCTTGATTTATAGCCTTTAAGATTTACATTTAGAGGTAATGAACAATATCACGATTTTCTCTTAGTTCATCCATTTTTCTTTTACCATAGTTGAGCAATTTTTACATGTCGCATACTTTTGCTTAAATGTTGAACACATTACTTAGCTATTCTTTCTAAATGGTTTATCTCAATCCTAAGTATATTAGCAAGTTATAGTATTGGTGTATTACTTAGTCGTACTCTTTCTTTAGATGTTAAATATCATTTTCATGAGCAAGCTATAGTAAAGAAATTTTTATGATCCTATATTTAGTGTATTATTTTAATTATAATCACACAATAGCCGTGTTTATAAATTCAATATACAATTTAAGTTTCACATTGACTATCTTTATGTATGTACTGCACAACTAAGATCATATATTAATGTGTCATTATTTAGTATAGATACTATGAAGATTATCAATTTTGGTTCTATACTTTATAGTGATTTAATTATGCTCAAGATTGATTCTTTTATTTCACAAATAAGAGAAAGCATGACAGTACAGTTCAATTGCCAAATAAACACTAATTTTCGTGTTGATGCCTAAATTACATCAAGCATAAACATCATCAAAACTCTATTGCCAACATATCCAATGCAAGTCAACAATTTAGCAAATTAATAACGTGAAATCACTACACAATCATATAGATAACAAGTGCAATCCACAACACATCAAGCCAGAGCAATATCCACTGCAATCATCAATACAGCCTATGCAATGCAACAATGTTCAATGCAGAAAATAAACTTGCATTACTTTAACTAATATACAAATCTCAACTTTTTCTCTCTCAATCCACAATTCGATCAACCAATGATCCTTAGTAAGACTTGGCACACCTCGAGCTACTAACCCGATGGAACCACTACCCACATGAGGTTATGGTTCGTAACCGAAGGGAGACACAACCCCCATCACAAATATAGGTATTATAAGGGCCACATCCCTAGACATGTATTATAAGGGCCACATCTCTCTCTTAAGAATTAAACCAAATAGCGAAATCTCACAAGCACGCCACTATTCTATTCTATCAATTTGTTCTATTTATTTCACTTCAATCCAAAATACTAATGTCCCAAAATACCAAGTGGCCACATAGGCTCACCCTATAATCCACATTAACCGCCATGCAATGCAATGCATGATGTCAGTATACATAAAACTCATAAGCACAATCAAAGCATCCATTTACATTCACATACTCGCATACAACTAGTGACATTAAAACAGAGTGATAATCAACAATCCCATCACAAGGATCTAGTATCAAGCATGAGATATTAGTCAATCAGAGTATGATCTAATCCTAGTCATCACCAGACTATAAGGAGACACTACTTGTATCTATCACAATATGTGTTGGATACCTTACATGTTTATGATTCAACTCCCAAGACTACCCCGACCCTTAACACTAAGGTTTCATATTGATTGCATAAGTTTTCTTAGGTTAATTATACATTAACTTATACATTAAATGACATTAAATGTCTGTTCTTTCAAATGGATATAAACAAATGTATTCTTAGATCTCAAAAATCCTAAAGAGGTCTTATCGCAATGTTTCCAAGTCATCTGAATGTATTTTAAACCTAGAAGGGCATTTTTGTAATTTTATTAGACAAAAATCATGTCAACCGAGACATTGTCTTACAAAACTGACCTTAGAATCAGATCTAAAAGGTCCAAAAATCCTAAGGATACTCTCAATGCATTTTATTAATTCTTTTAGATATTTGTTCCACACTTGAGGGCATTATAGTAATTTTACAGATAAATGTGGGACCAACCCCATGTCCCCATTTCATCAATCCGATATCATATTTGAATTTGTGGCATCCAAAAACCTTGAAAACACTTCTTCTAAAATTTAATTAGGTCTTTAATTGCTCAATCTAACTATATAGGTATAATCGTCATTTTACCAATTCGAGTGGGACCATTACCATGTCTCAATTTGTCCAATCTAACAGTAACATTAAATTCTAAGCATTTAAAAGCTTTGCACTAGCCCTTTCCGGATTTTAATTGGTATTAAAATTGTGCAATTTATCTTTAAGGGTATTTTGGTATTTTTATATATTTATGTGGGACCATTCCAAGTCCTTGAATGTCCAAATTAACCCCGCCATTGAGTTTGTAATGCCAAAAAACCTTAAGATTTCCCCTTTTTAAATTTAATTTGCATTTAAATTCTAATATATAAAGAGAGAGAAATTTCCTAATTTTATTATCAAGAATTGGTTCAATAGTGAACGAGTTCTGCCCTGATCTGGTTCAAGTGTGAACCATAACCAATAGAATTAGTTCAACCTTAACCATGTGGCCAAATAGCCCTGAACCAATTTGTGATTAGGTCAAACCAAGAATCGATTGACTACTCGTTGACTAACCTGACCCGTGACCTGGTTGATCGTTGACTAGATCAACCCGATTTACTGTAGACCCAACCCGTTGACTCACCATAGGTGAGTCACCAGTCATCTTCTCCAACGAGACTCGCTAGAAACCTAATTTTTCCAAAACTTTTCTCATGCATTCCTTTATTGTTTTCACCTGATTTTCATCCTAAAGGCTTTTAAACAAGATTTAAACCCCCCCATAAGGTTATTTTTAAGCATCGAAACACCCTAACACGTGATCGAACCTCACTAGTTTGATTTTTCGGTGATAACTCATGATCATTATTTTCTCCTAGTTTTCACACCATTGTTATCAGTTTTTCTTCCCCAATGATCCCTAGATTATTTCTCTATCAATTTTAAACTTTAGAAGTGTTTAAGGACAACAAATCGCGTCAAATGTTCTAACTTTCCAACCTTGCCCAAATTTTGACAATCTCTTGTTTCTCATTCACAAAGATGATGTTTACCCTCGATTCACACCCATATAAGTCTTATATAATATCTTTATGCTATATAAGATTCAACCAAGCATTAGGAACCAATAAGGAAGAATATGTAGGAAACCACCTCGGTAGTTTATCTATGGTCGTCCACTGCGAGGGGCCCTCATACAAACACACATAGGTCTTCGCTCATGCAACATTCCATGTATAAACATATACATATGCATATATATACACTACAATAAACACCTAGATGGCTAGAAAAGTCCCTACCTCATGGTTCGGTTAGAGAGAGAAACAAGAGAAAAAAATAGCTCTGAAATGGCCATCAATAGTTGCCTCTTTGCCTAGCTACTGCCCGATCTTCCTTTCTCCTTCTCCTTCTCTTTCTCCTTCTCCTTCTTTTTTCTTTCCTTTTCTCCTTTCTTTCTTTTTCCTTTCCTTCTCGGTCCACAATTTTATAATGGGTATGTGTTTCATACACACACACTGTGCACACACAAATACCTCACAACTCACACACTCTCACTCTCCCCTCCCATAGCTGCTCTATAGCCTTCTACCACACTTACTACACACATATATCCACACACATATTCACACTCTCGGGGTGTGATATAGAAAGAGAGAGTGTGTGGTTTCAAAATGAAGAAGGGAGGAGAGAGAGAGAGAGAGAGAGAGATAGAGATTCAACCAAAATATGAGGGGAAAAGGGAAAAAATAAAGAGAGAGAAAGAGTGGATTGTCCTATCCATCACACTCCTTGTCATGGTTAATATCCCTATGATACACCTCACACACGTACTAGCACTTCCAACATTGGATCTCTCTTTACCCAATTAAATAATGCCAAGTGTCCCAACTCAAAATATCTATTAAACTTCTTGTGGAAGCTTTGCACACATACCAAAGCACCACATGGCCAGTTGGTCAAATATGCGCGCACATACACCTAAAAATGAACTATCTTGGAATCGCACCAAAATTGGCACTTTAGCAAATTTTGACGTGCTGATTCTAAATATGTCTTTGATTTTTCCAAATTCAACCATTATAATTTTGATATTTATCTGCACAAGTATTTGACTATGTGGCCTGTGACTCACACCAGTCTCGAATAAATTGCTAAAACCTCATTCCAGCATCAAAATATCACATTGATGGTTTACTTATCGATTTCACAAATATTCTGACACATCTTCATGTAATTAATCAAATGTCTTCAATTTAGACTAAATAATTACCAAATTACCCTCTAACAATTTTTTGGGTCTTTACAATGTCAAGCATATATATCGGCTCTAACCTCTATTACTCGTTATAGCACAACTTTATATCAAACTGAATATATTCAATATATTCATTGCATGTCTAACTTTTGATTCATAATTTTTCCTTCCCACCTTTTTAATCTCTCATGTCTATAAAAGCTACAAGTTTTAAAGAATCACAATTGAAACATAAAAATTCAACTCTCATATCATTAAGTATAGCACGCTCTTATTTATATTTTAAATGTCATTTGACATAATAACTCCCCATTTTAATTTTAGCTTGTAGTTCACTTTTCATACAAGCAACTAATCCCAAGTTTTCAAGTTTTATTTAGGAAGTATTATTCATATTATCCTCATGTATCTTCATCATGTAACTCAAGTTGTATTTCATTTCTAACCTTTTACCCAAGGCAATCAATTTATCTCCTTCTTACTATCATGAATAATGTCAACAATGTACTTTAAAAAATTATCACTAGGTTCAATAAGGGAGAGTTTCACTTCATTTATATTTTCTACTTTTTTCTTATACACAATGCTAGCGCTCCAAGGATTAAGGGTACATTACATCCATTTTATTTATAGGTATACTATAAATATCATTGTTAAACAATTTCAATAAATATCATTATATAACAAGCATCCAAAGATTTTTTAAGCATATTATGCTCTTCGTTTTTTTTTTTTTTTTTTTTTGTTCATAAACATGCAAAAAGAATGTCATAATCAAACAATTACAACATGTTATTATCAAATAAGCACCAAATCACACATGCTAACACAAGGTAAACATTACAACAAAGTTAATCTCAAGCAATTCATAATATTTTGCATTATATCCATACTACCATCACAAGACACAATAAGTATCATTTAAACATATACATACATTCGTATAATCATGAGAAATTCCTATATGGAACACAAAAAAATTCATCTAACAAGCATTAGTAAACATAGCAAGAATCTATCCTACTTGGGATACATTAACAAGTATAACCAATCTTAATAGGTAATCAGCAAACTAGGGTTGTTCTTCAAGACAAATCATGATACAACAATAACTTATATGCCAAGTTTTCATAATTAAGTTCCTAAGATCATTTTGAATATTACATCCAATTTCAAAATCCTAACTTGTATTTAGGGTACTTAACTCATCTTAATCCAACTACTAAAGTGGCTCAAAAATTTTAAGTTTAATCTTGTCATCCTTAGGTATTCCAACCTAGAGCTCTGATACCATTCTGTCACGACCCGAGTCCCAAAGACCTAAGAAATGATGGGAAATGACTAAGGAATATCTATATATGATACCCCATGTTGGTCAGGTCAATATGAGTCAACCGGACTACTAAACATTTAAGTTTGACCAAGCTGTTATAATACTAAGGCTTAGAAAATATGGTATTTAAAATTCTTAGAATTAGCATTGAAAAAGACCCGGTAATTGCTCCTTAGGTATCCAATAGTCGAAAAATGTTTTTTTAATAAATTTTGGCTACAGGGTACAAGGCGTTATTTTCATAAATTTTAGAATTTTGTTCTTGGAAATGGGAGTTGAGTTTTCATTCTTAAGGAATTAGGCATTAGAACTATTTTTATTGGTTCCAAATGGGGTTACTTCCTTATTTACATTATAATGTCTTAAGTAAATGATTAAATGACATTTAATGTAAATAAGGTATTCAACAATAGTGTTGTCTGGGCAGCAAGGTGCATAGTAGAATTAACAATCTATGACTTTCAATCGACCTTCTAATCGACTGAGTCTAGATTCAGTCGACTGGTTCTCTCATTCAATTGATTGGAAGTTCGGAATTATTAGGTTATTCAGTCCCTGTCAATTTTAGTCAACTTAGTCTAAATTTTCAGTCGACTTAAATAGACTTTTAGTCGACTTAAATGGTCTTTAGAAATTTTAAACTTGTTATTTTAAAGTCCTTTTAATCCTTATTAAGTTCATTTTTCAGCAAACACCAACACAACTTAGATGGGATGATTACAATCACATAGACACGTTATTTATACATATCTTTCCATGATTAATCATATTTGAAGTTACTTTAATCATCATCAAGAAATTAAAAGATCTAAATTATCTAATCTTTGCTAAGAATGGATTTATAGTTCACTTCCATACAAACATACATAAGTACCAAGCTTTGAAATATTACTACATACAAATCTCCGTTAAGGTTCATACATGGTTTAGGTCATTTGTTAGAATAAGTTCAACTTTACATATCAAATATCAAGTTTTACAAAACATAAAGTCTAAATAACACTTCATGTCAAAAGTAAAAATTCATGTGGCGTTGATCTTCAAAAGGGGCATATCCAAAATGAGGTACATCCATGAGCACCTTCAAGTCATTAGCTCAACACCATTTCCTGTATCTTGTAGAGGGCTAAAACAATGCCATGTAAAGGAATCTAACAAAATGAGAAATTTAAGTGGTGCCACGTAAATGCTTGTGCACGTATAGTGACAAGCTATATATGACAATCCAAATTACACATCTATAATTCTCAATCTTAACTTTTATGATTTATTCTTCAATGATCACCATCCAAACAAGCATACACATTGTTTTCACATAGTACTCACAATATAGTCCATTTATCAAGATTACACATTATAAACAAGAAACGTAACACCTATACACATTTTTAGCAAACATATGGTAGGCATAACATATTCTAGGACTCATATATATCAAGAAATCATGATCTAATCGTTATGTAATCTTCAATGAACGATTCAAACGACTTTGAACACAAAGAGGAACATAAAAGGTAGAAAATAAGACCAATCGTACATAAGAACACATTCTTGATAAGCTTCCTTCATTTCTACCACCACAAAACCCAACACACACGAATATCATTCCATGAGAAACATATACAACACACACCATGCACATTTACACTCTCATCTCATTTTTAAATTAGAAACTCCTACCTCACATCTTGTAGATCTTAAAAACCCTAACTTCATTTGACCTTCAATCTCTCTTCATTTCTTCAAATCTCTTCCACCACCATGTTATAATAGATCCATTTAGTACAAAATATGAAAAAGCCCCAATTTTATTATGAATTTCCTCAAGGATCTTGGGGTTCAACAAGAGAGAAAATGGTTTGAAGTAGAGAGTTAGAGAGTTTGAGTTATGAAATAGAGAGACAATGAAAGAAATGGCGTTACTATCCCTTTCTCTCTCTTATGCAACATATATGTATTTAGGGTTTTTAAACCCTTGTCCCTAAAGTTCACTAATTTTAGAAGCTATGCTACCTCTTTTATTTCTCCCGATTTTACACTTTGTCAACTTATTTGTTTGCACGGAAGGATACCACAGGGATATCACTCAAGGTCCCAAAGCATGAATTACCTAGAAGGGGGGTTGAATATGTAGGTTTAGAATTAAAAACTTTTTTCAAGTTAATTCCAATTCTTGGTAAATTACAAAGATGACACAATTAGCAACAAATCACTCAACGTGATTAATCCAATAGTTATGCCATTTCACCAATGTAACCATCAAGAATCAACCAGCTCACCAACCTATTCAAACTTTACCTAACTGATCAACTAGATTGATTTTATAGCAATTTTCACAATTCAAGCAAAATCAACTAAGCTATCGATTTTGATTCTAATTAATTTACTAAATCAAGTTTTTCAATTTCTCAAATTGATGCACAATTATGAAGAATGTGAAAAACTCAATTTCTAAAATTAAGCGGAAGCAATTCAATTAAACATATAGTAAATTGAAAGAGATGAAGAGAGAGAGATTGCAAACCGATTGATGATGAAGAAAACTAACAAGGATAACAATCCTTAGAGTAAAACTCCGGAGCTAGGCCAATGCTCATGAAAGGAATGCACTATGATAGAAAGTGAAATACAACGAATCTATAAACGAGCTAAGTACCTCTAGCTCCGTTCTCCCCGATTACGTCTTCAAATTCCCCTCGAATCCTTAAGCTTTTCATAGCCAATCTTTCAAACAACCGAACTCCTCCACGGTCTCGGACTCCTCCGATCAAGCCGCTCAACAATCACAAATCCTCATGACCTCAGTGTCCACCAATCGCTCAACGCTGAATCCTCCTACTTGAACTCTATCTATCGTTAATGGTGAGTTTGACGTGAACCAAGGCTATTTAGATATGATTGGATCATGTGGTTTGATCAAATCTGATCACCGAAAATAAGTAGAGATGATTATGAATGTCAAATATGAACAATCTCTTACAAGAACTTTAAGATCTATCAACAATTTAGCTTTCACAAATTGAGACTCTCTCACT
Source organism: Nyssa sinensis (assembly GCA_008638375.1). NCBI lineage: Eukaryota > Viridiplantae > Streptophyta > Magnoliopsida > Cornales > Nyssaceae > Nyssa > Nyssa sinensis. The sequence goes on from CM018052.1 coordinate 8,810,848, forward strand.
CTGTTTTTGGCTGCTCTCAAATGTGTTTTTGCCAATTTCTCACAAAGAGCTTGATTGATGCCCAAATAAGTAGAAACTAGATTATAAATCTATTTTTTGCCCAGGGTTTGTTCGATCAAACAATGAACGAATATCAAACAAATACAACTCTGAGGTTGCAATAACTCGTTTGATACAAAAGTTTGAACGAATGAAAATAAATGAGAATGAACTTTTTTGTTGTTCATTCGAACAAGCCAAAGCTTCGTTCGAATGAGCAACAGTGAGTTCCTCATTCATTGCTTGTCTTGTGAACTGAAGTTTTCCCATTAGGTTTTTAAAGATGCATTTTGGGAAAATAAGTTCACAACCACAAGTCAATCACATACATGATGATAAGATAAAATCTATATGCAATGCATGCATGATGTGAGTGTGTGAGATCCGAATCAAATACCAAAAATCATTTTACCCTTCGAACCAAGTCGACCAATAGTGATACATAGTAATGTCTCTTGGATAAACTTAAGGAAGAACAGGCATCAAGGTACTCACTCGATGGACTTATGTATGGATTACACATAAAGTACGTTTTGTCAAACTGAATTAGCCAATTACAATATTGGACCCCATGGTCCTAACAAACTCCCCCTTTGGCAATCTATGATAAAATTTCAAAACAAAGTATAAGAATACAATACCAAAATCACTAACCCCCAAAGAGTCAGATAGAAGGAAATTATACATTTTGACTTGATATCCTATACCAGAAATATCACTTAATACTACTAAACAAGTAGCCAACCTGTTTCCTGCACAACACTCTTAACTATACCACGTGAGATCACATCAAAAAAGATATATCAAATAAAACCAATGAGATCACATGATAGATGAGTATCAATATAGAACAAGGTATAGTAAACATGAAAGCCATATGCAATTAAAATAAGACATGAGTAATATAAAGTGACTCTAAGTTATCTCATACATATGCACAAAAAATATATATTACTGACCTCAGCATATGCTCAAAATATCTAGTCTCCCCCTTTGTACAACTCCCCCTAACTTTTTGTCACGATGACAAATGAGGTAACCACAAAGAAGATCATAAGGAAGTAAGATATCAACAAATAGACATACATAGTGAGATAACACAGTACAAATAATAAAGATAATAGAGATAGCATATATATATATATATATCAAAGATATCAAAAAAATGGTTTATCATCGATTTTAAACAAAAATATGCAATTAAGGTAAAGACAAGTATTGTCATAAATAAAAAATACATATAGATCATAAGTAACAAAAACACAAGTAAAAACCTCACTACAGTCACACTTATCACTCATATAACTATATATGACACCACTGATCATCTACAGGTGGAGGTGCAGAAGGAAAGACACGAGTTATAGTCTCTGTCAGTCCCTGAAGAGCTCATCGAAAGTAGGCTTCATCATTGGGAAAAACTAATTTGAATAGACCCAAAAATAATGCTGCCCAACCTGTGATTTATATTAGTAGTGATTTGATCATGATGAAGTTATAATCGCTCCTCGAGCTCATCCTTAGTGATCGGTTAACCGGCAAAAGAAGAGAAAGCTCCTGCTGATGCATGAAAGTCTACACCCAAGGGGGTACGGAACTGCAGTGGTGTCCGGTCAACAAGGAAATCCTCTATGTGAATATGATATCCAGACTGCGACTGTTGCGATGACACGTGTGGCTACTGCTACGGAGTTGGTGACGGTGACTGTTGTTGCTACTATGCCTCTTTTTGCTCATTAGGAATATTGTCTTCATCGGGAGAAATGATGACATGTCCTCATGACCAAGATTGACGGGTAAATAGACTAGGTGGGAGGATGAGCGTATCAGTAATGTAGAAAGGAACCTATTATGCAGCACAGATCCTAGTGATCAAGCTGCCAAATGGTAAGGACACAGTGCGTCTCATACCGATGGTGGAGGTATCGATGACTCAGAGTATGTACGAATGAGCATTAATGGAAATAGCAGCACCGAGTGCACACAAGAGTGTGGCATTGGAGAGTTTCAACGTATTCGTGTGGCTGACAGGCTGTAACACACTGCAGACAATGAGGTTAAGGATGCGTAAACCCTCGTGTAGATATCCCTACTCTAGGGTCACACCCGATGAGGCAAAAACAGGTGAACTGTCAACACGTATGGTGGAAACAATAAGGCTAGCAGAGCGAAGAGCCACACCCTGAGGGTATGGGAAGCCTGGCTGCTCGACTCTAGGAAGGCCAAGACTCTTAGCAATCATCTCTACAGTGAGAGAGAAAGGGGCACCACAGACAGTCACAAGGAAATCTCCCTAGGCATCACAAGAACCAAGGTTTGAGTAAAACTCTCGAACTAGGGCCTTGTTGGCCAAACCCGTAACTGATAAGAGGGGGCCAACCTCGTGAGTCAAATAGCATGCAGGCTAAAGTCTCACGGATATCATCAATAGTGCATACCCGCTCTATAAGGATTGGAGGGGACATGATGGTCCCCACCCGAAATTGAGTGACCTGTGTCAAAAACCTAACAAGGTTCTGAGGCACTGCTCCCAAACGAATGACATATGAAAAATGTCGTTGCTCAATGGGCATTGTTTTGGTTGACATGATCACGTAGTATGTGATAGAAGAAAAATAGGATGAACCTAATATGGTACTACATTAAGTTTACTAAACTATAGTCCATACTAACCTTAAATATAGATGAAAGATCAAATAAACTAACTGAGAAGTTTAAATGGACTCGAGGACTTACTGTAACAACGAACGGACGGAATCACAAAGTGATCGGTGAAAATGAAGCCCTCGATGCATAAAACACACTAACTGGAATGGAATTGAAGATTGACAAACTCTGTGATCAAAATGACAAAAGAACTGAGAGGATTTTGAGAGAAAATGAGGAGAAAAGTAGTGATTTTTATGAAAAATGTGTTGTTTCTCATGTGTTTAACTTGGGCAGTTGTTTGTTCGAACAAATGAGTGACCTTCATTAGAATACGCTTCGTTCGAACAAACTCCAGAGGCTGCTCTTCTCTCAGAAAAAATAGAGTGTCCTACTCTGTTCAAAAATCCTGTGTAATTTTCAACTATAAAATAGAGGAAAACTGGGAATTTTTAGGGGAAACAATGTTTTTAGCTACGAACCTTAAGATGAATCAATTATTTTTCGAAGCTAGAAATAATTCCAATGTCTTTGAGTTGAAAATTGAATTTGAAGAACATTTTGAGTAAATTAGAGAAATGTACATGTGTTCTAAATAATATCAATATATTCAAATGATCCTAGAACACTAAAACACATACAAGCTCACTTTCTACTCACTCAATCATGATAATTAGACATATGTATTAATTTCAACCATGAAATGTTCTTTGTCTCAAGGTTGACTTTCTCTAGTGTTGAATGATTTTCACATCAATAAGAGCAAACAACCATAGTCAACCAACCTAGGGATTTTTTACCATTTCTAATCAAAAACTCTCTCTCAACTTTAAAGCAATAAATTGCAAATTGAATTTGCACTTGACTCATATTTTGCAAGGTGGCTTTCACACAGTTGAGTAGGCTGCTCTTTTCAAAGTTTTTACCAATGCTAGCAAACACACTATCTAAAGGGTAACCCCTTCCTTCCACTCTTGAATTTTTTGTGTATGTGCCATTTTCTTTTTAGGCTTTTACTTTTGGTCCTTTGATTTTTCCAACCTAAGTCAATCTTTCTAGTCATAGACTTATCGAGATGAAAACATAAAACCATTAAGTCCATCCTATCTACAAGACAATGTCATGTAAGAAATATGCAAGACTAACACCTATAAGATCACAAGTAGATTGAAAGATTGTGTGCACCCAAATGAAAAAGACTAAATGAAGATATTGATAAGATAAAGTTCATAAGTCAAGACTTAATCACTCAAAATGCACTTAATACAATTCTCTATTAAAGAAATGGGATTAGCATTAGCAATTTAAACAAAAGAAAATATTTTTGGATTATTAACTTCATAAAGTTATGAAATGCACCTAACTATATGGGATCAAAAATCCACAAAAAAATAAAAACAAAAAAAATAAAATAAAATCCATAGACTTAGAATAGATAAAGACTTTAAGAATCACCTAAACTATAGAAGAGAACACAACTTACTCGAGAATAATTTTTAATGAATAAAATTGGAGTAAGATGCAATAAAGCAATTCATAGGGAGACCCTAAGATGAGAGTGAAGAGTGAAATCCCTAAATTGCTAAAGAGTCTCTTAGTCATCTAAGAGTCAAATTTGCTCTTCTCGAGGAAGAAGAAAATTGTGAAGTGTGATTTACACACTCCTTCTCAAGACCTTTTAGTTTATCCTTCCTTACCCAAATTGTCTCACAATTCTTTTGGGAGTTAGAGGAGCTTTTTGGGTCTTGACCTTACCTCCAACCTTGGAATGGGAAATTACCTTAGGCTTTTCAAGGTTAGAAATATGAATGATCGTTTGGGCCATGCTCCTATATTTTTTAATATGATTATTCATTTTTGCTTCAAGGTAACAATTTCCAATTTGTGCTCTAAGGTCATAGAGTGAGATTGTATTTGCCTTTTCTTGGAAAATCCACACTTCCTTCTAGAATGCCCTTCAACCATGCAATAAGAGCAATAGAATGATTTTGGTTGAAGTTTTACTTGAGGTCTAAATTGAGATAGTGGGAGAGGATGTGCTTAAGGCTTTAGTTATGGTTGGGCTTTCTTCATAGGTTTAGGTAGTTCAACATCTTTGGATTTTGATGACACGAACACAATCTGCTTAACAATGAGAGATTGACTTGAGGTGGATATGGATGGCTTGTTATTATTCATGAATGTGTCATATCCTAGACCACTTTTATCATTCTTGATTTGGACGGTACTAAGCATTTTAGAAAGCTTATTAGACCTATCCTGAAGATTGACTTTGCCATTCCTAGCTTGTGTGAGTTTTTCACTAAGAGAGTAAACTTTGGAATTCAAATCCTTCTTATCATTCTCACAATCAACTAAGAATGCCTTAAGTCCTCCTACCTCAATAACCAATAAATTTCTCTCATTCTCTAAGGATTCAACTTCCATTAAGAGAGACAATTTATCATCATTTATTTGATTCAATAAGGATTGATCAACTATTAAGGCACTCTTATCATTCTCACAAGACTTGAGCTTAATGATAAGCTTCATGTTAGACTTCTTGAGATTTATAAATTCATTGAATAGTTTTTTAAAGGAAATCTCAATGTTGCCTTCATCATCACTTTCTTAATCACTAGATACAAAGTCTTTGATGTCCTCATGATCTTCATCCTTAATAGAAGATGATCATTCATGGACATTGGTGATACTCATGAAAGCCAAGAATTGAATTTTATCACATTTTTCTTCTTCATCATAATTCCCATCCTCTTCGTCATCTTCGGAAAGAGATTGTCACTACACGAAACCCACCCTATGCGGATTTCGTATCGCGGGGCCGGCCCAATGGCCGTCCCTACTTTTTTCATTCTTTTACCAATGATAACAGTAAATAATATAAACATGACATTAAAGTGCGGAAGCTTTATTACAATTACTGTTCCAAGACTAAACTTAAACTAACAATATACTGATCATGAACCACTCTTAGGTGGTGAGTACATGGGAGAGACTTCATTCACTACTATCATGCTCCTCGATTGTCACCTTAAGCTCCTGATCTCCTACTGTGGTTCTATAACATTCTCACCTAAAAAATTTTTAAAGGGGGGTGAGCTAATAAAGCCCAGTAAGTAAAAGCCTATCTCAAATACGGGTTATGGATTACATAGGAAAACATGAATTCAAGATAACATGATAGCCAGTCATGACAACGATTTCAGTTAGCAGTAAAATGCCACAAGGCCAATGAACAGTAAAGCCCAATAATCACAATCAACATGAATACTGTCATAGTAAAACGGTCACAGTCAAATACAATTTATGAGTGAACAATTAATGTCAATGCATATAAAATGTCCTCATAACTCCATATGTAAGAACATCCCCATCACCATATGTCCGATCACGGATTCGACCCGTAGGTCCCCCGTCAATCGGCCCGTAGGTCCAGTCAATCAATAAAAACACTCCCATCACCATTTGTCCATTTACAGTCTCAACATGCAATGTATGAACTAACATGACATGCATACAATGATAGGCGTTAGTACAATGCATCAAATCATGAGATATCAGTCAATAGGCCTCCACTAGATAGGACAATATCAATGGCAGAAACAATAACAGTAGATACATACATGAGTACAAGTCTTGGCAGTAGTAGAAAGATCGTGGCTTGGAAAACTACGTATAAGAGATAGGAATCCACTTACCTTATAAGTGTTCTAGTATCCCGTGACTTTCCCCTTTCCTTTTGACTTGCCTATACATCAATAAACACATTTCAGCTTCCATGTCATTTAGCAAATTTATGCCTCGCTACTCCAAATATCTCTTTTGTTAATTTATGCTTTACGGTTTCCGTTTTGAACTTAATTTACCCAAGGGAAAAATGGTCATTTACATGTCTCTACTTTTTGGGTTCTGTTTTCACAATTTGGACCCCACCGTTGAGTCCAGTAAGTTTGAAATAATAAAAATCTACTATTTATTTAACTAAATCGGAGTCCGTTTGACTCACCTTCGACGTAGAGGCATTTTGGTCATTTTGGCGTTCTACGGGTATTTTATTTTTCGGGACTCCGTCTCATGGAACGAACCATACCATTAAATCTAGAAGGTCCAAAACAATAAATTTTCATTATTCATTCGATTAATTTACGTGTCGGAATTTAATTCAAATTTGTTTACTTTTCTTAATCATTTAATTTATTTAATTGGGTCTAATATACATATATTATTTGAAGTAAAATAAATTACATGTGGCACAGTGATTCAAGCTTTTCACCCTTTCCCCCTTGGTCACAGGTATTCTCTGCCCAAACCATTTTTCCCCATTTTTAGTTTTCCATTTCCTTTCATTTCCTGTACATGTTTAAGCCAACCATTAGATAGCTTCTCATTTTCAACCAAACACTCTCCAAATTCAAATTTAAAAATTTACCCATAAAGTAACAGTGTTGGGCAGCCATCTGAATGGGTGGGTCGGGTCAGACCCAACCCGGTTTGGCCTAAATAAAATCACAAAGTCCAGTCACACGCAGCACTTTCCAGCACAATCCGTTCATCTCTTCTGTCAACAACGAGTCGCCGGCGACGTATTTTGTTACATTTTTTAGTGGGGTTCACACCTACCAGTCATGGGCAACTCAAATATATCCCTGGGTTTCACATCGGAGTGCCGGAACACTCCCAAAGTAGGAAAACCAGTAGGCTCACCGGGCTGTGTAGTTTTCCAGCAGCCCTGTTCTCCTTTATTTTTCTCACCTTTTCTCTACTGTTTCAACACAAATTAATCCCTACAATGTTCCTACAACTTATACGCATAACTCTTAAGCTTTCAAATTAAATTTCATGTATCAAAATCACAAAAATAGATTTTAAATCTTTCCCTGGAATTCCTGTTTTCCTACTAGTTTCCGGTTAGGTTTTCTGAACTCAATTTGTAATACAACCCAATTTACATGCTTTAGGAGATTCTAAATTGATATTCATGCTTAAAATGAAAACGCAAAAGTTGATCTATCTCACCCTTCTAAACGTGCGCACAATGCTCTATCCCAGTCACCCCGCTTCAGGCCTCTTCACGTCCTGAGCTCTTCCACTCAGTCCCGATCTCCTTAGCTCGATTGATCCTCCTCTTCCCGCACCACTCACGCAAGGCCAATACGTTCTCCACCTGTAACGCCCTGATTTCCCTCACTGCGTCGCTGGCTTTGCTTCTTTTCTTTCCTCTGTTTTTTTTTTTTTTTTGTTTCCTTTTGGTTCTAATGCAACGCCTACTTATAAAAAAAACCGCCCCTCTCTCTCTCTCTCTCTCTCCCTCCCGTGCCCTTCCAGTTTCTACGCTTCAGCCCCCCATCCGTTTTCTTCCTTTCTTTTTCCTTCAGTTACATTAGTTACTGATATATCAACACTTTCACACCTTCACATATATTTATATATTTTTATACCTCTATATACACACACACATATATATATATATGTCGTCCACATATCCAGTTTCTCCCTTTTTTTCCCATTTCTTATTTTATTTTTGTTTTATCTTTTATTTTATTTTTCTTTTTATTTATTTATTTTTTTCCATTTATTTTATTTTCCTTATTTAAAATTTCACAATCATCTAATTATTCAATGTTATAACAAAAAGTCCTAACGGCTTGGGTTTACTTGGCTCGCTCGGTTACATTTTAGGTCGGGGTATTACATTCTACCTCCTTTAAATTGAGTTTTGTCCCCAAAACTCGAATGTTCATAATGCATGAAACTCTGTCACCTCATCATGCCAGTTTCATCATCATAATTTCCGTCGTAACCTGTCTTTTGGACTTATCTCTAGTATTCAGATACTATGTTCTTAGGCAGAAAGATTTCTTTATATAGGGTTCACAGTTCTTTTGTATTCCTCTTTGTTTTATTTCAATAGTAAATTTGAAAATCAAGGATTTGACCTTTTACTTCCCCGAGACTTTCACTCATTGTCTCCACATTTTAATATTACCATTTTCATGCGTATTTCCTTAGTTCTCAATCTATGGCTAGGGATCTATTACTTTCATTACTCACCCTGAGTCATTTTTTCTATTACTTGACCATTTCCCTTGTTACCAATATCTTGACTAGTTCTATATCTAATCGTTATATTTATCTCATTTGGTACGAGGTCAGGATTACCTTATTGTTCATGGTCTCTCTACTTCCATTGGCGTCGTATAGCACATCATGTGCCAGGTAGAGGTATCTAGTACCTTGATCTTTTCTTTTTGATCTGTTTCTTTGGTAATGGTCATAGGAAGTCTACGGTGCGACTAGACTACACCATTTCCATCATTTAAAGTGTTTTGGACTTTTCATTCAAATGCTTTAAGTTTTACTAAGGACAGGGTATCATGTTCCTTTTCATTTCCACGAGCATCTTTTTGGTTCATGTTGGGATGGTTTGCTCATAATCTCTTTGCATTACAATATTTATCCCATATATGGGTAACCTCAGATTTATTCAAAATTTTCATTTGTGATTTCTCAATCAAATGTCCATTTCTTGATGATTTATCAATCCTCTTTTAATTTCATTTTGTATTATTCATTGGCATTCCTGCCTTTATTTTCAAATTCGTGTGCATTTATCCTTTTATAAATTGTATATGTTGAGGAAATCAATTCTTTTTTTTTTTACATTATAAGTTGGTACGAATGCCTTTTATTTCCTGCTCACAATCAAGCTTCTCACAGATTTTGATTTCACATTCCCTCATGGATTAAGGCATGGTATAGGTACTTTAGAAAAAAAAAATTAGGGTAGTCTTTTATCCCAGTCACTGATTCTTCATGTAACAGCCTTCTTTGAAAGTGTTCTTAACGGTGTTATCATTTTGGTTTACTTGCAATTATCCACATCATTCAATCAGTTTAAATCTCAAAGTCTTATGACTTATTAGCTTATAACCATTCTTTTGGTTTCACTAACCTTTGCTCAGAAAGGTTGTTCAACTGTCTCATTTCTTATACCCATCATCATATTCAATTTTTCATCATCTGTTACATTTCTCCCCCTAGTCGTTATTCAACTTTTTCAATTCGTTCTTTCAAGAACTTATTCAACCGTAGAGGGAGTCCCTTGTATATTCTGTGACTTTATATCATATTTCAGGATTATTCATACCAATTAGTCGTCTCATCATTTTATTGTTACATTTGATATTCAAAGTTTATTATGACGATATCAAGTTTTTCTATCATGGCAATTCCCTACTTCCTTAGTTTCATAGATATAGTTATTCTTACTTTCTACCCCAATCTTAATTATTCTAGTAACCCAAGGAATTAGGTATCACTTTAGCACAGTCATTGTCCTCACTAGTTTTTCTAGGCATTATGCTAAAATTTTTCGTCGCTTTAATTGTCAGATTGCGTTAACCCTCGAAATTCATTCGGAGTCATCAATCATTTATCTTTTTGAACAGATTCAGCTAACTTAATAAAGTACCACCCATAATTGGGTCATTTTTTCATCTAGGTCAGCAAGATCCATTGAGTTTTCCCAATGATCATTTATCACGTATCAATCTCCTTTTAGGACCATCACGTTTCATAAATGTTCATTTGTTGTTCTCATTTAATCAGTATTTGTCCCCCAATGATCCACTTGTCTTTACCCTATATGACTCACTCAAGAATCCTCATCTTTCTGATATGTCATCAATCTATCTGTAGTCTCAAACTCTTCACGTTACTATTCATTAAGTCTTTCTCAGATCATCTCTCATATAGATTTGTTGTTAAGTCCACCGACTTTTCAAGATGTCACAATCCTAACTTTATGTCACCTTATATCTTCCAAAAGAGCATTAACCATTGCCCTTGTTCCAATGCCCAATTCATTGATCAATTCACAGTTTAATGCCTTAAGAGTCATCAGCCTCGACACTGGTACGATTCTTCACAAGAATCCTTAAACTTTGCCCTCAAGCATACCATTTTCTCCTAAAAGTCACTATTCATTTGATTGTCTCAATCGTCCAAGAAACACAAAGTCAGTCATAGCATAGTCTTTCCCAAAGATTATTAGCTTTAGTATTTAAACAAGTAATCGTCCTCCAAAAGTCACCGATCATTTAATCACCGGACTTTTAGTTCCTTTAAAGATATCTAATCGGTTGATAACCCTATACTTATGATCTGTACCTCATATGCTCTATGTATATCTTTCATGAATAATGATTTTCTCGTAGTACCTCAAAAATCATATATCATCTAAATTTCATGGTTCTCTAAATGGTTAGCTACCAGTTCAGTCTTTACAATTATTTAAATCACATTGATCTCAACAGTTACTCAAGATCGTTTGTCATTTACTTCATTTAACTTGATGGGGTATTTACTACAATCAGATCACACCTTATCTTAGCTTACAAGATTCATAGACTTCTTCCTTCTATTCATTCACCATGTGTCAGCCTCTTTTCAAAATCATCACATTCCATAAGGTTAATTCTAACAATCTCGCTTAATTAGTAATTCTCTTCAAGACTCTATTCATCTCTACTTCAGCAGGGTCTACTTATGACTTACTCAAAAATTTCCATATTTTTGGTACACCATTAAGTTATTTAGAGTATCAACTCCTCTTGTAATTATCCATTAAGTTTCCTTCAAACTATCTCTCATTCAAGCCTCGGTTATGCATCTATAACATTTATCGTAATCTCCTCTAGTATTTTCAGTGTCATTCCTCGAGAATCCTCATCGTTTATCTTTTAAACATATTTCTATTTCCTTAAGAGTCACTAATTACTTAATCCTCTTAATTGTTCAAGAATCACTGATTTTCATCATAACATATAGTATCTTCCCACAATATATAGTATTCATCAATGATAAACCCCTCGATGGTATTGAAACAGTTAACATGTAGCCTAGAGGTTCTGTTTCTAAGTTCAACTTAGCAGTAAATGTGAAAACTATAAATCAATTTGACAATGTATACAAAAAATAACAGTAAGTGTTCACATAATAGTCTATCTTAATAATGTCAGTGGTATCTATCGACTGACTCTTAGACTTAATCGTTCTAGTACTCTAATCTTGTCTCCCATGACTCACTAGAACCTAAGACTCTGCTCTGATACCAAGCTGTCACGACCTGAAACCCACCCTATGCGGATTTCATATTGCGGGGCCGGCCCAATGGCCGTCCCTACTTTTTTCATTCTTTTACCAATGATAACAGTAAATAATATAAACATGACATTAAAGTGCGGAAGCTTTATTACAATTATTGTTCCAAGACTAAACTTAAACTAACAATATACTGATCATGAACCACTCTTAGGTGGTGAGTACATGGGAAAGACTTCATTCACTACTATCATGCTCCTCGATTGTCACCTAAAGCTCCTGATCTCCTACTGTGGTTCTGTAACATTCTCACCTAAAAAATTTGTAAGGGGGGGTGAGCTAATAAAGCCCAGTAAGTAAAAGCCCATCTCAAATATGGGTTATGGATTACATAGGAAAACATGAATTCAAGATAACATGATAGTCAGTCATGACAACGATTTCAGTTAGCAGTAAAATGCCACAAGGCCAATGAACAGTAAAGCCCAATAATCACAATCAACATGAATACTGTCATAGTAAAACGGTCACAGTCAAATACAATTTATGAGTGAACAATTAATGTCAATGCATATAAAATGTCCTCATAACTCCATATGTAACAACATCCCCATCACCATATGTCCGATCATGGATTCGACTCGTAGGTCCCCCGTCAATCGGCCCGTAGGTCCAGTCAATCAATAAAAACACCCCCATCACCATTTGTCCATTTACAGTCTCAACATGCAATGTATGAACTAACATGACATGCATACAATGATAGGAGTTAGTACAATGCATCAAATCATGAGATATCAATCAATAGGCCTCCACCAGATAGGAGAATATTAATGGCGGAAACAATAACAATAGATACATACATGAGTACAAGTCTTAGCAGTAGTAGAAAGATCGTGGCTTGGAAAACCACGTATAAGAGATAGGAATCCACTTACCTTATCAGTGTTCTAGTATCCCGTGACTTTCTCCTTTCCTTTTGACTTGCCTATACATCAATAAACACGTTTCAGCTTCCATGTCATTTAACAAATTTATGCCTCGCTACTCCAAATTTCTCTTTTGCTAATTTATGCTTTACGGTTTCCGTTTTGAACTTAATTTACCCAGGGGAAAAATGGTCATTTACATGTCTCTGCTTTTTGGGTTCTGTTTTCACAATTTGGACCCCACCATCGAGTCCAATAAGTTTGAAATAATAAAAATCTACTATTTATTTAACTAAATCGGAGTCCGTTTAACTCACCTTCGACATAGAGGCATTTTGGTCATTTTGGCGTTCTACGGGTATTTTATTTTTCAGGACTCCGTCTCATGAAACGGACCTTACCATTAAATCTAGAAGGTCCAAAACAGTAAATTTTCATTATTCATTCGATTAATTTACGCGTCGGAATTTAATTCAAATTGTTTAATTTTCTTAATTATTTAATTTATTTAATTGGGTCTAATATACATATATTATTTGAAGTAAAATAAATTACATGTGGCACAGTGATTCAAGCTTTTCACCCTTTCCCCCTTGGTCACAGGTATTCTCTGCCCAAACCATTTTTCCCCATTTTTAGTTTTCCATTTCCTTTCATTTCCTGTACATGTTTAAGCCAACCATTAGATAGCTTCTCCTTTTCAACCAAACACTCTCCAAATTCAAATTTAAAAATTTACCCATAAAGTAACAGTGTTGGGCAGCCATTTGAATGGGTGAGTCGGGTCAAACCCGACCCAGTTTGGCCTAAATAAAATCACAAAGTCCAGTCACGCGCAACACTTTCCAGTACAGTCCGTTCATCTCTTCTGTCAACAACGAGTCGCCGGCGACGGATGTTGTTACATTTTTTAGTGGGGTTCACACCTACCAGTCATGGGCAACTCAAATATATCCTCAGGTTTCACATTGGAGTGCCAGAACACTCCCAAAATAAGAAAACCCGTAGGCTCACCGGGCTGTGCAGTTTTCCGGCAGCCCTGTTCTCCTTTATTTTTCTCACATTTTCTCTACTGTTTCAACACAAATTAATCCCTACAATGTTCCTACAACTTATACGCATAACTCTTAAGCATTCAAATTAAATTTCATGTATCAAAATCACAAAAACAGATTTTAAATCTTTCCCTGGAATTCCTGTTTTCCTACTAGTTTCCGGTTAGGTTTTCTTAATTCAATTTGTAATACAACCAAATTTACATGCTTTAGGAGATTCTAAATTCATATTCATGCTTAAAATGAAAACGCAGAAGTTGATCTATCTCATCCTTCCAAACGTGCGCACAATGCTCTGTCCCAATCACCCCGTTTCAGGCCTCTTCACGTCCTGAGCTCCTCCACTCAGTCCCGATCTCCTTAACTCGGTTGATCCTCCTCTTCCCGCACCACTCACGCAAGGCCAATATGTTCTCCACCTGCAGTGCCCTGATTTCCCTCACTGCGTCGCTAGCTTTGCTTCTTTTCTTTCCTCTGTTTTTTTTTTTGTTTCCTTTTGGTTCTAATGCAACGCCTACTTATAAAAAAAACTGCCCCCCACTTAATCTCTCTCTCTCTCTCCCGTGCCCTTCCAGTTTCTGCGCTTCAGCCCCCCATCCGTTTTCTTCTTTTCTTTTTCCTTCAGTTACATCAGTTACTGATATATCAACACTTTCACACCTTCACATATATTTATATATTTTTATACCTATATATACACACACATATATATATATATCGTCCACATCCAGTTTCTCCCTTTTTTTTCCCATTTCTTATTTTATTTTTGTTTTATCTTTTATTTTATTTTTCTTTTTATTTATTTATTTTTTTCCATTTATTTTATTTTCCTTATTTAAAATTTCACAATCGTCCAATTATTCAATGTTATAACAAAAAGTCCTAACGGCTCAGGTTTACGTAGCTCGCTCGGTTACATTTTAGGTCGGGGTATTACAGAGATGATTTCATTACCTTCCTATTTTAAGAATTTCCTTTTCTCTTATTAGGACAATCGGTCGCTATATGCCCAAAGTTATGGCAATCATAGCATTTGATAAACTTAAAGGTGGATTGTGATGAAGGTCTTTTTCTATCACCATTAGAAGAATTTTTTTGGACTTGGCCTCTTGAAGTGTTGAAATTTCTAACGGATCTTTTACTTAAACTTTGAGATCCCTTGGAGTTAGGCATTCTATTCTTGAGGTATTTGTTAAACCTCCGAACAAAAAGAGCCATGTTCTCATCATTTATGGACTCAGTGTCTATTTCAATATCCCCTTCACTTTCTACTTGTGTTGATTTCCAGGCAAGACTTTTGGTCTTCTTTTCTTGCCTAAAGGTTAGTTCAAAGGTTTGAAGCGATCCAACTAACTCGTCAACAACTAGAGAGTCCGCGTCTTTACTCTACTCAATGGCGGTTATCTTAGGTTGAAATCTCTCGAGAAGAGATCTCAATATTTTCCTTACAATCTTAGTCCTTTCAAGTTTCTCTCCTAGGTTGAATGAAGAGTTGACAATGTCACTCAATTTAGCATAGAACTCAAAAAAGGTTTCTAATTCTTCGATTCTTAGGGTTTCAAACCTAAAATTCAACATTTTTAGTTTTAACCTCTTTACCATCGACATACCCTCATGGGTAGTCTCGAGGATGTCCCAAGCCTCCTTGGACGTCTCACAAGTCATAATGTAGTGAAACTTATCGGGAGTTACCACGTTAAAGATAGCGTTCAACCCTTTGATGTTGTAGTCGCTTATCCTTAACTCTAACTCATTCCAAGTGTTTGAAGGCTTAACTACGGAGGGAATTTTTGTAGTTGCGGTTGTAACCGGTGGGGTCCAACCTTCTTGGAAGGCAAGCCAAACTCGTTCATCCACGGCTCTTAAAAATGTTCTCATATGAGCTTTCCAATAAGCATAATTTGAGCCGTCAAATAAAGGTGGCCATGAGATCAATCCTCCATTTCTTAACCATTCCATGCATTTCATAACTTAGGATATCAATCAAATGCCTTAGAAGGAATGCTCTGATACCATTTTTTTTGCGCAAAGGGATACCACAAGGATATCACTCAAGGTCCCAAAGCATGAATTACCTAGAAGGGGGGGTTGAATTGGTAGGTCTAGAATTAAAAATTTCTTTCAAGTTAATTCTAATTCTTAGTTAATTACAAAGATGACACAATCAACAACAAATCACTCAATGTGATTAATCCAATAGTTATGCCCTTTCACCAATGAAACCACCAAGAATCAACCAATTCACCAACCTATTCAAACTTCACCTAATTGATCAACTAGATTGATTTTATAGCAATATTCGCAATTCAAGCAAAATCAACTAAGCTATCAATTTTGATTTCAATCAATTTCCTAAATCAAGTTTTTCAATATCTCAAATTGATGCACAATTATGAAAAACATGAAAAACTCAATTTCTAAAATTAAGTGGAAGCAATTCAATTAAACACATAGTAAATTGAAAGAGATAGAGAAAGAAAGAGATTGTAAACCGATTGATGACGAAGAAACCTACCAAGGACAACAATCATTGGAGTAAAACTTCGGAGGAAAGTGAAATACAATGAATCTACGAACGAGATAAGTACCTCTAGCTTCATTCTCCCCGATTACGTCTTCAAATTCCTCTCGAATCCTCAAGCTTCTCATAACCAATCCTTTAAACAACTGGACTCATCCACGGTCTCGAACTCCTCCAATCAAGCTGCTCAACAGTCATGAATCCTCACGACCTCGGTGTCCACCAATCGCTCAACGCCGAATTCTCGTGCTTGAACTCCATCTATCGTTAATAGTGAGTTTGACATAAACCATGGCTCTTTATATCTGATTTGATTATGTGGTTTGATCAAATCCGATCAATAAAAATAAGATGATTATGAATGTCATATATGAACAATCTCTCACAAGTGCGTCAAGATCTATCAAAAATTTTGCTCTCACAAATTGAGATTCTCTCACTTTATTTTTGGCTACTCTCAAATGTATTTCACCTCTTTTTTCTTGCGAAGAGCTTGATTGATGCCCAAATGAGTAAAAATAAGATTATAAATCTGTTTTTCGCCCAGGGTTCGCGTAACACCCCAAATTTAATTTTATTGTTTAATCAATGTAATGAAGTCTTTTGGGAATCTAATGCAGTGATTTAGCTATTTAAACCCTATTTTAACAATAATAAAACTTGAATTAGCTAATCATGGAAAACACAACGAAATAAAAATTGGCACGAGGCCTTTGACATCGAAGCTGACCTAAATAGGAAACCACTAGAAAAAACCGCTTCGTAAAATGAGCAATAGAAAAGAAGTTATTAAGGAAATAGCTAAAATAGAAATCTGAGCCAACCAAACAAGGCATAAGCCCAAAATAGGGGGAAAATGCCAAAATATGAGGCCAAGGGAATTTGAACCCTTGACCAAGTGAGGGGAACACATGGCACCCAAAAAGTTACCAAGTGAGCTGACAACATCTTTGTGCCTAAATATATAACAAAATTGTATATAACCTCAATTTAACCAAGGCCACCTCCCAAATTGGCCAATGGCCATTCATGCAACACCTCATTCCACATCACCCTATGCTTCAACCCACATCATCACGTCTAAACCCCAGCCCTCATCATCACACCCCAAACCCTAAGAATGCATGCATAGGTGTACACTTATATATGTATGAGATATACATTTTTGAAACACATGAAGTGTATGCTGTGTATCTAGACATTGTGTGTGCATGAATAATAGAGAGAGAGAGAGAGAGAAAGAGAGAGAGAGAGAGAGAGACCTTGTGTGTATGTGTATACAAGTGTGTGTGTGTGTGTGTGCATGATCTCACATAAAGGTGCACAACGAAGGGACTAAGGAGCGCACGACTGAGCGGAATCAACAACTGAGAAACCTCACATTGAGCCTAAGAGAAAGGGAGAGGAGTTCATTGCCCAAAAGGTATAAGGCATCAAACTGTTTTGATTTTTCATTAGAATTTTTGGTATTGTTTTAGCTTTATTGAGCCATATAAATTGCATGCATGTAATACTGTGGCATTTAGGAACTGTTCTGAATGGACTGAGAGGGTCGAGAGGCTTGAAAAGCCTTAGGCTAGGCATGGCAGCCATGGACAGACTTCCATAGTATCAGGTCTGAGATGACCTTCACAAAACGGGTTCTTGATGTTTTAAATCCAACCTATGCCTCATGAGGGTTTCAAAACCCCTAAATCGGGACCTAGAAACAATAAGGAAAGCATAGAAAACTTGAAGTGCAGGTCTCGGGTTTAAAACCCAGCCTCTGAAATAGGCCTCTAGTCCCTGTTTTTAGAATGAGGGTTGAACCCTCTTACCATGACGATCAAAATAAGCCAAACCACGTAGGATTTGGTGATGAAATAAGGGTTTATGTAGCAATTGCAAGCCGAGAGCACCATAGGTCACCATAGTTTCTGGAGCTCAATTTGAACTCTCAAACGAATGCCAAACCGTGTCCTAGACATCCAGAATTCCATACCACCCAAAAACAAAAAGCAGAACAACCCCAGGATGCACAAAATTGAAAAACATTGGAAATCAGAAACAAGGGCAACAGAAACATACGCGATGAAGAAGATGCCGAGTCGACTGAGTCGACTCACCCAACCCGTTCGAGACAGACTTGTTGGCTCGGACACGTGTAGGCTTGCGGATTAGCCACCGCATTAATTAGACAACGTCGTTTTGTGTGTGTTGTGTTTTAAAATTAAAACAACCTGGCTGTTTGGTTACAAGTATTGCCCTTAGATTTAATGCCCCTGTTTGGAACGAGGATAACCTATCCTCGAATAGCTTCACTGTCTACCGTTTGGACTGAGAATGCTTTGAAAAAAAAAAGGGTAAACCTGCTGTTCAGCCGAATCGAACCCAGGACCAAATGGGGAGGTGACACTTAACCAACCACTATGCCACCCATTGCACGCCCGTTGAAAACTGCACCGAATATATATATATACACACACACACACACACATTATTAAATTAAATTAATTAATTTAAATTATTTAAAAATAGGTAAATATCCCGATGTCCAAATTAATTAAACAAATAGTGTATTTTGACTATGTCGGACATTCTGGACCTAATGGTGAGGTCCATTTTGTGAAACGAGATTCCAAAAAATTAAGTTCTATAAAACATGAAATTACCATTTTGCCCTTAGGGGTACCCGAAGCCAAATAAGAAGCCGTGAAGGCCTAGATTTATTTTCTTAGACGTTCCGAACTCAACAGTGGAGTTCGTTTAACCAAATAAAATACTCTAAAGGCCGATGTAATAAATTTAGCAACCTTAAGAGTATAATTAAATAATACCGAGAGAGTTAAAATAGATCACGAACGTTAACATCAACCTTAAATAATTGAGATGAGTTAATAACAATTAAATTTATGATTTAGAGGAACCTCCAAGGGGAAGGAGAAGGAGATTTAAATTAATAGAACTGTCGAAAGTTATTTTTGAGGTAAGTAACTCCTATGCTTTAATATTGGTCATTTCCAAGCTAGTCACATTTATCTTTTTATGCTACCAAATCTGTACTCTATCACTACCTATTGAACTTGATTTCTCCATTTTGAAGCCAATCGATTTGTGATCAACTATTCATGTCTGTACTTCGGATTTGACTTGCTTGTCTATATCTTTTGTGATCTTGATCTGCTGATATTTGAGCATATTTATACCATTATGATCTGGTGATATATCTTGTTGATAGAAATTTTATTGATCCACACACTTATGTCTCGTTGATTGAGATTTTGGCTATTTCACATGATTGTACATCCTGTGTGAAAATTTATTGATCATGATATTCGGTATGTACCCAGAGTTGTGCTCAGTCACAATGGCCCATCTGTTCCCAGATGCGGGGTAGACCATTTAGGGTCTGTTGTGTCCTTCGAGACATGTTATGTCCTTCGAGACCTATAGTGAAAGAGCTCTGGCGCTATTCAATAAGCCCAACAGAAAGAGGTGGACCTGAATATGCGTGTTCTAGGGGTATGCCGAGCCCCTTTCTATTTACGCAGCTGTTCTGCTAGAATTTGATAATGACGTTTTGCATTGTTGGATGATCATATTTTATATCATGTGAATGATCATATTATTGCAAGCATGTTACACTTTTGATTGGCTAACATTTTGCATGTGGCAGCAATTCATCATGATAGGCTAGATCCTAAATTTGCTTGACCTTGTCATTGCCTTTTGTATCATATTATGGGATATGCCTCTATTTAGACCATTAGGTCATTATTATTGTACCTCAGTGACTGACTATATTTATACATGATAACTTTTCTTGGCTATCTGTTATCTTTTTCCTCATTATTCTTGTGAACTAACCCTGACCCATGTTAAAGCTAGGAAATTACTTACTGGGCTTTGTTATCTCACCCCTCCCTTATCTTTTTCAGGACAATAGGAAGTAGGAGGACCCTCAAACGCTCAGAAGGTTTAGACATCTACAAGCTACTAGTAGCTTTTTGGCGAGTTTTTGTATTAAATCAAATACTGGAAGGTCTTAATATCTCCCATGTCACCACAGTCCTGTCAGTTGTGTTTTTTGGAGGATCTGTACTTATAAACACTTATGTTCTTTGATATGTATTAAATGATGACCTGACTATGCTACTAGATTTACTGATAACTATAAAACGTTTTGTTAAAAACCTTACTTAGTATTTCAGATCCTTTTGATGGGGAACGGCCCACGGGCTGCAGACTTGGTCACGAACCCCTAATCGGCATAGGTTGGGTTTTGGGTCATGACAGTTCATTCGAACGAACCATCATTCGTTCAAACGAACACTTGCTCGTTCCAATGAACAAGGACCAAATATCAAATGAGTACAACTCTGAGGTTACAATAACTCGTTTGATACATAAGTTCGAATGAATAAAAACGAATGAGAATGAACTTTTTTGTTGTTCGTTCGAACGAGCCAAAGCCTCGTTTGAATGAGCAACAGTGAGTTCCTCTTTATTACTTGTCTTATGAACTGAAAATTTTCCATTAGGTTTTTAAAGATGCATTTTGGAAAAATTAGTTCACCACCATAAGTTAATCATATACATGATGATAAGATAAAATCTATATGCAATGTATGCATGATGTAAGTGTGTGAGATCTGAATCAAATACAAAAGACCATTTTACCCTTCGAGAACCAAGTCGACCGGTAGTGATACAAGGTAATATCTCTTGGACGGACTTGGGGAAGAACAAGCATCAAGATACTCACCGAAGGACTTATGTATGAATCACACACAAAACACGTTTTGTCAAACCAGATTATCCAATTATAATATCGGAACCCATGGTCCTTGTAACACCCCGACCCGATTAAATAATAATTAAGTCACTAATTTTTAATTAGTGACCTTAAAAGGAATAATTAAGAAATTTGACCGGGAAACAAACGATAATTCCAAAAAGTAATTCCGAGACCTTAAAATCAAGGTTGACTCCGGGAGAAATAATCTACGACTACGATTTATGAAATCAAAACATGAAAGAGTAAATATTAAATTTAAAATCACAAAGTGAAAATAATGCAAAAAGTTAAAATAATAAATTAATAGCCAAGCAAGGTACAAAGGAGAAAATAGCAAAAAGGGGACTAAAATGTGAGGCCAAGGGGTTTTGAACCCTTGATCCAAAATAGGCAATGTCTTAAAGCCCAAAAAATAGCCACTTAGGCTGCCTACTTTTTATGTCCTAATGTATAACAAATATATATATATAAACACATCAAAATATCCCTCCACCTCCCAAATGGGCCAATGGCCTTTCATGTAATCAAAATAATTATTTTAAAAATAAAAGTAAATATAGATATATATTTGTGGGATGCGTGTGTTATGGCATGATTCAGAAAATCAGAATCAATCAGTGTGTAAGTGTGAAGTTTGACCTAGAGAGAGAAACCTAGAGAGAGAGAGGGAGTTAGAGTGAGAAAGTGAAGAAAGAAAGAGGAAGAAGAAGAATGAGAGAGGGGAGGAAGCTGCATGCAGCTGGTTACTCAAGAAGAACCAAGGAGGATCTAAATCCAAGCAGGAAATGAGGGAACCACACTATTTGGAGGTATAAAACACAAAACTACCTATTTTCTCTCTCTAGAAATCCTCATTTTTACAAACTATTTAGGCCTTTTTAAATGCATGCATGACATTTAGGGTTTAGAAACTTGAATGAAGCATGATTATTGGACCCTAAAATAGCCGAAGACACCAAAAACAGTACACATCCGCCATTATTGGACCTCGAAGGTGCAGGTCCGAAATAACCTTCATGAAACATATTTTTGTGGTGTTAGACCTAAAATAGGTCTTATGAGGGCATCAAAAACCCTATTTCGCGATCGAGAAGCCTAGAAAAAGACCTCCAAAACCTGACTTGCAAGTTCGAGTTTTGGAGATCAATCTCACAAATCGACACCAAAACTGGAATTTGAGAATAGGGGATTAAACCTCATGAAGAATAGGTCACAACAGAGAAAACCCTATGAAATTAGGGTAAAAAACGAACATGTATAACCGTGTTGCAAGTCTTAGCTGCCGAACCCTCAAGCACGATCCTAAGCTCAATTCGTGCTCTCAAATGGATGCCAAAGTGTTGTTCGAGCACCCAGTGACCCATGCGATCCAAGAACAGAGAGATTCAGTGAGTGAGAATGCACGAAATTGAAGAGGTTTAAAATCGGGAATTAGGGCAATACGGGAGAAGAATAGAGGAAGAAGATGAACAGTGCATGGGTCGATTCGGGTGGGGACCCGACCCGTCGCATAAATGGGTTTAAATGAAACTACGTCGTTTGGATAAAAGGATTTTAAATTTTAAAATATAGGGCTGACGTTATGATGACGTCAGCATTACTCATTGAACCGGCCGAACCGGTTGGTTCAGTGAAATAGTGGACCGGTTCAGTTACAAATCAACTAAACCCTTTGGTTTATTTTGAAAGTTTTAAAGAATTGCAATTGAACCCCCACTGTTTGGGAAAATATTACTAAGGCCCAAAGTCTTAAAGAATTATTTCAAATAAGCCCCTGGAAAAATAAATAATTAATAAATTTATTTATTTAATTATTTTATTAATTGGGTAAAATTACTGTTTTACCCTTAGACACGAAATCAGTCTAATGAAGTCCAAATAAAATAAATAAATAGTGTGTTTTGACTATTTTGGATGTTCTGGACCCAATGGAGGGGTCCGTTTCCTGAGACGAGACTCCAAAAAATTAAGACACGTTAATGTTTAAATTACCAAAGTGCCCCTAATACCATACGAAGCACAACGAAGTCCAAATTGGACGAAATTGATACCAATAGAAGTCCAAATAATAGCAAGCTTGTATATATGATTAAATAAAGATTCGGGGTCAGAATGTCATAAAATTTAAATGATCAATGTGTCCCTATGATCAAAAGCAGATACCAAATAAAGTCCAAAAGACCTAAAAATTTACGTATAGGATATGTAAAATATTCTGAGGACCATGATAGGTCCGGGGCAAGAAAAATAAATTACCATTTTGCCCCTACATATGCCCAAAGCCAAATAAAAAGCCGAGAATGTCTAAATTGACTTTCTTCGACGTTCCGAACCCAATGGTGAGGTCCAAAATACCAAAATAAGTACTGACAAATAAGTCACGTGAAAAATAAAACTCATTAAGTTACCACGAATAGACCGGTAAGACCAATCCTAGGAAGTTAGGATACGTCAAGTCTAAGATTAATTAAAAAGCATCAATTTAGAGATGATTTGAAGTGAATAAGGAATTAATTGAAGTCTTGATGAATTTGATTTTTAGGAATTTCAAAGGGAAAGGGAAAGCCACCAGTAGTGCTAACCTAGGAGAACAAGATGAGTAATCCTGTACTTTGAAGTGGAAGTTTTAATCTCCATGGATACTGAAGAAGTTTAAGTTCAAATATTTCGAAATGTTTTTATATCTGCTGTATTTAAAATTCTAAACTCTCCTATTTAAATGCTTTATATTCCCACGTTCTATTGTAATTATCTATAAATTCTAACATGGCATGCAAATTTACTTCTTGATATTTCTCACAAATGATATGTTTATTTTCTGCATGTCCATGTAATTGTCAGTTTTACTAAATGCCTCTTGAATTAAATGTTTTATTCTGTCTATGCCTTAATAAATTCATGTGCATTGTGATTTAAATTCCTGAAGCTCTTATGCTAAATGTTTCAAGTATTTTCCTCCAAATATTTAAAAACCCTGTTAAATTGTCCGCGTTTTGAATACACATGAAAATTCGTTCTCTTATTGAAGTCATGTTTTTAACTGTACATGAAAAGAAATTATTGAAGAAGTTATGTTTTTAAATGCTCATAGAAGGCATTTCATGAAGAAGTCATGTTTTTGCAAGATAATTGTGCGCAAGCACCAAGTAATGATATTGGGATTCCTTCGGAACTCAATTGACATGAAGAATGCTTGGTAGCCGGATCTGATCCCCCAGGCATGAGATATCTCCCGTGAAGTAAAATTGGAATCTGGTTCGAAACAGATTTTCACTTAATCAAAGTGAAAAGATGACAAATGTTTTCAGAAATGGTAGCAGGTCTTTAAACCCCCATTATCTTAAACGAGTTTTTTTTTAATATAACCCTAAGTTTTGAAGAAGAAGAAATTCACATCCTTCTATTTTCATGGAAAGGATTTCAAATCATTTCCTTGATCTTCAAATGGCCACTCTGCACATGTTTATAAATATTGTTGCATATTAAATGCTTTATTGAATGCTTTAACAATGCATCATGCTATGTGATTTGAAGAATTCTATAATCTGCAATCATTGAAATATATGCTTAGCTTGAATGCCTTGTATGCTTTACGCTATCCTTTTGAAGAATATTGTTTTCTGTATCTGAAGTATATGTACAATTGGTAGTGTATGTTTATATGAACCTTCTCTTATAACTAACCCACTACCAATTGAAACCCATGACAAAGTATCGGAATTACTCACAAGCTTAGATTAGCTTACCCGGATTTTTATTCGTCCCCTTTTCAGGTGACTAAAAGCAAGTCCTGATCTTTGACGAGGAAGATGTTTGAACTGTGCTCAGGAATTTTGGAAATTCTAGGACCCGTAATTGGTCAAATTTTGATGTTGTAAATTTTGGACAAACATGTACTTAAGCCCGAGAGGCAACGGATATGTAATATATAAAGCTTTAAATTTTTAGTATGCTCTGAATGTATATTATTTGTTTACCGCTTTGAAGAAGAAGAAGAAGCAACGGTACTGAGCGGGCGTGCAAAAAGAAAAAGTTTTTCATGCTTTTGCAATTTGCCAGTTCTGGCCCTATCGCACAACTGTTCGGCGCCGTTGCTTACATGAAGCCTGACCCGATGGCCCCCGGGCCGAAAGGTGGCGGTCGCGATCATGGATCCGCATAGGCCGGGTTCTAGGTCGTGACAGTCCTAACATTATCTATCTTTAATTTTGTTATAAACACTATTTATATATAATTTCATGTTAGTTTATGATGTTATAATACATTTTGGATTCCAACATGTATATGGTTCTCATTTGACCGGGTTCCATAATAATTTTATCAAATTTTCCTTATTATTAGTTATGAGTTAAATCAAGTTCAAATCATTGTTTAGTCTATCTATTAAATACATTTAAGTTACTTTATTCATATCATTGGGTCTTGCCACCATGGTTTTCCCATTTACGTGCAAAATTACCCAATTGCCCTTGGGCTACATAATGTGCCTAACAACTTCTAATAAATTAAAAAACAAATTGACACACTATTTATTAATATTAATTAATAGCATTTTATTATAAGGTAACATTTATATTTCTACCTATATATTTATTTACAAAAATTTACAGATGTTACATTGCTAAACGAAAAAATAGAACCTTAAAAAAAATGATGAATGCATTGTTATTGATTGGACTAACTTAAAATTTGTGGGAGGAAACAATTCTTTACGCAAATTACATTTTCAACCGAATACTTCAAAAGAAAACCAATAAATTCCCTTATGAGTTATGGGAGTGTTTGGATAAAGTGGCGGTTCTTACACCTAAAAATGTTAAAATATGACCGAAAATAGTTGATTGTGTTTTCATAGGGTATGCTCATAATTGTAGTGCATATCGATTTCTCATAAATTTGAAATTTCTTATATGCATGTTAATACTATTATTGAGTCAAGGAATGCATCATTATTTAAATATGTATTTCCTTGCAAATCAACACAGGAGTCGAGTTCAAATAAAAGAACTCATGACACTGCAATAGGAAATAGTCAAGACCAATAAAATGATGATGACCTAGACGCAACAAAAGGGCTAGAACATCTAATTCCTTTGGTCCAGATTTTCTAACATATTTATTAGAATAAGAGCCTTAAAGCTTTAAGAAAGCATTGTTGAGTTCTAAAGCTTCATATTGGAAAGAGGCAATAAATAGTGAAGTATAATTAATTCTACAAAATCATATATAAGAACTAGTAGATCTTCCACCAGGTTCTAAACCTTTTAGGTATAAATGGATATTCAATAAGAAAATGAAAGTAGATGGATCTATTGATAAGTACAAGACTATGCTTTTTATCAAAGGATACAAACAAATGGAATACTTGGACTATTTCAATATATATTCTCTTGTTATGAGGATATCATCCATTCAAATGTTGATAGTTACTGCAACTATATACAATCTTGAGATACATCAAATGAATGTCAAGACAACTTTCTTAAGTGGTGAATTAGAGGAAGAAATATATGAAACAACTAGAATGGTTTATTGTTCCAAGTCAAAAAAAGAAAGTATATCAACTTATCAAATCTCTTTATAGATTAAAACAAGTACCAAAGCAATGGCATAGGACATTTGATAGTGTAATGATGTCAAATGGGTTTAAGATCAATAAGTTTAACAAATGTGTATATGTCAAGAACACAAAAATGGCTATGTCATTATTTGTCTTTATATTAATGATATGCTTATTATGAGTAGTAATAATAAAGTTATTAAAGTTACCAAGAAAATGTTGAACAATAAATTTGACATAAAGGACTTATGTGTTGCTAATGTAATACTTGGGATAAAGATCTTTAGAACTTTGGATGGACTGATATTATCTCAATCACATTGCATTAAGAGAATACTCAAGAAATTCAATCAAAAGATTGTAGTCCAGCGAGGACACTTGTAGATGCAAACTGGATATTCGATACCAATGATTCAAAATCCACAGGTGGTTATTTGTTTACACTTGGTGGTGGAGCGGTATTATAGAAATCTTTTACACAAACGTACATTGCTAGATCCATGATGAAATATGAGTTTATTGCACTAGATAAAGCTGGTGAAGAAGCAAAGTGGCTTCGTCACTTCTTAGAAGATATTCCAATATGACTAAAGCCTATGCCCGCTGTCTATATTCATTGCAATACTCAATCAGTAATTGGTAGGGCACATAATCACATGTAAAATGGTAAATCTTGACATATTCATCGAAGACATAATACTGTGAAACAACTGCTCTCTAATGACATTATAATCGTTGAATATATAAGGTCAAAAGATAGCATTGCAGTTTCGTTAATCAAAGGTTTGATTAGAGAGCAAGTAAATAGTTCATCAGAGGGAATGGGTTTAAAACCTAAGAATTAAGAGTCGTAATGATGGCAACCCAACCTAGTTGACTAGAGATCCTAAGATCTAGGTTCAAAGGGACAACCGAATTGTGTGTGACTCAATGATATCACTATCGAGATAGAATCTTCTACTCATTCATATGATAGGAATAGTGATGTCTATAGCGTTGGACAAGATAAGCTAAGCTTTTAATGATTCTTATACCTAGTTAACACAAGTAAGGTATAACATGATACTTTTAATAAGAATCACCTATATAAGTGTGAATTGGGTTGGTTCTATGAGAATGATAAGGCTAAATTCTCTAAAAGCACTCATGAGACCCAGAATTTTTTAGGGCCAAAATGAACCCAATCATAAGAACCAACTATTTTAGGAAAGATTCTATGTGAATGTTATTGTCTTGGCTTACACAAACGGTAGAACAATTTAAGACATCATATTCACTGATCAATTAATAACCCCGATAGTATTTCATAAGGGAAGGTTCAAGGCCACAAACTACCTTTCTCTATGCACGAGATTTCCAACAAAACTCTCTCTTAGTATCTGCATATCATTTGTATGGCTTTCAGTCAATTTCATTCATGTGAGGGGATTGTTGAAAAAATGGGTTATTGAGTAGAATTTTTTGCCATTTTTTAGCTAAAATTAAAGTGGGCCCCACACACATTTTGGGTGGGTTCATATGGAAATGTGTTATCCTCCATAAGGAGATTAAGAACATATATTGGATTGCTCAAAACCATTAAGAAGTGAATGAAAAATTACCTCCAAACTTCACCACTTGAAAATAGTAACAATGTGTGAAAAGTTTGTGTCCCACATAGAATGGGTATTAAAGTTTTAAAGAATATATATACAATTACCTTGAAAGAGGGATTGGGATCTTAGGGGTACCAAAGTTTTGTGCAATGGGGAGGACCTAGCTCATACTTAGTCAATCACACATATGCGTGCGTCACCACCGTTGCCACCGCCACCTCGGCTCAGGCTCAAGTTCGGGTTCGAGTTCGGGTTCGGGTTCGGGCTTGGCTCGCTATATATATATTTTTTTCGAAAAAAAATTGTTTAAATATTTTAAGTAAAAAATTTTCAGAAACGCTGTTGTAACACCCCAACCCGATTAATTAATAATTAATTTGCTAATTATTAATTAGAAACAAGATAACGAATAATTAAGAAAATTTATCGAGAACTCCTCGGTAGTTGCGATAGGCCAATTAAATAACTAAATACGACAAAATGGGAAGAATGTAATACCCCGAACTCAGTTAGTAATTTATTTGACGTAATGACATTATTTTGGAAATTAATGCCTTGGTTTAGCCATTTTAGCCCCGTTTTAACACTATTAAAACTCGAATTAGCTAACTACGAAAAACGTAAAAAAAAATATAATCGGCGCGAGGCCTTTAACGTCGAAGCTAACCTAAATGGGGAATGACCAGAAGAAACTGCTTCTTAAAAAAAGCAATAGGAAAGAAATCATGGAGAAAATATCTAAAACAGAAATCTGCGCTAGCCAAACGAGGCATAAGCCCAAAATAAGGGAAAAATGCCAAAATGTGAGGCCAAGGGGATTTGAACCCTTAACCAAGTGAGGCAAGGTTTTAAAGTCCCAAAAATTTACCACTTGGCCCACAAGCACTTTTGTGCATTATTTTACAAAAGATATACATATCTGTATATCATATAATGTTAAATTTCTAAATATAAAAAATGAGGTGGCAGCTACTCATTGGACCACCACACCCACCAATTAGGTTTCATGCAAATCAAATCAAACATATTAAATCAAATATATGATATATATATATATATATATCTGAGTTTGCGTGTGTGGTATGGAAATTCAGAAATCAGAATTGGTATGTGTGTGTGTGTGCAACTATGTGAGAGTGTGTATGGCAGTGTGTGTGTGTGTGTGTGTGTGTTCATGTAGAGAGTAAAGAGTAGAGAGAGAGAGATCTAGAGAGAGAAAGTGAGAATGTGTTGCATAAGGGGTTTGCCACAAGAGGAAGGAGGAGGCTGATATTGCATGCAAAATTGAGCTGTACTAAGGTTCTAAACTGAGCTTAGAACAGAAGAGAAGAGGGAAAGAAGGGATCAGAAGAGGGTAATCGCTTTTCCATCATGAAATTTTCTTTAGCTACTGTTTGAGTTTTATAAACGTGCATACATGATATTTAAGTTGAAGTCTTGAATAAAGGGTAGATTTGAACCCTAAACGGCCTGAAATAACTCAGGAAGCACGCAGTTGTACACAAACACCATTATTAACCCTTTCAAGGTCGGATTTGAACTCACCTAGAGGAAACTGCTTCTTAAGCATTGGGCCTTAAACTAGATGATGTGGGGTTTTCATTACAACAAAAACAAAACCAAATGGCTTAAAAATGAGTCCTAAAATAAGAGTTGCAGGTTTAGGTTTTGAAACCCAACCTCACAAACTCACACCAAAACCGAGTTTTGAAAATAGGAACTCGAACCCCATGAAGAAGAGGTTACAATAGAAGAAATCTCATGGATTTTGGCTCAAAAATGAACATGTGGGACCAAGTTGCAGGCCTTGGCTGCCGAACCCTCAATCGTGATTGTGAGCTCAAATCGAGCTCTCAAATGGATGCCAAAGTGTTGTTCGATAACCCAGTGACCCATACCATCCAAAAACAGAGAGAAAAATGTCCCAAAATTTCACGAAATTGAAAAGTTAAAATCCAAAAATTAAGGCAACAGTAACCCTAGGTGATGAAGAAGACGACGAGTCGACTGAGTCGACTCGCCCAACTCGTTCAAACCAGCCATGTCGACTCGGACACGTGTCAGTTTATGAGTTGGCCACCGCATTATTGGAACGGCACCGTTTGGAGTCATTTTCTTTCTTTTAAATAAAAATTTTGGTTGTTTGGATGCAAGAGTACTAAATTAAAATTAGAATAGCAGTGTACCTAAAACATGGATAAGGTGTGTATTTTAGCTATGCTATTTTGGTTCTCTGCCATAGCCTGAACCTGCTGGTTCACTATGCTCTTAGGACAGTTTATGGTTCCAAATAAAGAACCTTTTGGTTCACTGATTTAAACTAAAATAGGAAAAACTAGAAATTTGCTTGATTGCACTTTGACCCCAACAGTCCTACAGAATTCGGTTCTGGCCCAAGATTTGAAAAATTCTTTCACATATACCCCTGGAAAAATAATTTAATAATTAATTTAATTATTTTATACATAGGATAAAATGACTATTTTACCACTGGGCCATAAATGAGCAAATAAAGTCCAAATTGATATCCGAAAAAAAGATACCTTACCATTTTTGGGCATTCCAGACACAATGGAAATGTCAGATTGGACATTCGGGGGACTCTGGGGTGGTACCACCATAAGATGTGAAATTACCAAAATGTCCCTGATGCTATACGAAGTCCAAATGGGACAAATACCGATAGAAGCCCAAATACTCGTCAAACTGTACACATGATTAAATGACGAATCGGGGTCAGAATTTCACAAAACATAAAATGGCCAAAATACCTTCGAGCATGGTAAGTGCAAAGTAGAGGCCGAATAAAGGCCAATCTGATCTAATAAATTGTCATAAGCGTAATTATGAAATTGAGGGTCTGGACAAGACTCCGAAACAGTCAAAGTGTAAAAATAAAAAAATGATGGATGTGTCCCAATGATCAAAAGCAAATACCAAATGAAGTCCAAAAGACTTAGAACTTTATATATAAGATATGTGGACTATTCTGAGAGCCACGACAGGGTAAGGGACAAGAATGGTAAAATTACCATTTTGCCCCTAAGGTTAAATAAGTACTTAACTGATAACGATTAGAGTTCAAATGACTTAGATTATGATCCTGATAACTACTAAGCCTAATTAAAAAATGTAATAGCCTCAGATGAAACCCAATGAAAGGGTAATAGGCTATTAGGCTATCTTAGGTAATCCAATAGACGCCTAAGATGATGAATAAGTCATGAATGGTTAAATTTTGATCTGTCTGTGATTAATGATGATTATTCAGGATATGCAAGGCGGTGCCTGACGTATCTGAAAATTATCAGATTATCTGTGACTGGAGATAAGCGAATAGTTTGTGAGTAACTTGGATTCCTAACTTGGTGTATAAGTTATACTATCTAGATTCGTATACTGTACTGCTTTATATGTTGAACTATTTTATACACAGTTCTGTTTTAATGCATATGCTTTCATGCATACTCTTTGTACTACATTACACATGACATGGTTTTGTTCTGTCTTACTCTTCTGTTCTGTTCAGGCCTATTCTGTTCTGTTATATGGTTTGTTCCAATTCTGTTTTGTTATGTTGTGTCTTCCTCTTGGGCCTACTCCAGGATTGAACAGTATGGCTTAAGTAGGCCAGAGCCAAACCCAGAGGGTAGAGGCCTCACGAATGTCTGCTCATGGGCAGCTGGAAAAGGCTCATCCGCCAGATTGGCATCCTGTTCTGTTCTGCTCAATTATGTCCTGTTCCATTCTGATCTATGTTGTGAGCAAAACCCAGAAGGTAGGAGCCCCTCATGTGTCCGCTCATGGACAGTTGGGAAAAGCTCAAACACATTTGATGATTTGCCTATGTTTCCGATTGATATATTGGCATCCTGTCCTGTTTTGTTTTATTCTGTTTTGATATGTTTGTTCTATTTAGTCCGGTTTTGTTTTATTCTACTTAATTGCATTTAAAGTGGATTTATAAAACTATTATTTCTGAAGTGACTAAACTATCCATGTGCTTTATAAGCAAGAACTGGTTTTGAAACCTATGGCAGGGAACCTCTGTTACTCACTGGGCTTGTTAAAGCTCACTCTATTATCCTAACATTTTTCAGGATTTATCTCTGGTGGATTTGAAGGCATAAAGAAATGAAACTAATAGCCCGGAGGCATCCCAAGTCAAGATTTGATGGCAATGAATTATGGAGTCTTGGATTATTGTGGACTGAACCATGCTATTCAGGTTCGTGGTACTATGTTACTGAATTCATTGATATAGAATAGATGCATTGGGACATGGCTCATATATATTGGTACTCTAGAGATATTTGGTGACTGATGATAGACGTGCTCTGATGTGTTTGGGTGAGTTGCATTCCTGAATTAAAAAGGTTTTAATTTTCACTGCTCTGACCCTACATTTGGAATGCAATTCACTGTAAAGTTAAGAAGTCGCCTTTGGTTGGTCGCATTGTCGGTGGGAAAAAATCGGCAAGGTGGCCAACTGGCATCACATCCTCGGCATTCGCATAGTGTGGGGTGTCGGGATGTGACAACTGTCATTTTGTTATCAGTGTAAAATGACCAATATGCTATCGTTTTGAAATTTGAGAATTTGAAATTGAACTGAACAATCGTCTTGTTTAATTCAAACGCAAACAATTGTCATTAAATTTTAAGAGTTATCACTCATATATTGTGATTGCATCTACATTTTGAGAGAGTTCGAACATAAGTTCTAGTTCGTTGTGCACATAAGATTGGAGTGTTCCTTGTACTGTGCATAACCATTGTATCCTAGGAAACAACTGTCATTGAAGACTTGAAAGCACTAGTGTGAGGCCGATATTGTCTTAA
This sequence comes from Nyssa sinensis, assembly GCA_008638375.1. Classification (NCBI taxonomy): domain Eukaryota; kingdom Viridiplantae; phylum Streptophyta; class Magnoliopsida; order Cornales; family Nyssaceae; genus Nyssa; species Nyssa sinensis. The sequence continues at coordinate 8,843,914 of CM018052.1, forward strand.
CAATGTAGTGTAAGACACTAGCATTGGTCAATCAACATTCCTGTACTTTTGATATTTTCTTGCAACTTGTAAGTTCCAAATTCTGCTTATTTCGATTAGTTTATGTTTTCTTTTATTCTGAGATTAATTTTGTTTTAGTTTCAAAACTAGATTTACAAAACAGATTATATTACAGTTTCAAAACTGGTTTCTACAAAATCATATTATAGCATAGTATTTTAAACTACTGTGAATTTTTATAGTGTAGTATTCTGTGGATTATTTTCCGAACAAATTTTTGATAAAAAACATTAACAAAGAGAGCCATAAAATAGAAGAATATGCATAAAAAATTACAAAACAAAGTTATAAAAAATGAATAAAATATAAAGACAATACTACATAAACAACCATGTCTAGGCATCCAAAATAACAAATGTAAAAAGTCATAAAATAGAAGAATGTGCATACAAAATTTACAAAAACAAGTCATAAAATTGAATAAAATATAGACATAGTAGTACATAAACAACAGTATCTAGACATCCAAAAAACAGAAGGACAAAGTAGAAAACCACTGATATATACCGTCCAACAATCACAATAATTCTTAGACACAAAATTCACAAGAGGAAGCCATAAATAGAAGAAAACACATACAAAATTTACAAAAAAGCAATATAAAATAGAAAAATATGCATACCAATCCAATAAAAACTATCTACATATCAAAGAGAATAATTTGTGTATCAAAGATGATGATTTTTTAGCACCAAAACGAAATAGCAGAGCAAGAACTAGGGTTTGAGATAGAGAGCAATTTTAAAGAGGCAAAGTGAAAGATGAATAGGCATCGGTAACAATGCAAAGAGTTTTGTAATTCAGACAACAAGAAATTACCAAAAACCCAGAATGAAAAAGAAAATAAGCATTAAAAAGTAAAGGATAAAATCGTAAATGAACATTTGAGTAACACGAAATTACCAAAAGCCCAGAATGAAAAAGAAAAGAAGCATAAAAAAGTAAAGGATATAATCATAAATGAACATTTGAGCAACACAAAATTACCAAAAATCCATAATGAAAAACAAAAGAAGCATTAAAAAATAAAAGAATAGAATCATAAATGAATAATGCCCAAAGCCTTTAACACTAAGATGAAAAAAAACTACATAATAAAGCAAAAATCCTACTTCTATAAAACTCAAATCAAGAGAAAACCTAAAAGATGAGAGAGTAAATCAATAATTCAATAAGATCAATGAAATGACGAAAAAAAATGTTCTACTAAAAACGTCGGAGAAGAAGAAAAAGTCAAAATTGAATGAATAAATTAGTAAATCAATTGAAGCGAGATAAATTGTTTTATTATAAAACATAGAAATAAAAAGAAAACAAAATGGCAGAAAAGGGCAAAAAAGGGAAGAAAAAAGTGGGAACCTAAGCCCTGCATCCAAACGTGCCTTAATTATATTCTACTAAAGAGGATATACAATGTACCATGGCCCAAGGTCAATTTCTGTTTGTTTTTTTCCCCCTAAATGGTTTCCACTCTCAAAGACCCTGCTTAGGGGTCGTCAGACGAAGAGTGAGGGTGTGTGGGTGGTCGAATGAGATGGAGGTCGGCGGGTCAGACTCCAATGGCAGGGAATTCAACAACGCAGAGGAGATGTGGAGAGAAGAGGTCGGAGATCACCAGAAGAAGACTGAATGGTACCGTCAAGGTGTTGGCTACTGGGAAGTGAGTACCCTCTTAAACTCTTCTTCTTAAACCCCATAAAACCCTTAAACATATACATATATATGTATGTATAACTGTTTGATTGTTTGTTTGCCGGTTTCTCTCGGGTTGTTTTTATTCTTTGGAAGAAAAGGATGTGGAGGCGACAGTGGATGGAGTATTGGGTGGATATGGGCATGTCAATGAGCCTGACATTAAGGGTAGTGAGGCTTTTCTCAATACCCTCTTGGCCGAACGATTTGCTGATGGGGGAAGAAACAGGAATCTCGTAGCTCTTGGTACCATCTGTCTCTCACACTCACTGCAAGCAGTTCATTCTACAAAAGAGTGTATGCTTTGGATTTTGTTATAATAATTTGATAGTTACATGTTCTAACTATATGCATGTGTATATGTATTTATCTAATGAGAATTTTATTTTTAATAACTTTTGTGAAAGGTGATTAGTTGTACATATCAAGGTTTTAAAAAGAAAGGTATAAATGAAAAAGTATTATGCTTTCTTTATTGACAGACGGAAAAATAATCATCGATCCACCAACTCTCACAAATGCTAAAGACAACTAAAGGTCTACCATGAATGCCTAAGTCCTATAGAGATTATACTTCCCCTTTTTATTTTGGATAAGAAAATGTACATTGGAAGATTGCCAAAGGGGACACAACACATGTATGCAAAATATATACAAAGTTACCAAAAAGATTATACTCTCGTATCTCTTAATTTTTTGTTGATTTTTTTTTTGATAAGGTAAAAAAAGGAAAGAAATTAGGAGCAAGGGGCACAACCCATGCTAGTTGTACTAGGAGTCTAGGAGCAACCAAAAAGATTCCTAAAAACAACTCAAATCACCTATCAAAACTACAAACCAATATATAGAATCCGACACATTCTTGGAAAGACAACAATGAAAAGTATGAAGCATATTATCCTTTAACTTATGAAAAAGTATCTCCTTTAAATGCACTACATAAGACATAAAATTGATTAGAAATTTAGAATAACTTCCGAGGCTATTTCTTTTCCTTTAAATGCACTTCATAAGACATAAAAGGTGCAACTTGCAATGCTGACCTAATCCTTTTTGGAACATATCTCCAGCCCAGCCTCTAACAAATCCCCCACCAACTGTGGCATGACCAACAAACCCAAAAACAGAAAGTAGCATAGCCCACATATCTCTAGCCACAAGATAATAAAGGAGATGATTCATATCCTTGCTGCCGTCTTACGTATACAACACCAATTTGATTTTGTCTTTCCCTTCCTCCCTAGGTTTTCTAAAGTTAGAATAACTTCCAAGGCTCACTTTTCCCTGCTTCCCTGGGTTTTCTAAAGTTAGAATAACTTCCAAGGCCACACACCACCCAAAAATTGATTCGAAATTTAGAATAACTTCCAGGGCTACACGATGACAGAACTTTCACCTTCTAGATTCCTTTCTAGGGAAATCAAGGGCCCTCTCCTCCATCTAGCACCCTATAGGATGACTTCACATTGAAACGACCCAACCTATCTTTTCCCAATTATAAAAATCTTGCCTCTTGCTGGACACTGAAGCACCATATATAAGCCCCAAAAAAGTCTCCATTGACTCCGATTCCGAGACCAGCAGAGCCCTACAAAAGTGAGGCTCTTAACCAAGAGACTCCACCATCAGTAAACTGAACATAATCTGCAACCAGAGCTCCTGTATCAGCTGCAATATGAAGAAGGTATGGAAAAGTAATTTTGAGCGGAGCATTTCCACAACAATTGTCATGCCAAAACCTCACCACCTACCATCACCCATTGCATAATATAAATATTTAGCAGATTCTTTCCATCCTTTTCTAATTCATTTCCACCCTTTGTTACCATCCCCAAACTTACTCACCACCCTCATCCACAAACTGTTGACTTCAATCGCAAATCTTCATTACCATTTACCTTGAAGTGCTTGATTAAGCCTTCTTACTCCAAAACCTCCTACCTAAAGAGGAGATCAAATGGAATCCCAGGCCATCAAATGATACTTAAACTCCTCTTCCATACTAGTCCGAAGAAAATCCCATTGGATCTTCTCTAGCCCCTCCACCACTGACATTGAAATTGTAAAAATAGACATATAATAGGTAGGCAAGCTCGAAAAGGTGCTTCTAATATGAGTAAGCTTTCCTCCTTAGATAAATATTGCCTTTTCTAGCCTGCCAATCTCCTTTGAAGCGCATAATTGAATCCCACATGGAAGTTGGCTTGTAAAAGGCTCTGAGAGGAAGACCAAAATAAGAAGATTGGAAAGAACCTACCGTGCATCCAATGTTAGCTACCAGACCATGCACATCCTTCACCTCACCTATTGGAATGATCTCACTCTTAGCTATATTAATCTCAAGACGGAAAACTGCCTCAAAGCAAAGAAGAATGCAATATAAATACCTCAATTGAGTGACATCTGCCCCACAAAATATGGTTGTATCATCAATAACTAAAAAATGGGAAATTGATATGGTAGTGCTCGCCCAAGTTTACCACCTCAAAACCCTTCAACATGTCATCCTCCCTTGCCTTCTTAATTATCTTACTTACTGTCTCCATTATATAATGAAAAGGAACAACAAAAGGAGGTTGCCCAGTCTCATTCCTCTCTAACTATCAAAGAATGTTAGTTGGAACACCATTCACCAAAATCGAGTGTGTACACTTTCTAATCCAATTTCTCCACCGAGCACAAAAATTCACATGCTCCATCATATGAATAAGAAAATCCTAGTTCACATGATTGTTGGCTTTCTCTATATCCAATTTGCAAATAAAACCCAATTCCCTACCTCTCAAATTTTCAATCTATAGGCCACAGAACAACAACAAAAGCATTTTCAGTTCCGAAATTAAGTTTTCCATTACCCTGTTCAATGTAATTGCCAAAGACTTAACAATAATTTTGTAGTCACTCCCCCCAAAACTAATAGGTCTTAAATCCTTCAGCTTCAAGTCCATTGAACATCCTTTCTTAGTGTCGAAGATATTTTAGAGAATGAAAAAGATGTATTATTCTCTCTAGGGGGTCAAGATTTATAATTACAGCTTACAAGTAAATAAGGAAACTATCCTAAATTAGTTCATACAATCAATCAATCAATACAATTAATCTAATGCCTAAATTAAGCTACAAATTCGGTCAATATTTACAATCAATATTTACAACAAGAATCAATGCAATAAAGGAAGTATTCAAACTATGATCGAAATCTCCCGGTTTATGTTTTTTATTTTATTTTCTTTCTTTCTTTCTTTCTTTTCCCCATAACTTTGGCAAAGACAAAGAGTAGGAGTTGCACCTCCTAAACTACTATAATTCTCCTACATACTCTGCGATGTCTCCAACTATCCACCAAATTGTTGCTTGTGCTAAACATAACTCATTGCACTCCAAAGAGAGATAATGTAAGAGTGCATTGGACAATTTATCAGTGAGTGGCTCACCATCTCACCACCTTTCCTACACCTGCAACAGCAATTACTTTGTTTGACATCTTTAGTCATGTTGTCATGGATTTTCTCTAACACAACTGTCTATCCAAAGAAAGAAAATTTGGGAGGAGTTTTTGTTTGCCAAACCACTTTGCAAAGGAATCTAGGATGGCTTCCCCCCTCACAACACCCTTTAACAAGACTAGACTTTGAACCTATCACCACATGAGGCCTCCACGCCAGGGCATCCTCCCCTTGCAACTCAACATGCTGGGAGTATAACAAACTAGAGATAGCAATAATGGCATCCATCTCCTAGACTTGCAATTCCATGATAAAGTTGTTATCCCAACCACCTCAGCCTTTGTTACCTAGGTGTATCCTCCTTACCCTCTGCTATCTTGAAGAGGCTCGGGAAGCTATGTTTTGAGGGTCTCTCACCACGCTAGTTATTATGCAAGAAATTGATTTGCTTACCATTCCCTCCCACAAATCTATTATACATGGATAACTCCAATCTCTACCAAATACCTTTCCACATCCCCACACATGGGAGATATCCAAACCTCTCTCGTGTGCCAATCCATCATATTTTCTCTCCACCACATTTCTGTATTAGTCTATTCCTCTCCTTGACAACGTCAAAAATTAAATTTTTTTGATTGGTAATAAGATAAGATTGTATTATAAACAAAGTGCCCAAGGAGGGCAGCTCATAATTACAAAAGAAGAGACTGGTTACAAAAATTAAAGCCTAAGATTTCCCAAAAAATCAATTAGTCTATATAAATACAACGGAAATTCTTCCTTGAGAGTTCTCAAAAAGTTGTCTTTGAATCTCCAAGGGGGGAGTTCAACCCCTTCAAAAGTCCTATTTCTCTCTTGCCATAAATGGCACACAAGGCATATCTTTTGCTCCTTCATCCTTTTTACATATGTAATCCAAAAAAACCTCTTAATAGAGGCTGACATTACCCAAAGGCAACCAGCAAGAGAGAATAACAAATTCCAAGTCCCCCTAGCCATCTTACAAGAAGTAGGAGGTGATACACTGTCTCTTCCTTTTCTTTGCACGTACAACAACGAATTGGAAGGTAAGAACCTCTTTGAAGATTTTATGTCATTAGAATAGATCCCCATGTTGCCGACCAATAAAAAAACGTAGCTTTAATTGGGACTTTAGACTTCCAAATCAACCTCCAATGGAAGGACTTATCCGTCCCATGTTTGCGATGTTTTGTTTTTGATGAGAATATCATTTCTGACATTCTCCTAGGGATGAGATTCTCACAAAGATTCCCGTCCAGTGGTGCTTTTTTCTGGTCTCCATATCTTCATCCACTCCCAAACTTACCACATACATCACTAATTGCTTGAAAACCTCCAAACACCACAAATGAAATGGTAGGCCCATGGTTTACTTATTATTTTCTTGGAGCAGCTTTTGGCTTGTAATAGCCACACGTGTATGACCACTAGTCAAGGAGTAACAGGTTGCCGTCAGTGATCTTGCTCTTCTCCATCAGAATTCTTTTCCCTTTGAGACGGATGGGAACTCGAACAAGAATAAAAAAACCAATGACCTTTCAAACCTGAACCCTTCTCAAGACCTTCCTCCAGTTATTCACCCACTCCTGTACCTTACTTTTTTCCAGAAACAGAGTTCGCACCTCCTATTCTCCCTACCAAACACCTCTTCAAGAGCTCCAACCAGAGTCATAAGCAATGTCCACATCACTTCGAACCACCCTCAGTGGTTGTTCTGCCCATTATTTAATTTTCACAACCTGCAAATAGAACTGGTTCTCATTCCATGTTCTGTCCTTCAGTTCCCCAAATTTTTGAAATGCCTCTGCTACACTGCATCCATTCACGCTCCTCGCTTAAAGTTCTCTTGGGTGAACACACATCTAGGGTTATCCCTAACCCTAACTTCAAAATTTACAAATCTCCGCTCCCTATGCTAGTTTCCAGTCATCTTACTCAAAGTTTTCTTGTGCTGAAATGTCTTAAAGAAACGCTCATCACTGCCTCAATCTGTTGCATCCACAAGGATCATCACATTAATCACACACACCCAGTGCAATTCCTTATGCTGAATGATCACTGATCAAAACACTTTCAACCTGTCCACTAGTCCAAATCTCCAGGTTCAAACAAGTCAAAGCTCTTTTTCCTGGCTGAACATTGATCCTTTTTTTCTCCTTCATTGCCTTGAGGACGAGTCATGTTTGAGATTCACCAGAGATTGTCTAATCAGAATATGGTACAACAAAATGTATAATACAAATAACTTTTTCACTTTTTTCACAAGGCTTGTTTGCTTAAAGAAAGAATTCAGGATGCACCCACATCTTTGTAATCAACCAAACCTACAACGTTGCCACCTTCAACCCAAATACTCTCCACCACACTAAGTACTCTCTTGTTAACTCTGCATTACAACTACATCCAATCTTTACCAAGTCAATTCACTGAAGAATCTGTTTGAGAACTTCATTATCACTCTTATTGATTGTATTAGGGCACAAGGGACCTAGTTAATGCATTATTGATTTTAGACAGATTGTTACCATAAGAATTCTTATTTTTTGCAATTTTGTAGCTATACCATAAATCATCCCAAAACATCATCATAGCCCCATTTTTACAATGATTCTTTGAGAAATGTTTCTCCATGGTCCACAACAACAATAGGCAAGACTTTATTAGAGCAAAAAAAAAAGAAGAGATGATGATGTGGCAATATAGGAATGCATCCCCCAAGGGGTGCAAGTGAGCTGAGTCAAACAGTGGGCTACTCAAGCTTGTTTAACTAAAATTAACGAGCTTAAAATTGTGTCAAGCTTGGCTTGTTTATGTCTCGAGCTGATCTCGAAGAAGCCTCTAACCGAGCCGAACTTCAGTAGCTTGGTTATTTATATAAAATTAAAGTACTTATTACCTTATTGAGCCAATTTTAAGCTAAGCTCAATAAATTAGCGAGCTTTAAAATATGTTCAACCATGGTTTTCTTATCTCACGAGCTAATCTCAAACAAACCTCAAACCGAGCCGATCATGATCTGAGTTGGAGTAGCTTGATTCGTTTTATAGCCCTATCCTCTCCCCCTTTACGATTCTATTCCTACCAGAGTTTTGGTGCTCCATTAACAACAATTATGATATATTGATCAAGAAAGCAAAGATATCATAGTTACTGGCAATTTTTTTTGGTACTAATATGAACTAATGATCTTATATGTTGAGACATTTGACTGATATCATCAACATGCCAATATTTCTTTGGAAAAATTCCTGTAGAAATCATTTAGAAGGAATATTCCTGACGATATATCAACTATGTTGATGACTTTTATGGCTGCATATGAAATCATGTAGATAAAATTCTTCTTGGTCCCTATAGAACTCTTTCCATTCTTGTGAGGAGTGTGTTTGAGGTTATTGGGCTCAATTAAATACATGGACTCTTGGTTAAGAAGTTATTGTTAAGACATATGGTTTTGGAATTGGTTTAAGGTGGATTTACCCTAGGGATTATGATAAGAGGTTTAAAGACAAAAAGTATTGTCCTTGGGAGCTTTTCAAAGATGTTATAAGACTAAGTTGTCTGACATTGGGTCTATGGTATGTTTTGCATAGTTGATTGAGGATAAACTTTCTTTGTGAGTTTATCATGGATGGGTGTTGAAGGATTAACTTTCTAAATGTTGAAAGAGGCCATTGCTTGGTGTGATAGTAAAAACCTCGGTGGCTCTCAGAGTGAGAACATGGGATTGAGTTTAAGAGCAGCCACCTTGTGCGAAATAACTTTATAGGTTTGGACATAGTTACCAAGAAACCTTAATACCCTAGCGATCCTCATTTAGTACGTGTAATCCAAGACAGAGGACATTTTCATTACAAAACACTAAATTTAGTGATCCGACAATTTGTTTCTTAATTTTTTTTTAATTGTCTTTTTAGGATGAATAATAGGAGAGCACCAAAACAAGTCAAGTGAGCAACATAAATAGGTTTGCTTAGTTCAATGCTTTTGTATGTTTCATTTCAATATAATAATTTTCCCAGCAACTCATGCACTTTAGTGATATTAATTTTTATTTCTCATCTCTAGGTAGGAAAAATTGCTTTTATAATTAGATCTACCCTATCATAATCCACCTATATTATCTATATAAGCTAACCCTTTATTATGTTGCATTTAAAGCATGTAGAGTATTGTCGTCCCTTTCTCATTTCACATATCATAACAATTTGGTTTCTAGGTAACATTGGGTTAGGATTATATCCAGTCTTTGCCCTCATAGCACCCACATAGGCAGGACCAACAATGTGCAGTGGCTTTTCTTTTTCTTTGTAATTATTATTGTTATTGAAGGAAACAAGTGATGGATCCAGTTACCTCAAGTTGGACAAATACCCGGAAGCGTAGGATCTGAAAGCTTGTGTTACGAGCTATCCCAAATAACTACTAACGTAGTAGAATCTTCTTCGTCAATAAAGCAGCTACCAAAGTCCTCTATACGTGTTCCTCAATCCAAATCCAAGGGTTTAAACATGGCTACCTAAGAGAATTAAATTTAGAGAGAGGGAGAACAATAAGGAGATAGAGAGCTTGTTGTGTGTAAGTTGTATCTAGCAACACTAAGTTGGTGGAATAGGACTTTTATAAAGTCCACTCTCATCTTTAACTTGATAGCACAAGACCCTATCTTATTTCATCTCTCTACTTAACATGTGTATGCTCCAAGGGTTGTCGGTTCGCGATAAACTAAGCCCAAATTCTAATATCTCCCACACATCCACACAGTGTGAGTTCTAGATTCTCTATATCTCCCATCTATGCATCTCATCTCTATATACAAGAAATGGGTTGTGTGACCATACGAGAGAGATGAGGGTTTATTAAGCTACCATCAAACCAACATAATACCTCATTGCAAACAATAAATCTTGTCTATGTGCCATACTATTCTACTACACTAGATTCAACACGTGTTATCCTCTTAAGACTCATCTTGTTGCATGCAATTTGGGACAACGGGCCCTCCTTTATTCATATAGGCCCTCAGGGTGGGATTTAAACTTGGGATATTACTCAAGCCTCTTCCTAACTTTAACAAGAGACCCCAACAAGTCTTCCCTATCTAATCTAGCCCTTCTTTCTTTTCCAATGTGACTAAATCTCGCATGTTATTTCAGGGAATCAATAACATAACCATCACATGCGAAAAATTAGATGAAGAATGATAATCAAATAAACTATTTTATGAAGATTATCTGAAAGAAAACATTGTCCATAAATATTGCCATCCAAAAACATGTCCAACTGTCTACCACAAATACTAGAAGAAAAACCAAGTCCTACTAGTGCTGGAATAGAAACTAATTGTATCGGACACTAGGTGAATAAAGTAGATCATGCAAAAGCAGTGCAAGCCTTGTGCGCAATCTAAGCTAATAAGAACCAACTCCAAGACATGCATCGTTTCCCATGGAAATGCTTTGGTTACCCGCTCGTATCCGATGATAGTCCACAAAACTTACTCGCTCTCACGTGACATGTTTAGTTGTTTCTGTATCTTATATCCACACAGGAGCATGGTTTCAAATAACGACCGTTACATTACGTATTGGTTTTTTGACCCTTTGATACCGTTACCGGCCGATATATCAGTGTGACCAAAATTCACAATAGTATCGACTGATATCGTTACGTATTGGTCATTACGAGCCATTACAGGACCTTTACGGCCATTACAAGACTATTATGGCTGTTTTATGGTTTTTTTTTGCAAATTTTTCGTTTTCTTTTACTTTCAAATTTTTAATTTTTTTCGTATATAATTATTATGATTTCTATTTTTATAAGATTTATATACAAGAGAGATACTTAACGAAATAATCAAAAACAAAATTGCAACAGATTACCAAAACATTCGGGTCAATACAAACTCGAAAAGGCCTCTTGGCCTCAAAATTTTTATTTTCTTTTATTTCATAAGTAATTATACTAAATTGATTTTCATGCATATAATTATTTTTTATTATTATTTATATTACTTCTTGTAATTTTATTCAAATTGAATGATATTTCTAATTAGTTTAACTTTAAAAAATTCATATAAAATAATAAAATAGCTTCTTTCATGTTATTTATAAGAAAAATAATTTTTAAGTGTTAAAAAACTGAAAATATAATAGTAAAAAAAATTAAAATGTGATAATTGTAGTCAAGATATGTGTATTAGTGACTTTTGAGATATTTACCAGTGTTTGAAAAAAATTCACAATTGCGGTTTCTGATTTTTATTACGAATGACCCGATACTCACGATGCTGTTACACCGCGACCGCGATTTAAATCCATGCACAGGAGATGAACAAGTTACAAGTACATGTGAACAAGCAAATGTAAATAGATAGTTCTGGTTAGTGGATACTTTCTACGGTTTAGTGTTATGAGCGTAGTGTCTCGACTTTCCACATTTATAGTAATTCACTTTGGACTTCTTTTTTCTTGCTCCTTTGGCGCTTGGCTACTTTTCCGCTTTTAGTGCCAAGTTCCTAGCTCCACCCTGCTTCTTTTGCAAGGAAATTCTCAAATTCCCATAAGAAGCATACTAGAGCATGCACATTGATCTTTCTTAACCTAGCCTTGTTAGACTTCCATATTTTGATAGTGTTGGGTAGTGCTGCCCTCCTTAGGTGGGGTCATGCTATTGGTCAGGGTCTGTAAAGTTTCTTGCTCATTAAGCAAGTATTGAATCTTCCTATGCCATGTCATAATTGGTTCCAACTAGTTTCTCCTTTTTGTGAGGTCAACTATAATATTCTTGGATGCCATCTACTTTTATATCATTAAAAGCATACAATATATTATTTCATTATTTTTGTTTCCAAAAATTGAATTACAAATATTATTCTATTCTACATTCACTATGCTCATAACCATCTTCCAATTGATTTTTAACAAATTTGTTTTTTGAATTGAAACATATTTAATTTATCAACACAATAAATGATCATAAAGGCGCATATTCTAATGTGTGCAGACTCCACTTAAGCTCAATCGGCATTTTAGTATCCCATGCCAAGGCGATTCTTAATGTAGAGTATGGTGTGTAATTACACCTTATAAGGCTTCAAAAAATTGAATTACATAATTTAAAAAAAACATTATTACATTGCCTAAATAATACTTATCAAAAAACATTACATCACCAAAATAACCCAACTGCTTCAATCTACTAAATGAAATAAATAATTGGGGATGCCACACTATGGTCTTATGTATCCCAGAACATACCTTGTCAAATAACACAAACAAAACATGTACTAAAATGTCAATTTAATAAGCCCATCCAATATCAACTCACATCCACAAACATCACATAAAATATAATGGGTCTAGGATGGATGAGTTTACCACAACTTACCCACAATTAAAGGGATCAATAATGTAATAAATAAATTAGCATAATTTACAATTGATCCACAAAATCCAAAAAAAGATCCATACATTTATTATTGATTCCTCATGTCTAGACCTTTTTGGTGAATTTTCTAAGAATTATATAATTTTTAATCAAGTTTTGGGTCAAAAATGAATTTTTAAGACCAGAAATATCCAAAGTAGGTAAAAAAAGTTACAAAAAATATTTTAGTCCCCAAATAGTGTAAACAACACTTATTTATTGTTTCTTTAGAACTAAGAAGCACGGATACGGACACGGGACATACAAACACATCATTTCTTAAAAAAGTAGGACACAAACACATTGAATATATATAATTTTTTTATATTTTTTATATGACCATATAATAAAAACTTAACATTATTTTAATTAAAATTGACATAAAAACACACAAATCACAAAACTATTATTAAGATGTTAAAATAACAAAGCTATTAAATAAAGATTCAAGATCTTCTTCATTTAATTATCAACATTCATGATTCAAGTTCCAAAATAAATTTACTAATTATCACATAAACATATATGTATATATGTATGTATATATATATATATGTATAACTAAAAAAAAAACAAATGAGAAAGAGGAGAAAGAGAAGAAGAAAAAAATAAAAAATAAATAAACGTGTCCAAAATTCAAAAAATAAAATAAAAATGGACACTTTTTTCGCGTGTCCGGGAAGTGTTGGACATCGACACTCGGATACGTGAGCCAAGATAGAGTGTCTGTGCTTAATAGCTTTAGAATTTTTTAAAATTATTTAAAACTTTTTTGGACTAAAAAATTAATTTTTCAGAAGTTCAGAAGGCATTATTTTTTTGAAACATACATACGTTGGCGCAAAATAGTGTGAGGAAGCTTCATGTGTTGGAGGTGTCGAAAAATGAGCCACATAGACACTGAATTTGCACTTGTTATGGTCTTATGCGCATGTGATAGTGCATGTATGTCACGTGCCATCCTTCGGTGGTTCTTTGTCGATGGCAACAGGTTGGCGGCGATTGTTTGGCGATGAGGAGTCCATTTATGGTCTCTGTTTAGTCATTCGAGGCATGTAGCCTCTTTACGCATTTGGGCCGTGACTGGGATTGAGCTTTTTCTACAATTCATCTTCTTCACTTAACCTTTAGGGTTTCCTTTGCATGACTTAATTTTTGAAGGCATACATCTCACAATCTATATGTCCAAAAAATGTGTATAATATTACTGGTGGAAAGGTCTTGACACAAGGAATCCAACCATACCAATTTCTTGAACAAAAGATGTGATTTTATAAATTGTTTTTGAGCCTCAAGTTTCGGATTTTAATGGAACTCTATAATTTGGGTTTGTAATATCTCACTATTTTGACTACAAATCTGTATCAAATTTTAGGGACTCATTAATGAGACTATTAGGAACATATCCATAGCAATTGATCGTTCAAAAAATCATCAAATTTTTTTCGTTTAATTAGTCCCATTTAAAAATTCTTTGTGCAAGATTGATGAGTTTTTTTTCATGTAACACTCATATATACGAATAATCATGCATAATCAATTATAAGTGAATAAAAAATACAATAACTTTGATACGAGTGAAGAAAATGAGCGTATCTCAAGTTGTTTGAATATCTAAAAGCATAGAGTCTTCTTTGTCAATAACTAAGAAGCACAGATACGGATACGGAAAATGGATACGACACAACATGGACACGACATTTCTCAAAAAAGTAGGGCACAAATATATTAGGGACACGTTAAATATATATATATATATATATATATATATATAAAAGTTTTATGACTATATAATAAAAATCTAACTTATTTCAATTAAAATTGTCATAAAAACACAAATTATAAAAATATTATTAAGATATTAAACTAACAAAGCCAAGTAACAATTTAAGAACTTCATTTAATCAAACATCCACGATTCAAGTTTTAAAACAAATTTACTAACTATTACATAGAACCTATATATGTATATCTATCTATGTAACCAAAAATTAAATAAAATAGAGGAGTAAAGGGGGGAAAAGGAGGGAAAAAACCAAAAAAGAAACAGAGAAGCAAAAGAAAACATGTCCAAAATGTGTATTGACATGTCCTAACATGTTTGGAACGTGTCTAAAATTCAGAAAAAATAAAAAAAATTGGACACAATTTTTTGCGTGTCAGACATGTGTGTTCGGGAGTGTCGGTGTCTGACACGTGTCCAACACAGACTCGTGAGTCAAAATAGAGTGTCCATGCTTCATAGGTCAATAAAGCGACTACCAAAGTCCTCTAGTTTTTCATCCAAATCCAAAGGTCTAGAGATGGTTACCGAAGAGAGATGACTTTAGAGAGAGAGAGAACTAGAAGGAGAGAGAGATTGTTGTGTGTGTAAGCTGTACGTAACAACTTGTGTAGTGTAACACCAACACCAACACCAACACCAAGTTGGAATAGGTCTCCTGTAAAGTCCAACCTCATTTCTAATTAGATAGAACAAGACCCTATCTTATCTTATCTCTCTACTTAACTCATGTGGATGCTCCATTGTTGTCGGTCCGGGACAAATCCGACCCAAAATGTAATGATTATTATTAGAATTGGGAATCATTTTTTTCCAATGATAATTTTTTTTTTTTTTTTTTTTTGTTGTTGCTTACTTAACAATGATATTAGTAAAATGAACAACACCAAAACTGCCGCAGTATTCACACATCACACTTTCATCCTTAATAGAAATTTAATGCTGGAAGAACTCATTTAAAAATTTATAGTGGTAATTCCCAAATGAAAGTATACATGTATTGTTCAATTCTTCTTGAAGTCTCTAAATACCACTGAGGGGTAATAAACAAAATCAGAAGAAGTTATTAGAGCTTCTTTAGTTCCATTGATATTCTTAATTTGTAGTTTAATCTTTTTGTTGTGAAATGTACTCAATTATTTGGAAACTAACTGCTTAATAAGCTGGTATGTTAGCATTTCACAATTTTACTTTTATCTGCGACTGCTGTAGATTGTGGTTCTGGCATTGGGAGGGTCACCAAGAATCTTCTCATAAGATACTTTAATGAGGTAATAGATACATTTTTAATTATATATGGATAATTTGTTTTCTCAATGTAATATTGGAAATACTAGATGAGAAATTTATTTGGATTCGGACCGATATTTTTTAGTAACAGTGCATTTTTTGTTTTATATTTTATGATAATTTGATCACGATAGAATGAAGAAATCAATATTGCCTCAATTTGAAGTGCATTTTCAGTTATATGTAGCATATTCTACTAACATCGTTGGGTAGGGAATTTTAATTGATTTATGGATCTTGTAATAAGTGTACCAATGTTAACATAGCCACACTTTAATTAATATAAATTGAAAGTCATAACATCTTTTTCCTTCTATTGGTAAAAAACATATGTAATTAAAAAGAGAAAACGAGTACAGGGCAGAGGGCCTCCCTAGCCAAGAAAGCTAATAGAAAATAACAGATATACAATATATCAATGCAATTACTGTCTTTAATCTCCATATGTGCAGATGCCTAAAAATCCTAACTTTGGTACTCCCTTTATTCCATCCCCTTTGTGAAGGATTTGATGGCATAAAAACTCAGTCTTTTCCATCACTAGCACCATAGGCTGCAAATGAACAGGGCTGTTCATGAACCGCTCTGGATTGGCTTAGTATTAGTCTCGTTTATTTAGTAAATGAACTGAGTTTGTTCTTAATTTTGAAGCTCGTTTAAGGAAACAGCTGAGCCTGACCTAGCCCAAGGTTGGCTCATTTGGACTCATGAATGCAGGGCTTAAAATGACTTGTAATTTCTAAAAACTTTCATGAATTTCAATGTGACTGTTAAATTAGACCACTGCATATTTATTTTCCCACAAACAAGATGAAAACAAGGTAGGTTTTCAGTATTAGTTACGAGATCTTGAATTCGTATATTTCAGTATGCATTATGCCAAAGAGACTTGTATCCCATTGTAATTGCTATTTTAGCATGTGTTGTAGGAGATGACACTGATACTCTGTTTTGTTGTTGAGATCAGCTATTAGTGATTTGGACTTTTAGCTTGGTGAACAAACTTTAGTTAAAATTCAAGTGCGTACCTGTACTCAATGTGCATATTCAATTTTGGAACAGTGTATATCAAGTACCTCTTGGTTTGTTAGTGATCTACAAAGGCTTCAACGTATAGGGGTTGAGTATGGGGTAATAACATAATGTTAATATGTGTATATATATATATATATATCTATATAACAAGAGAGAGAGAGAGAGAGAGAGAGAGAGAGAGAGAGAGAGCTGGAATGAAAAATTTGTGTTTTTGTCTCCCTCCTTGAGCCACAATGCCCTTGATTTCTGACGCCAACTGACTTCTTCCATTAAGGCAATCCTGATCTCCTTCCTTTTTTCCCACTCCGCATCAGTTAGTCCACTTTCCCCTTCTTTCTCATCCAGGCTACTTATTCTTATGTGATTTTTTTGTATATTCCTCGTGTAAATGGGTTTCGCCCTTAGTTTTAAATATCGGCCGTTACGTATTAGTTTTTTGATTATTCGATACTATTACAGGCCAATATATTGGTGTGACCCAAATTCACAGCCGTATTTGGCCGAAATTACGTACCGGCCGACAGCCGTTACAGGATGTTATTGGACAATTACGGCTATTACAGAATTGTTACGACTGTTTTGAGGGTTTTTTTTTTCTTCAAATTTTTAATTTTTTGATTTTTTTTTTTTCAAATTCTTATGATTTATATTTTATAAGATTTACATACAGGAGAGATACTTAACAAAATAATCCAAAAAAAATTGAAATGTGTTACCAAAACATTTGAGCCAACACAACCTCAAAAAAGCCATTTGGCTTCAAAAGTTGTTAAATTTTTTTGTTCCATAACTAATCACTCGAAATTTATTTTCATGCTTATAATCAATTTTTTGTTATTATTTATATTACTTGTTGTAATGTTACTTATATTAAATGATACTTCTTATTAGTTTAACTTTGAAATATTCATAAAATATAATAAAATATCTTTTTAGGTGTTATTAATAAGAAAAATATTATGTGTTGGAAAATGAAAAATAGTAGTAAAAATATTAAAATGTGATAAATTGTAGTCAAGATACGCGTATCAGTGACTTTTAAGAAATTTGCTATTGTTTGAAAAAAATTCATGGTTGCGGTTTTCGATTCCCGTTATTGTTGACATGATGCGCCCAATACCATTACACCACGACCGCGATTTAAAACCATGGTTTCGCCCCCCTCCCCCCCTTATGACACTCTCTAATGATGCTTTACTTATCAAATTTTGTTTGTTTGTTTGTTTTTTTTTTTTTTTTTTCTGCCAGAATCTTCTACTTGCTCCACTCTAAGTTCCCAAAGATCTTCTTGTTCCACTTTTTTAAAATCTCCTTTATCTAGTTCCCTCACAATTCTATAACTCGGAGAATGAGCAACCTTGCTGCTCTTCCATCAACCTGCCTCCAAATCCCTCAAGCCTTTCTCTTGCAGCCACGTGTTCTCGAATAGGAATGGATTTTTTTTTTTCTGCCTTATTCCTCCATTATCCAACAGGATTGGGATGTGATTAGAGACAATCATTGGAAGTGCTAATTGACTCACTTTCGATAATTTCTCCCAATCTCCTGAGACTACTAAGAACCTATCAATCCTCGAAAGCATGGGATTCTACCCGTTGCTGGACCATGTGAATCTGGCACCCATAAGCGGCAAATCCACAAGGCCATGGAAATCAATAAACTCTGGAAACTCCTCCATAGCCTTAGTAAGCCTCACATTAGAAAATATCTCACTAGGGAATCTCATTACATTAAAATCCCCAATGCACTATGGATCATGCCAACATTGATGATTCATATATATATATATTTTATATAAGTAAATAATCATTCAAACTCCCAAGAGGAGAGCACCCTTGTACACTATAAGTATACACAAAGCTGACTATATAATGCTATGTTGTCATCTCATATAAGAACTCTACAAGAGAGTGTAACAAAAGAGAAGAGTTTACTGTGATCTGAAAAAAGAGAGAACTCGAAAGACTTTAAGAGAAAAAATAGGCTTCTCAACACCTTCAAGAATTCTCTTATTCCTTTCTGACCAAATATTCCACCATAGGCACAAGGGAACTACCTGCCTTACATCACTGCGGCACTGCTCCTCCTTATAAAATGCTTTATGAAATTTTTGTATTGGCATTTATTAGGGTAATTAATGGAGTGGATGCAAACATTTTCCTAAGCTAATAATTGATGTGTGCATCCTGTCTTAATTGTGATTGTCTTGGTTTTCTCTCTGTTCATTATTCGTTCCTATTATCTTTCATCACAAAGGCACATGCTATCCTTATTTAATTAAAGTGAGCCATATTCTTTTTACCCTCCTTGTGCGAGGAGGTCCTACATTGAATTTGGTGTTTGAGCTCTAGGTTATTCCAGTATTTTTTCTCCATTGTGGGAGATCCTCCACTCCTAGACTAGCAAATTGGCAATGAGGTGATTTGCTTGATTGGATTGTGGCAATTGGGCAACCTAGCTATCCAAGGCATTAAAGACACAAGTTGAATGTTTGTCCAGCTGGTTCTAGTACTTTTACCACAAGTCCATCACCTCAATCTCTTCAAATAAAGAATCAGAATTGTATGAGCTTAGAGTTTCAAAATAACAAAGGTAATTAACATTAGTTTGTCAGTGATGAATGATAATTACATTAATGATGGGCGAAAATTAATTGATGAGTCAAAAACTCAACTTTTACATACTATGATAGAGTTCTAAACTTGCAGATACTATGCTGAATGAAAGTTGAAGAGTTAGAATTGAATGAGCATTTAGTGTTGTAGTTCTTAATCCATCTCAATCTACGGATGTGGCTGCTGCACAAATTATTTTAACCATGGATTATGTTTCCCTGGACAAATTGGACAAAATGAATGATCGTCCGGTATCTTGATACCATCTTTGTTGTCATTGACAAGTGAGGTCGAAGTTTGTAAATGCAAATTCTTGGTAAACTGCTGATGGAAATTGGAATCAAGGAATTTTGGTGCTTCATCACTTAAATACTTCATGTAGAGTTTCTCCGACCAAAAGAAAGAGATATGAATTGTAGGAGGCTTAAGAAAAGAGTAAATTTAAGGAAATGAAAAACCTGGGAAATTGGTCTGATTGCAAGGCAAGGCCAGATTATAAGATTGATTGTCCGTGAGGGTTGTTTACCATATGATGGTTTTTAATATGCTCTAATATATTTGATGCTAGGCTTATGCTAGAATTTGTCTTTGTTTAAGTTTTAGTTTAGTTGCGTTTGGGTCATTTTAATTTTGGGCTTATGGTGTGGTTCGCTGGACTTTGTCATGCACAGGCAATGCTTTGTGGGTTTAGGTGTTAAGTTACGTAGCCTTGTGATATTTTGGATGGGCCTAAGTCTTCGTTTTATTATATTGAATGAGGAGTTGGCTTCCAAGTAAATTCATTTGAGTCAACGAGTCAGTGAATGTATGGATTGAGTGAAATCATCTTTCGAAGCCTAGTACAACTGTGCCATTGCATCCCCTTTTTGGTGTGATTGCTTCGGTTTTCCTTCTTTTTTTGTCTCTTCTTTTTAATCTAGAAGTCCAAAATTTTTAAAACACTAGTTTAATTTGGCCTAAAATTTGGGATTTCAGCCTCAACTTTTGAAGCCTTCTCAGACCTTCATAGTTTTTGTCACATCCTGGGCCCTAAAGACCCAATGGTGAACCCTTATAAGAGATTATTAAATTTTAATCAAATGATTTCAATGTAATTACTTATGTGACAATGATTACACCATCTTTATTATTATTATTATTTTTTCAAAATTATTCTCATTCAATTAGTGTTAGAAATCCCTTATCAATTGATCTTTCATGCTTTCCTTTAATTACAAATCAGGTAGCCAAGTGGTGAACATTTATGGCTTATTTGAGGTTTATTATACTGCCAGTTAAATTGGGCCATAAGGGGTCAAGATAACTTAAAATAAATAAGGAAAATGAGGCAAAAAGACTGGACCATCGACTGATCGGTCAGGTCAGACCGGATGGTCGGTCCAAGGCAGTTGAAAGATTGGTTCCTTTGGTTTTAGGGTTTAAGCAATAGAGAGAAGAGGAAATAAAAAAAATTTGGAAAGAGTTGAGAGCATAACAAGCTTCTCCTCTCTTACACGTTTATATTATTAAAGAGATAAAAATACAAAACTACCCTTCCAAATATTATAACATAGTTCAATACTCCCCCTCAAGTTGGTGCATAAATATCTCTCTATCCCAACTTGCAAACAATAGAATTAAAAGACCAGATACTAAGCCCCTTTGTAAGCACATCAACAATTATTCCTCTGACTAAAGAAAAGACATACAAATCAAACCACTTTACTGCAATAGTCATGTCTTTCTGCTCGGTTTCATGAACCTTCTTCCGTAATTCCCAAATTTGAGCATCATTACCAATCTGCGAAGAAATTTGGGATACAATAGTCCAAGTGACATGGGCTGTATCATGGAAAAGATACCCTCGACTAATCTGCAACTGCATGGAATTAAGCAACCATGATATGACCAAAAAATTCTTAGCAATCCACTAAACGTAAGTGGAATCATTCTCTTTGGCTGTCGGGAGTCAAATACCCATACAACCGTCTTGCCTTAATTGAAAGTAGGAATGATTGTGAGCAAGTTAAATAATTAGTCCGATCCAACTTCATTAAACTAATCTGAAGAGATGGCTATCAGCGAGAGTCCCAATAAGACTCAACCCATTCTCTCCACCACCATTGGATCAGTAATTCCTGACATGACTAAACCAGCTAAAGGTGTGCTCAGAATCACAAAATCACAACAACCCACAAACTCACAACAATATCACTAATTGCAGAGAAAAAAACTAGGATTGAAGAATCAAATGAGTCAAACAATGGCCAAACAACTGATCATGTGCAAGAAAAGGAAGAACACAACCTTAAACAGTGTGCCGTCATGGGAAAAATAGACTGCAGACCACCATTTTGACCCAAAAAATATCCAAACTCAAACCAAATCACAGGGAGTTGCTGTAGGACATCTCCAAGATGCTAGATGCACCAATCTGTACTAGATCGAAATGGAAAAAAATTGTCAAAAAGCCCTAAAACAGCAGATAGCAACTTTATGTTCCTTTGTTCCAAAAATATAAAAATCCAATCGAGAACATAAAAAAATTCCATAAAATACATCATAATTTCCAGAATAACGAGACAAATTGAACCCTATCTTCTTCAATGTCGGATGACTTGGTCGATTCTGATGCCAGTGTGATGTTGACTATGATGAATGTCCCTCGGCAACTCCAAATGTTAGATATCAACTATTCTTCAATCAATTGTTTTGATACCAAGTTGAAAGATTGATTCCTTTGATTTAAGGATTCAGGAAAGAGAGAAGAGATAATAAGAAATTTCAAAAATAGTTAAAAGCATAACAAACTTATCCTCTCTTACACATGTTTATATTATTAAAGAGAGAAAAATACAAAACTACACTTCCAAATATTATAGCTTAATCCAACAGAGGCAAAAACCGAAAGTTGCAAGGGTTTAATTGACCAGATGACCAATTCTAAGGACTGGTCTGGTGCTAAAGAAGAAGTACTTTGGGTGTGTTCTGGACTGGATGACTGGTTCGAGGTAGTTTCCATATAAATCCGAGGCTATGTTTGTAACCGGCTGGCCGGTTCAGCTTGACTGCCTGACCAATCCAGCCCAGGTTGGGTGTTTTGATCAGTTTTCCCTCCCTTGAAAATTCCTCATTTTAGTCATTTGCTCATTTCATACTTCAAGACTATCTACAATGCACTCAATGCATCTTAACTGACTCTTCA
The DNA here is from genome assembly GCA_008638375.1 of Nyssa sinensis. Lineage (NCBI taxonomy): Eukaryota > Viridiplantae > Streptophyta > Magnoliopsida > Cornales > Nyssaceae > Nyssa > Nyssa sinensis. The sequence goes on from CM018052.1 coordinate 8,866,474, forward strand.
ATAGTAAAAAACATGGACATATACATATGTGCTTTGTTTTAAATAACGGCCGTTACGTATCGGTTTTTTAACCCTCCGATACCGTTTCAAATCGATATATCGGTGTGATTAAAATTCACAGTCGTATCAGCTGATATCGTTATGTATTTGCCGTTATGCTTGTCACAGGATGTTACAGGACCGTTATGGCCGTTATAGGACTGTTACGGTTGTTTTGAGTTTTTTTTAATTTTTTTAATTTTTTAATTTTAATTTTTTTGTAGAACTCTTATGATTTTTATTTTATAAGATTTATATACAAGAGAGATACTTAACAAAATAATCCAAAAAATTTAAAAGGGTTATCAAAACATTTGGGTCAATACGACTTCGAAAAAGCTTCTTGGCCTTATAAAATTTTTAATTTTTTTTTCTTCCATAGTTAATTACACTAAATTGATTTTCATGCTTATAATCATTTTTTGTTATTATTTATATTACTTGTTGTAATGTTGTTCAAATTAAATGATACTTCTTATTAGCTTAATTTTAAAAAATTCATATAAAATAATAAAATATTTTCTTAGGTGTTATTTAAAAAAAAATATTTTTTAGGTGTTAGAAAATTGAAATATAACAATAAAAAATATTAAAATATGATAAATTATAGTCAAAATATGCATATCAGTGATTTTTAAGAGCTTTCCTAGTGTTTGAAAATTCAGAGTTGCGATTTCCGATTCCCGTTACGGATGACCCGATACTCCCGATACTGTTACACTGCGACCGCGATTTAAATTCATGCATATGCGTATATTATTAAATTTCAAAACTTACAATTGAAAGTTTATCCAATTCATACCTTTAAACATGGGTGTTGTAGCATTTTTCATAGATATTCAGAAGGGACAAACATCCCAAGTTTAAGTAATTACACCCTTTCCACCTCAAGTGTAAGTGTTAAACTTGGTTTACGAGGAACCCTTACATAATTCATACAAAATACTAACCGAGCTCATCTAACGTTAATGTTTACAAAAAATTACATTTGAATCAGTGGAAGCTCCCAAAGATGTCATATCCTCCCTAGTGATCAAGACATACACCATAACATCAAAAACACAAAAATGCTTCTTCACATTCTTCAATTCCCTTCTTCATTACCTGTGGATTTGTGGGGATGAGTACGACTGACCCGTAGAAGTAACTCTAAAGTCTAATCATAGTAAGATGTGATATGGTGGCATGTGCAAGTGTTCAGTGAATTCAGATGCATCTCAACATTCATTCCTCATTCAAGAGACATGCACTATTCAATTTCAAGGCATTATGTCATAGAATTAAATTTAAACAATACTCCGATTCCAACATGACAATTCAAGCACATGCAGATCAATCATTTCATGAACTCACACAACCATTTCTCTCTCTCTCTCTCTCACACACACACACACTCACTCATTTCCCTTAGTTAACTCACACACCCATTCCGTGCTATTTTGCTTCACGATTCAAATTTCCTTATCAAATTTTCAAACCAATCCCACATTGTGTAACCCAATTCACACTGGCATTTCGCTTCATGATTCAAATTTCCTTATCAAATCTTCAAACCATTACCACATTGTGTAACCCAATTCACATTGCCAGTGCGCATGCCTGTCAATTCCTGCAACAGTGCCATTGCGCATACCCATCAATTCCCTCGCATTATGGGCTACTACTAATGTGATGGAACACGAGTCAACCAGTTGGCCAAGGTTTGGGTTTTACAACCTAGGGCTCCTCCCTTGCACAATTTATGGGTCCCATAATTGTCAACACAACACATTTCTTAGTTCCATTATTAAATTTATTTCCGCACACCCGTGTTCACGCAAACACAACTCCTTTCCCTCAATTTCACATGAGTCACACACAACACATGTCAGTGATTACACACAATTTTCCAAAGCATACAATATGCCATTTTGGTTCTGTGAAACATTTTCACAAACTACACATACAATGATTCGAATCATGGTCAATTATCAAATTCCCCCATCATCATGGGTCGTAATCATTCTCAATACCAATATCCCTTTCATTTTCAATGCACAAGTCAAAAGACAGTTTTCCCCCATTTTACAATGGCTTAAAAACATTCTAATTCAAATACATATTAAAATTTCCAATTCCAATCATTTTCTAAGCATTTGATCAAGCACATAATAAGTAATTTATACCAGTGTAGTTAAAGGCGAAAGGCACCCTTAAGGCATTAAGGTCTCACATTGCTCGAAAAGTGAGGCAACAAAAAGGCGCTAGCCTGATCGAAGCAATGCGCTAACTAATAAAAATAATAAAAAAAATATATTACACATTACAGGTTAATTCATTATAAGTTAAATAATATCTTATCATTATAGTAACACTAAAAAGTTCAATTTAAAAGTTACATATTATGTATATAAGTGATATAACCATTTAAAACTTTAGTACTTTTTTTTCTAAATTAATATTCAAGGTTTTGTTATCTATGTAAATATAATGTGTTTCTGTTCAAACCAAGCACCTCACACTTTCAGCTTTCCTTGTATTTGTCACATACATCATATTTCTTTCTTCATTTTCTTTGCCCGTCAGTGTTTAATAATAATGTGTATGAGGCGTTTTAAAGAACATAATAGGCATTATTTTTTTCTGTAATTGGTTTCTTGCAGAAACAATTATTATTTTTTCTTTATCTTGACCTGATAGCTTTTTACTGAATCACTTATCCACTAATACATTCCTACACTTTGATATTCCTTATTTTTCCATTTCTTTTTTGGTCATGTCAAAGACCAATGTCTATGCCTTGGTTATGTTTTAGTATTTTAAGGTAGCCATGTCAAAGACCTAATCTTTGTCCCAGACACAGAGGATCATAATTGTCTGTTTATATGTGCCAAAATACTATAGACTTTTAATAGAGAACTCTATTTGTTGGACCTGGTTACAATTTGATTGTTGTGATTCAACTCATTTTTCCTATCAGTTTACTTCATGTCCAGTGTGGTTTTCTTGGTTCCAGGTTGATCTCCTTGAGCCTGTATCACATTTCTTAGAGGCTGCACGTCAGAATTTAGCTCCTGAAAACCTAATTGTCTCAGACATGCACAAGGCTGCAAATTTTTATTGTGTTCCACTTCAGGTGACATACATGGATTATCACACATAACCTTGATGAAGTCATTGTGAATGGTCATTGTTATTACTTCTGATAGATTAAGTGAAAGATCATTATTCATAATTGTATAAATACATTGTGATGTGTAGAATCCTTCGTTATCATTATCATTATTTTTATGGCTTGTGTGTGTAGAATTTTGATTATTTGAATCCAAGTACTTAATAATCAAAGAAAATAAGCTATTATATGTCATTTATGTCATTACCAAAGCTGTTGTAACACAGTGGTAAAACTGTTAGCATGCCATCTGAAAGGGTTTGAATATTATTGTCTGTCACAAAGAAGAAATAGTTTCTTTCTGCATGCTGATCATTGTTTTCAAGAGATTATTTCCAAGTCAGACTCGAAAACATTTGTGATGATCCTAAACAGAAATGTTTCCTGCCGGTGGAAGCTAGTCAGTTTGCTTTCAGATGTCAACTCTTGTGTTTGGGGAAGTAGCACACTGGCACAGAAACAGGTGTCCAATATGGTGTTCAATATGCATATAAGTCAGTGTGCCAAAACAACTCACAGAAGAACAGGGGAAAAAAGTAAAAGTTAAATAGATGTGTCCTCTTTACAGTCCCCATTAATATGTTACTTTTTCTCTTTTCTTTTCTTTTTTTTTTGGGGGGGAGAAAAAGAAAATACAACCCCCCCAGCCTGTTGTGGGCTTCGCATTTTGCCTTACCTGTTCATTAATAATATGGAAAGTGGTACAAGAAGCAGGGGATGTGAAGGCCTTGCCTTTTAAGAACCTGAGAGAGCCCCAAATGGGCGATACATAAGCATCAAGACAAAAGTAAAAGAGGCACTTCATTTGCGGAACTGCGAAACAAAATACCTCCATTTAACTGTGCTTGACCCAATTGTTTGTTTGGTTCAGGCAAGTTTCTCTTGTATAAGAACTATAAAAAAAGATGAGATAAAATTCAAAAATCTCTATCCTTTTCCTCTTTCACTCAGCACACAAATGAAGTCTACTGGAAATCTTAAAATGAACTCGTTAGTTTTTGTTGATTAACAATGAATGATTTAGATTCTCTTTAGATAGGTAATTGACCCTTGAGAATGATTGAATTAGTTTCTAGTATATGTAAAATAGAGTTATTCCAAATTTCTTGTACAAATAAGGACGATTTTCATTTTCTCCACACACTTTTTCCCCTTAAGGGGACTTCAACCCTCAACCTCCCATATGGGGAGGTAGAGAGGAGGTACCAACCAAGCTAGAGTCTGTTGGTGATTTTCATTTTCTCCTTTGGTTTCCTGCTGTCCAGTTCTAAAGAAAGAAATAGAAAATTGCACCTTTATTGCCAAACTCAAATTCTTGATTCGTTAGCTCCTGCTCCAGAACCTGCTACTATTTCTTTATTTCTTGTGTCTATAAAAGCATGTGTAAGGACCATTTCTAATCTAGTTAGGGTCCTAGGGATACTAACAAATCAGAATCCAGAAGTTGAATGTTGGTTTTGAAAATCCTCAAATTAAGATAGAGGAGAATGTATGTTCTCTTGTTTTCACAAATTAGGAGGCTTAAGAAGTGAGGAAACATTCCATCTTTAAGGATTGTAGTCTCCCAAAAGAATAAAAAATAAAATAAAATAAAAATTCTGATATAATGACCAAAACTTTCTTGGGGTGGTTTAGAATGCATTATTGTGATAAGATTTTGGATTTGATTTAGAATGGCTATAGTTTCTTAAACTCATGCTGGTCTCCAAGCAATTTGATGGTGATGGAGGACAATAGTAGGACTGTGTTAAGGATGATGGAATGATGTAAAACAAGTGGTGGATCCTTGATGGCCCGATGCGACCCGAAAAATAGGCAATGTGTAGGTTTTGACCTAATTTTTGACCCCCCTTTTTGGGGTATTTTGGTTTCCTAATTTTATTCAGATTAACATTAGTAGTTTCTTAATCGGATTAGTAGAAGGAAGTGGTAGTTTCTTATTCGGATTAGTAGTATTTTAGCTCTATAAATATAGTGTAATTGGTCTTTAATATTCAATTTTTCAATAACATATACAGTTTCAAATTTAGAGTGTTTTCTCTTGTTGGGTGAGCAATACCTGTGTTACTTGGTTTTCTAGAAATTCAACGTGTTTGACTCCTTTCACATTTTGGTGCTGCGTCATGGGAATAAAAAGCATTTTGGGCTGTGAACAGTAAGCTTGAGTATTATTTGGTGATTTAGAATAAAACTACAAACAAAAGATAAATAGAAGAAGAAGAAGAGGTAAAAGGATAGAAGCCTAGGCATCACACCTAGAGCCTCTTTAGCATCATGCCAAAGAAATAGGTTGCATCACACAAATCTTGAGAGCTTGAAAGCTGAGAAGAGAAGAGAATACAGAAAGAGAATAGTGGAAAAGGTTTAGGGTGTGAGATTAATTTCTACAACCCTTACACCAAGTAAATAGAAGAAAAAGAAGAGGTAAAAGGATAGAAGCCCAGGCGTCACACCTATAGCCTCTTTAGCATCATGCCAAAGAAATAGGTTGCATCACACAAATCTTGAGAGCTTGAAAGCTGAGAAGAGAAGAGAATACATAAAGAGAATAGTGGAAAAGGTTTAGGGTGTTAGATTAGTTTCTACAACCCTTACACCAAGTAAATAGAAGAAAAAGAAGAGGTAAGAGGATAGAAGCCTAGGCGTCACACCTATAGCCTCTTTAGCATCACGCCAAAGAAATAGGTTGCATCACACAAACCTTGAGAGCTTGAAAGCTGAGAAGAGAAGAGAGTATAGAAAGAGAATAGTGGAAAAGGTTTAGGGTGTGAGATTAATTTCTACAACCCTTAACACCAAGTATATTTATATTAACAAGAGAGAAAAATATACTAATACACTTAGAAAGAAAATAAAATAAAATAAATACTATTCTACCACTCCCCCGTCAAGCTGGAGCTCAAAAGATCAAACACGCCCAACTTGGAAGATAAATGATGAAAAGAAAACCAAGATAATGGCTTTGTAAGAATATCACCCAGTTGAACATCAGAGCGAATGGGAGCAGCAACAATCTGTCTTTGCACAAGCAAATCTCGAATAAAGTGACAATCAACCTCTATAGTGGAAAACATGATTATTAACAATCAAGATTTTGAAAAAGAGACCGAAGCCACAACATCTGTGAAGTAGTATAAGCCATAGCTCGATATTTTGCTTTAGCACTAGAGTGGGCAACAACATTTTACCTTTTACTATGCCATGTAACCGAATTCCTGCCAACAACGTACCATTACCAGAAGTAGACCCCCTATTGGAATGACATCTAGCCTAATTAGTATCACTAAACCCATTCACGAAAAGAGAAACAGAAGGCTTGTATAGAAGTCCTCGACCAGGAGCACTTTTCAAATAACACAAAATGTGACTCAACATCAAAATGAGGTTGGCGAGGAGCATGCATGTATTGACTAACCACCTCGACAACATAAGTAATGTCTGGTTGAGTAAGAGTGAGATAAATCAGTTTGCCAACTTGCCTGCAATAACGACTTACATTAGCAAGCAATTCTCTTTGCTCACAAAATCCATAGGAGTGTCCAATGGCCAAGAAACTAAGAGACTAGTCCCAAAAAAAAAGATTAAGCACATATTACAAGTAACAACATGGCCCGAAGGCTGAGCCATGTAAACCTCCCATGAAGATCATCATTGAGGAAAACATTCTTGATATCAAGCTGAAATAAGAGCCAAGAACGACTAACAACAATAGAAAGCAAAGTTTGTACAAAATTCACATGAGCAACAAGAGAAAAGGTCTTAAAATAATCAACACCATATGTCTGTTTGTACCCTTTAGCAATGAGACGTGCCTTAAGTCGTTCAACAAAGCCTTGACAGAATAAACCCAAAGATAACCTAGTATTTGTTTCCCAGGAGGTAAAATTGTAAGTTCCTAGGTTCAATTCTTATGGAGAGCACTCATTTCCTCACTCATAGCATGTTTTCTGCCAGAACAAGAGAAAGCTTGCTTATAAGAGGTAGTAATAGAAATAGAAGACAAGGCACAAACAAAGGACTAAAAACAAGATGAAGTATGATTACAGGACACAAAATTAGCAAGAGGATGCTTGGTTCAAGTCCATTTACCTATCTGTAGTGCAATTGGTAAATCATTCAAAGCAGGAATAGAGGTTGGAGGAGCAAGATCCTCAGATGGTGAAGATGTGGAATTTAGGATATAAGAGACAACACGCCTATCACGGGATTGCTGATAAAACAACCATTCACAAAGTAATTAAATTCATTCAAATTAAAAGAACGGGAAGATCCCATTATATGTGTATGAAGTATGAACTACATCAAAAGACTCAGATTGGTGACCATGACTCCTACCTGGAAAAGAACTACGGTGATGCTTGCCCAACTCACTTTCTAAGCTAGAAACATAACTTAAATCAGGAATAGCTAACTTGAGCTTGTCCAAAGATGGATGACCCAAACAATAGTGCCACTGAAGAGGTGAAACCGGTGCACTCAAAACATAGGAGAGAAAGTAGGGATCACCAAAATCTAGGTAATATAAGCCATCTTTCTCATGCCCCGAACAAATCATCTTCTTCGTTGTGAGGTCATGAAAAACACAAAAAGTGGGAGAGAAGGTTACAAAACAGTGTAATAGTTTAGTCAATTGACTAACAGAAAGTAAATTAAAGGAAAATTAGGAACATAATGACTGGACGGTAAAGATAAAGGAATGAGTAGGGTGAAGAACACCTTTCCCATTAGTTAAAACAATATGATGCTTAATATGATTTGAATTAGGAAAGAGAGATGGTATACCAGACATATGTGAGCTCGGTCAATGACCTAGGATGAAGACAAATGGGCGACACAAGCAACATATTCTTTGTTGTGAGGTCCTAAAAAACACAAAAAGTGGGACAAAAAAAGGAAAAATCAGAAACATAAAGCTTGGATGGTAAAGATAAAGGAACCAGTAGGATGGAGAATACCTTTCCCATGAGCTAAAACAATATGATGCTTAATAGGATTTGAATAAAAAAAGAGTGATGGTATACCAAATATGTGTGAGCTAGCTACAGAGTTAATGACCTAGGATGAAGATGAATGGGCAACACAAGAAACATTACCTGAATCAGTTAAAGTAGCAGTAAAGTAGGGAGAAAGAAGAGCAATATGCAGTGTCTGAATTAGCTCGCCAAGCTGAGTTGTGATTGTTTAATTAGAACTGCAACGGGAAACTACATATCCAGATGAAACAACAGAGGTAGGCAGTGACTGTGTAGTACCATCAATGAGTTGATATGCATAATCAAGCTTACCATACTTCACCCAATAATAAGGTTTCATATGGTTAGTTTCACCACAATAATACACTTCCTATCACCACAACCACGTCCTTTAGAACCACCACTAAAACCACAACCTCCACGGAAGGCACACCTCTAGAACCAAATTCACAACCACAACTGCTTGAGAATAAAGCAGAAGACTCTGATGCAGACGAAGTAGAGCCTGTGACGACAAAACCTTGTCCTAGAGATGAACGCAAGAGTCGAGAATATGCATTAGTAGAGTAGGAAAAGTTTCACTAGCAAGAATATGATATTTAAAGCCACAAAGACCAGAATCTAGACCAGGTAAGAAAGAAACAATCATAAAGTCTTTCCAATGACATTTTTTGTTATTCCAATTCAGTCGTGAAGGGACCATACTGCAACAATTGTTTCCATAAATTCTTAAGAATACTGTAATACTCAGACAATGGTTTCCAAGACTTTTTTGCGGGCAAAATCTACTCATGTAACTCATACATCCAAGAAACATTACTCTATTGTAAGAATGATTATGCGGCAGAGTCCCAAATTTTCTTTGAGAAGTCACAAAACTCAAAGGTGGTAGCAACTTAGGGTTCCTTACTATGCCAAAGCCACCCCATGACCACTGAATCTTCACACTTCTAATCTTCTTACTTTGCATTAGTTGTAGCAGGTGGATTATCAGTCAAATATTCCAGTTTACGTTTCTCACGCAAAAATACTTCACATCATGCTCCCAAGCAAGATGATTTAGACCATCCAATTTTTCAATGTAATAGACTTGGGAATGTCACCAGCCCATATCAATGAGGGTTTTTCTTCAGCCATAATTCAAAAAAAAAAAAAAAAAAAAAACTAAGTCCCAAGCTATACAAAAGATCAACAGACCACAAAAGCAAATATTTGATACATCAAGAGCATCAATTAGAGCATATAAGCAAAAACCCAAGAGGAGAACACCTCAACGAAGCAACTTGTATGCACACAAATGATGGCCGAATGACTTTGATGCTTCAAAAACACCAAAAACCAAATAAATCCTAATGGATCCTGCCAAAATAAGAACCATAAGACCAAAACGCATTCTTCAGAAGTGAATCAAACCAACAAAGTTGCAAAAAAGTCCTCCAAAATTCAGATTTAAAAAATAGGTCATTTATTCCAAAAATTATTTGAAACTAGTCAAATGACCTCAAAATATTTGGCACAAATTACCAGGAGTATCAACACACAGATATGAGTCCAACCATATGATTCTGGTCACCGGAAGTTTATGATGTCAACAAGATTTTTCTACTCTCTTCGGTCTGCTTGTTTCACAACTATTTTTTTGAAGAAGTTCTTTGCCTAGAACCTCTCTCTGATACCAAGTCGAAGTTTATTATATGAGATTTAGGGTTAACGGTGAAGATGAAGAAAAGAGAAGAGAAGACAGAGAGAGATTAGTGGAAGTGGTTTAGGGCGTGAGGTTAATTTCTACAATCCTTACACCTAGTATATTTATATTAATAAGAGAGAAAATCACAATAATACCCTTAGAAAGAAAATAAAATAAATACTCTTCTAACAATATCATTTTCATTTCTTCATCTAAGTTCATATTTTAAAAGCCCATCATGTCTTGTCTCGCTAGCTCAGCTTGGGTAAAACTTCAACTGAACTCCGATTGCACCTTGTGTATAGTCATTGGCTTTTAATAAACTATACGTACTCAAAAGGAAATTAATTTCTAGAAAAGCTCACAACCATTGGGTCTTCTTGTTTTCTGATTAACCATTCAATTATTTTACTATTCCTGTAAAAAGGCCTTCTCATTCTAATTTAAAGTTCTTTAATGCATTTAATTTTCCTTTAGTCCGGAATGTCTTGAGTTCTAAAAGCTTAAACAACTTCTGTGAAATATTAATCATATTCCTTCAAGGCAATGCTTTGAAGCAAAAGGTGACTATCATGAAGGCATTTTGAACTCAAAGTTGAGTTGCAGTATAATCCCTATGAAATTTGCAGTTAGTGGTTTTCTCCCATCCATTATTTGTCATGTAAAATAATTGTGTTATACATCTTTGAATCTATTATTCTTTTACTTGTTTTCATGAATATAATTTTTCAACTTACTATTTTGGATAGAATGTAGAATTTTCAAGAATATAGTTCATTATAATGAAATTATGACATTTGTGCTGCTCCATAGTGAGGCAACAAAGCCACACAATTTATTGTTTGTGAGATGATGAATGAAAAAAGAACTTAGAGGAAGATGCATGCATGCACAGATGCTGTGTGGGAGGGTTATTGAGAAGAGCTTGAACTTTAGTTTATGCCACTTGACAAGTGGGAAAAATTCTCTGTAAGTTCAAAACCATGGTTTCACATGCTGCACAAATGCTATGGTATAAGTGGATTTCTGAATGGAAGTATACTCCGATCACATGATTTTGACCACACTGTTTATCTCATCTACCTGGAAGAGTGTTAGTAGAATACATGATGTGACGGTTAGATCACTATGACATTTTGATTGAGTTGGTGCTACATTGAGAATGACACTTAATGATGCTAATTCAATATAGTTCCTAGGCACTGCATATTAATTTGCTGCATAGGCCTTGAAGATAGATTTAGTTTTAGCATTTTTCTTGCCCTCACACACCTTAACTTTTTGTCTAGTTGTTCACGTAAATGAACTTCTTCTGGTTATTGTTTTTAGGAATTTACTCCAGATGCAGGACGGTATGATGTTATTTGGGTCCAATGGTGTATTGGGCATCTTGCGGATGATGACTTCATGTCATTCTTTAAGAGAGCAAAGGTAAATTAAATCTTCCTACCAATTAGAACGTCAATTAAGTTTGTTTACTGTTAGATGAGTGTCAGTAGGAAAGTGAAAAATGAGCTGAACAATGTCTTAGAAAATTGACTAGAATACAGTTGAAGTGATCAACGCCTAATAACTTCTTCAGCCCTTCTTTTCCACATGATGATGCATTTGAACCTGTCTGAAGACATTTTTCTGCTGCTGCCATTTCTTTCACCTAATGCACAGACACACTAACGTTGGCTTTTGGAATTTTGAAGAGCTACGGCATGAGAAATCCTCATAAGTTGTACCACCTTTTGTTGGATCTCAGTTAAAATCAGACCTTCAATGGCTAAATATTTTAGGTTTTATTTTATTTTATTTTCAGGAGAAGCGCATTCATAGTAACCCTTGGTTCTTTATTGATATCCTGCGTTCGTAATGAAAACTTACTTTGTACCATAAATGAGGATTCATTTCATTTACCTTTATTATCATCTTTAAAGCTGACACCAAAATCTTTGCCCATAATTACACTGCATTGCTAGTTTTTGGAGCTCAATGGCTTGTACAAAACTCATATATCTTGGCAATAAAACCCTTTAACTATATGATGGTTTCATAATTTTCTTGTAGAATGATTTTAATTAACATATGTAAATGGTTAATTGTATTTGTACTAACTAAAATCACTTCTAGGGTGGCCTCAAACCGGGTGGATTTTTTGTTCTGAAGGAGAACATCGCAAGAAGTGGTACCATTCTTTATATCTCCACTTCCAACCTCTGCACTTATGATAAGTTGTTATTTCATGCATTTTCACAATTTCTTCTTTCCCAATGTGGTACTTTTCTTTGACCCATTCAAATGCATGGCTTCAAGGGTTGGCACATGTTATTCTCCTGAGTTGCTTGTCCCAACCAGTCAGCTTGAATATGAAGGCAAGGAAACTGATGTGGTGCTAGCTGTGAAATTTGAAATCTTGAAAATAATGAGAGCAGTAGAGGTTCAGTAGATGTAGGTTGCTTTTTAAAAAACTTATAGCAAGCATGCTTATAAGGACAGCATCAAAATTTGGATAAGTTATTGATGCCCGATATGAAAATAAATGGGGTTGTAGCATGAGACAAGAGAACCAAATGAAAGAAGAATCTTATAATGAAAGGAGAGGTTCTAATGCCAAAATTTAATAAGGTGAAAGGGAGAAGCAAAAGTGACCCATGACAATGATTCCAAGACCTTAAAAAGTAATCTACTCGGGAAAATGCTATCAGAAGCTAAAAATTGCTGCATCTCTGAAATTGTGACGCTTGAGTCGAAATTAACAGATAAAAAGGTGAAGTACAAATAAACCAAAATGGCAATTGTAAAGATGGCACATCAGAAAAGAACAAATAAGATAAGAAAAAGGTAAGGAGGAACAAGTAAAATTTTTGAATGGAGAGATAGCTCTGTGTGTGTGTGTGAACACCAAATTGTGTAGACAAATTAGGGAGAATGGAGTTAAAACCAGGATGACCTTGATTATCTAGTTTAATGGCCGAGGACAGTCAGACTAGGGTGATATCAGAAAAACATGCATCTCAACGCTATTCATCAATTCCAGTAATTTCAGCAATGACTAAGAACAGATGATATTACTCTAAAATGTTTGTGAATAAATCTAGAGCTAAGAATGTTGACCTGGTTTTGTGAATTTGCCTAATCAGGTCTCTGTTGTGTCAGACTGGAACCAATTTAACTTTGAGCTGTACTTGGAACAGCCCAGCATTACCTAGAACACAAAGTGTTTCTGTCTGTGGAAAGAGAATGGGAACATGGTATGCCGCAAGCTCTAAAACACAGTATAGGATTCTATAGATTACCTAGTTGGAAATGCATTAAGGTTTTCTAAAAGCAATTGATGAAGGGTCATAATAACATCATTGAAACTCACAAATTGTAAATATTACTCTTGGAAAATTTTCTATTAGAATGAAAAAGAAAAAGGAGAAACATAGGACAATATAATCTACATAAATTGAATTATCATGTATTATGGCCCTTTCCTTGAATCTTTTCCTAAACAATCTGTCTAATTATGTTTTAGTTATTTATTTTCACGTTCTCTTCATATTTAAGGAAAAATCAACAAGGAAAAGGGAAAAAAATGGATAGCTAAGGCTTTAGTGCTTTGTAAAGAAGGTGAACCATTTTTTGTGCATTCTGAAAATTACTAAGGAACTACTCTACCATCAATTAAATTGTATGGAGTTCAGTACTGGCAGTGAGGATAAAATAGGGTTGGAGCATCTATTTACAAAAGCGGGAGTCAGAAGAGTTGGTAGAAGCTCTTCATCCGTTTAGTGTGGATAAAGCACTAGGCTTAGATGGTATAAATATGTTCTCCCTGAGGATTAGAGAAGATGTTATAATACTGATGATCTCACTTACCGATAAAAAGGGACAAAGGGACTGGTGGTTTTCTTTTATGATCAAGGGAGTTTTGCTGGCTGTCATGAAATTAGGATGAAAAAAAGCACAATCTATGTCATCATATTCTTAAAATGCTTTTATAGGGGCGGGGGGGATTGATTTTAGATGCGGTTCCTGTTGCAAATGAGAGTTTGCAATGCAGGCAAAGAAGTGGAGAGTTGGGCTTATTTGTAAGTTGGATTTTCTAAAGGCTTACAGCCATGTTAGTAGGGATTTTCTTATTTACATCGTGGAGAGGATAAGGTTTCGGAGAGAAGTGAAGGAATTGGGTTAAATCCTGTATTTCAATGGCCATGTTTCAATTACTGTTAATTGCTCTTTGGCTGGATTTTTTCCTTGGAAAACTGAGATAGGAGTTTGAATGTTCTAAGAGGGGTGAATAAAACTTTCCTAAGAACTTTAGGCTTCTATTTAATAAATCTTTTTTTTCTTGAGCCTAATTGAGGGTTAATTATTCTTTCCCCTTAACTTTCTTAAGTAAGATGAGTTGTAGCTTGCTAGTGATTTTAGTTTGTCTTAATTAGTTCATCTACTTGCTAAGCTCACTTCTTTTTGATAGTTGAGTTTCAAATTGATTGTATATGTATATCATTCACTTAACTAAACTAAAGTCATTCATTCAATTGATAAAGTATTCATGTTCATATGTAATGGTTTATCTTAGTTTTATCTTGTGGTGATCTAAATTGTAGGATTGCTTTGTGTAAGAATTTAACTCTTCACACAAATTTCACAAGCCTTGTGAATCATACGAAATTTGCAATCACTAATCAATGTAAGATCGTGCTTCAAGCCTTCTGTGTAAGACTCAATCCCCTCCCTTCTTGCTTCTTTGCCATTTAGAAGCCTTTGAGTACATATAGTGTATGGTTCCGACCATCTTTTCCTGTGGTCAACCACATATCCCTTCTTAATTTTGATGAGTTTTCGCTCAGTTTGGTCGACCATCTTTTCCTATGGTCAACCACATCTGTGAAACTCCTTTGTGGTCGACCACGAATCCATGAGATCTCCTCTATAATCGACCACAACATAGTTTGATCTACGTTGTGGTCAACTAGGTTGCTGGGGAGACAGCGTAAAGACCTGAACCACCTATGGTCAACCATGGCATAGCCTGGTCAACCAAGTCACATTTTGTGATGCACTGGGCCTGTGATTGACTATGTTATAGCCTGGTCGACCAGGTTACACCTTTGTGACTCACTGGTTGACCAAGGTTGAGCCTACTTGGATTTTCCCCTTTTTAAAGTAACCCAACTCCAAATGTTGGACACTCAAAACTCCTAACTGGCTATTCCTAGGACTTTCTTGACACTTTAATTGAGTTTCTAACCTTAGCGTCTTCATCTTGGTCGTTATAGTTTGAGCACTTCATGTTTACGAGGCTCGAGTCTTCCTTGAACTTCTTTGCCTTCATCCTTGTTTTTGAGCTTCTCGAGTGCCTTCAAGCCCTTGTGTATGATCTCAATGGTTTTCAATAAAGCCTTCAATCCTAGAGTTACATACACATGTCATGAATTTGCCAACTATGCTTAAACCTATCACTAATAAGGAGGATCCTTTATGACTGCTATTTTTCTTGTGATAAAAGCCTTTAGCCAGATGCTGATGAAGACTCTGCGAGAAGGCTCGTTGGAGGAGTTCTAAGTGTATAGGATTGAGAGGGACTCATATTATAGTCTTTTATTCAGTTTGTAATGATGATAAATTAATATTTGTGGGCCAGTGCATTACCAACTTATATATGTTCATTCTTTTCTGAAAAACTATTCCAACACATTTGTTTGACAAGTAAAGAAATTAAAGAGTACCACAAGGGGGTGCAACCCATGTACATGTTAGGTATACAAAAGAGCTCCAATCCTATAACCCTATGCATATATTACCTAAAAATCAATAAAAGACTCCAACTTGATCTTGCAAGACTCTATACACCAAAAATAAAGGAGTCAGCATAATTTGTTTGAGAAAAACCAGAGAATGTTAATCTCTCTAAACAAATTCTCCTATTTCTTTCCTTCGTTCACACCCATCATAGGCAGTGTCTCCCACTCCTTTCTTACTCTATTACAAAAACAACCCTCGTTCCAACTCCTAAAAAAATAAAGTATGGAACTTGATATGACAAATGGACACCAAAAACAATAAAAAATAAAACTAGCAACTCTATTGACTAGCATAGCAAAAGCAAGTGTGAAGGATACTTCCTCCTCCTTGCACAAACAATGTTTGTTAGCCATTGAGAAGCACCTCTTCAACGCATCCACTGTGAAGGATACTTCCTCCTCCTTGCACAAAAAATGTTTGTTAGCCATTGAGAAGCACCTCTTCAACGCATCCACTGTCAAAATAGCTCCACACGCAATTGTGCAGCCCAAAAAAAAAACCTCCTTTAGACAGGCCTTGTTTGCCAAATGATCTTCAGAGAAAATCTTTACCGTGACCCCTGAGCAAGACATCATAGAAGGAACAAACCAAAAATACTCCTTACTTTGATGCCTTCCATCTAATAGCATCCTTATATTTCCTACCCCCTGATCTCCTAGAGCAGAACTAACAACTCCAGAATGTCCTCCAACTCCTAATTCTTGAAATCACGCCCAAATCTAAGGTACCAAACTGCCCATTATGACCAACTGAGATAAATTCTTCTACTGAGGTGTTAGAACTTGCTGTGATCTTATACAAATTTTGGAAACCTGTCCCTCAAAAAAAAAAAAAAAACTCTGCATGCCACTTAACACTATCCCTTCTTCCCACCTCAAAAGAAATAAAAGGTGAGAATAACTCCCACACTCTCGTAATTCCATTCCAGAGACCCAGCCAATAGGTGGAAGGTATCTCTCTAGACCCACCCCAAGAGAGGCCATACCTTGAAGCAATGATTTTCCTCCATGCTGCCTCCATCTCAATGGCGAACCCCCACAACCATTTACCCAGTAAAGCCTAATTGAACTCCTTTAACCTCCTAATCCCTAGGCCTGCTACCTTTACCAGATAGCTAATCTTATCCCAATTAACTAAATGATATTTCCTTTAATCCTCCTTGTTAAGCAATCAGTTGCTCCAAAAGCTTAAGCTTTTAGAGAATAGGCCAAAAATGTATATCAAGTTCTCAACACTTCCCCTCATGTGCGACTCTAGACTCACACGTGGAGAGGTAAAGAAACCACGGAAAGATGGAAAACAAAACAGAGTGCGAACAAACCAAATGGGGATAAATGCAAATGGGGAGACTTGAATCCAAGACCTCACACAACTATAGCTCTGATACCATGTTAAACAACCAATTGCTCCAAATGCTTAAGCTTTTAGAGAATGGATCAACAATGTATATCTACCTCCCCCCCCCCCCCCCCCCAAAAAAAAAAAAAAAAAAAAAAAAGAAAATCTCTTTGAAGCTGCTCTAACCTTTTTCCACTCAAGGTGGAATAGTGAAGAGAGACATATCATAAGTGAGCAGGTTTGAGAGGGTACTCTTAATCAGTGTAAGATTTTGCCTTCGGAGAGATAAAACTTCTTCCAATGTGGTGCAAGCCTCCTCAGGAATCGTTCTACCATTACATCCCACACTGCCTTAACTTTGAAAGATGGCCCCAAAAGAAGGCCCAAACAGTTAGTTGGAACAACTCCCACTCTACGCCCCATGGTCAATGCCAACTCCTCTGTCTGTCTAACATGCCCACCAGAACGATCTCACTCTTCGAAAGGTTAACCTTCATATTGACGAATGCCTCCAAGCTTAACAAAAACACCACAAATACTTCAGTTGATCTTTGTTACGTTTGCAAAAATGATAGTCATGTGCAAAAGGAAGATGATAAACTTGCACTTGTTCTGCCTCGAAACAGTGCACATTAAAGGTAAAGAAGTGTGAGACTCAGTGATAGATTTGAGATAAGAATGGCTAGGTAGAAGAGATGATACTTGTTTGAGGGTAGAAGCTCACTTTGATTAAAAGCACATAGTCTAGTCTCCCAACATATTTCATGTCTATCTTTAGCTAGCGGCTGCAAATACTATTTTTTTTTTACCCTTGTTGATTGAAATAAGTTTGCTAATTATGATACTTGTTCAAAGGTGGAAGCTCATTTTAGGTAAACATTTGGCATGGTGTGTATAAAAGGGCATCAGAGAAGGATGGGATGAGTTCTCTAAGAGTGTTATCTTTTCGTTTAGGCAGGAGACTGAAATTTTGATACTTGGTGTGGGAATTAATCATTAAGAGAGGCTTACATCAAGTTATATGCCATCTGAGTAGATAGAGTTGCTTATGTGGCAGATTTGCCTAGACAAGCTGGTGGTAGACATGTGGGTTGTTAAGTGGTGGTCAGTTCATGATTGCGAGGTTGATGCGGTGTTGGAGTTGTTGGATATTTTATATAATAAGAGGGAAGGGATAGAATCATTGTAGAGATCGGATGGGGTGCTTCAAATTTTGGTCAAGGTTGAGGTGAAATCTTTTTAAATAGAGCAGTTAAGAGTTTTGTTTCCCTTTAGAAAGGTAGCTGGAAAACCAAAGCACCTTCCCAAGGAACCTTTTTTTCGGAGTGCTTGGCGGCTCATGGGAAGATTTTCATGAGAGACAATTTGGTTAAGAGAGCAAAAGTTCTTCCCAATTGATGTTCTACGTGTAGGGAGGCGGGAATTAACCACCTCATTTTATTTTTTGATAAATAACATTTTATTTAATAGCACCAAGGGCATGCAGCCATATACAAAGTGTATGTACTAAGCTATACTAAACTACACTCGTTATAAGCCTCAATGCAAAAATTATATCCTCATATTGCCCAAAAATCTACATGAGAATCTATCAACAATGTTGAACTTCCTGTAATCCAAAAGAATAGTGAGCTTAACATCAAGTGCTTGACTATACAAACGGGAGATTTTACTCCCTCGAAAGATCGCCTTTTCCTTTCCTTCCAAATGCCTCACAATAGACAAAGCAAAGCAGCCTTCCTTACTTCTCTAACTCTATGCCTCGCCAAACTCCTTTAGATTGGTAGAAGTTCTTCTATCCATCTGGGCATTACCTACTGTCACATCCCGCACCCCACCCTACGCGGATGCCGAAGATGTGATGCCAGTTAGCCGCCTTGCCGATTTCCCAACCGACAATGCGACCAACCAAAGGCAAACTTCTGAACCTTACGATGATTTGCGTTCTAAATGTAGGGTTAGAACAGCGAAAATTAAAACCTTTTTATCTCGAGAACGCAACTCATCAATATACCACAATTAGAGGTATGTACCACAGAGCAAGTCTATAATTAAACAATTAATAACTCTAAGCCACAGAGCATATCTATCACCAGTCGGAGAGCACAGTACATATCTAATCTCTCTAGAGTACCATTACCATGAGCCATGTTTAAATACATCTAATACATATCAATGAAGTCAATCATAAACATGTCATTCACCTGAATAACCAGAGTCAATCCATTAGGACTCAAGTCTCCACATTTTATTGCCATCAGAACCTTATTTGAGATGCCTCACAGCTTACTAGTATCATCTCCTTGTACCTTCTAATTCCGTGGAGATAATCCCTGAAAAATGTTAGATAAATGGAATGAGCTTAAACAAGCTCAGTGAGTAACATAGGTTCCTGCCATGGGTTTTAAATCCAGTTCATATATACATGTATGCTCAAATGCAACTCAAATAGAGTAATGCAGCTCATGTAGAACAAATGCAGCTCAAACAGATCATATCAGAACAGACTGATCGGACAAATCAGAACAGAGCCAAGACAGAATAAATCAGAACATAATAGAACAGAACATATCAGAACTGACCAGATCAGACAGATCAAACAGAATAGATTAGGACAGAATAGGTCAAAACACAACAGATCAAAACTGAACATATCAGGACAGAATAGGTAAGAACACAACAGATCAAAACTGAACAGATCAGGAGCAGCCGCCTGGTCCCTCTGGGGTAGGACTTATACTCACTCCTCATCAGGAGCAGCCGCTTGGTCCCTCTGGGTTAGGACTTATACTCACCCCTTAACAGAACAGATCAGGAGCAGCCGCCTGGTCCCTCTGGGGTAAGACTTATACTCACTCCTCGTCAGGAGCAGCCGCCTGGTCCCTCTGGGGTAGGACTTATACTCACTCCTCGTCAGGAGCAGCCGCCTGGTCCCTCTGGGGTAGGACTTATACCCACCCGCTAACAGAATAGATCAGATTAAAACTGAGCCAAAACAGAACAGATTCCAAATGGCGTATAACAGAACAGGACAAACCCGAACAGTATCAGAATAGGATACATCAAAAGGCAAGACAGAATGGAATCATGCTATGTGCAATGCAGTATAAAGAGTATGCATGAAAGCATATGCATTAAAACAATACGGTGTATAAAACAGTTCAGCATATAAAGTAGTACAGTATACAAAAATTATACACCAAGTCAGGAGTCCGAGTTACTCACAAACTTTATGCTTATCTCCATTCATAGATATCCTCCAGATACGTTAAGTACCTCCATGCATATCCTGAATAATCATCATCCTGATGTTGGTACCATCAGATTCACTTGGCAATCCTGGAATCAAAATTCTAGTTACTGATTTCCCTCTTTCTGTAACATTTCTCACCGTGCCATCATAACAAATAACAACATCCCGGAGGATGACCATTAAGTTTTTGAATAAAGTTCCAGGCTTAGTCAACCTTCTAGATGAACGGACAATAACTTTTCTGCTTGAAATTGAGTGAGCCATCTCTACCTGCAACGCCTCACTCAACTCCATAGCATCACCGACTCAGCCCCCAACAAAGACCATAGAGAAAATAGGATAGTCGACCCTCAACGTCCATGGCAGCTGTATCCCTTTATACCAATTGCACACCCAGAACCACATGGAACTGCTGCACCAACAGGTACAGATTCCCTTCACAGCTACAATTTTCAATTCAGTAATAGCCCAAGATAGACTCCAAGAATGAACTCCACTTCTCAATCTCATCCTCTGATTTTTGCTACGCAAATAATTCAAGTTATTTATGGTCTCAATCCATCCCACCAATTATTCAGAATAATCTCCATGAACAGTCCCTGTCCTCAACTGAACACGGCAGAAACAGAGGAATCCCCATTCTCCTGCTCTGTACTGCTGTTCAGAGTGATTAACCAAATCCCAAGCCTCCAACCACAACTCTTCTGACCAACTCCATTGACAGCCAAGTCCCTCAGTCAATCGCCCCTTCCATTGCCAACACAACCGTGCCATTATCGTCCATCAACCATCGCAAAAATCCATCTGCCTTCAATCAGAATAGGGGATTTCAATTCCTTGTCTTAACAACTGAGGTAGCTTCATCCAACAGCAATACAACAAGTTCCACCCATCGCCAAAACCCATTTAACAAATCACTGTATTTCCGTCCCCCCTTGCACCGCTTCACAAACACACACATATACATACAGACCACCTGCTGCACCCCTACACAAATACACAAACATATGTGCACATATATATAGATATATAAACATCTGATGCACTGCCACAACTCTTCCAGTTTCTCTGATAAACCGTGCCTTCCTTAGAATCCATCCACGACTGCCGCACTATCACATGCAATTTATCCAACTCGGTGGACATTATCCGCGGCTGCACCGAGGGTTGGGTTTCTTCTGTATCTCCCAACTGTAAACCAAACAGCTTGCAATACTAGCGACCCCTTATGCGAATCAGGCCCCTCTCTGCACCGCTATACACACAGACACACACACATACCTCATGCATCATTGCACGCATACACACATATATACCACCTGCTGGTTCTGCTCCATGGCCGGACAGCAGTTCTGCCGCTACACTCGCTCCCATCGCAACTCCAGTAACAGCCACTCAAATGCAGGACGATTCTCAATTTGTAGGACTAGTGGCCTCCGTGTACATATACTATAGCCGAGAGGAATAGAGTCGCGTCTCACAAGTGCTTCAAGTGCACTCGATTTGCCTCTGCTGCATCGCTACTTACACACAAATATATATATATATATATATATATATATCTCTGCACCGCTGTCTATTTCGAACAGATCCATTGGGATTCTTTGTAGATTCAAACGAATTTGTATAGACAAGCAAAACTAGTGGATCGAATATGGAAATAGAGACCCGTGTTTCTCTGCACCGCCTCTCACATTTTCTCCATTTTTCTACAGAACTCCAGAAGCTTCAAGTTTCTCCACGTTTTTCCACAAGAGCCTACATAGATACACATATACATCTCACGTGCTTCCCCTTCTAGCGGCTTCGGCTGTTCTCTTTTTTTTTTTTTTTAACTTCTTCTGGTTGTAGTAGCTTCTTCTTAGAAGCTTTCCTTATATACAATATTATATAATATTTACTTGTATTTTTGGTATATTTATCGTATTTAATATTTTATGAATATTTTATTTCATAAAATATTAAGGTATAAAATGCCGGTAAGTTTGACATTAAGCCGGGGTATTTTTTTTTTTTACCGTGTTTAATAATATAAAATATTAATTAGGCAATGTCAATAAAATTAGCATAAATCCGGCTCAATATCATTATTATTTATTTTACCGTCTCCGGGTGCCCGTTCGTGTATCAAATTATTTTCATAATTAATTCTTCGCGTTGGCCTCATTCATTTATCTCAGTACTCGATCGTCTGGGTTAATTATTTTTCGAGCATATTCATTTTATATCTGAAGGCATCAAATCCTGTTATGACTCATCATATTTGGGCTATATTGATTATTACCGTAACATAACCAAATTTTATTAAATTGGGTGTAGTCTAAGACATGTCGAATTTTTGGGGTATTACACCTACTGCACCCCAAAAAGGCCCAGCAAAAGTATCCACATATATCTAGCCACGAAACAATGCAACAAAATTTGATCATCTAAGTTTGCATCCATCTCACACATACAACACTAGTTAACCACCTCTTGATCCATTGTAGAGTGCGTAGGGAGATTTAGTCATTGGTGCTTACCCTGTTTGGCATTTCATAGGTGTTCCTTGGATTTGTGGCTCAAATAATGCAAAATTAAGGAGGGCATAAATTGTTAGGAAGATAAAGAAATAGTGGGATGTACACTCTATTTGCCCCATCTTCTGCATTTGGGAGGAAAGAAACCATCAATCTTATAGGTTATCATCTAAGAAGCATGGACACAATGCATGAATATGGCATGATGTAGACATACCAACATGTGATGTTTCAAAAAAGTAGGACACATACACGTGTGGGACATGCTGAATTATATATATATATATATATGTATAATTATTTTTATATATTTGATTATCCAATTCTAACATTATTATAATCAAATTATGAGTAAAAAGATTCACAAATTATAAATTGAGAGATTTGCAACCTTAAGCACCCTAACATTGGAAAAAAAAGAACACCCCTTCCACCAAAAACCCAAAAAAGAAAAAGGCCCCAATGGGTCCCCAATGTGTCTCAACGTGTGGGGTAACATGTCCTAGCTTGTCCCCACGTGTCCAAATTATATTTTAAAAAATAAAAAATGGGATACTCATTTTCACATGTCGAACACGTGTTCGACACTGACTGACACGACCTCGAAACCCACGCCGTGCGGATTAAGGGATTCGCGACTACCCGCCCTTCGGCCCGTGGGTCGTTAGGCGGACTCGGGAGCGGCGACGCCGGACGGCGGTGCGGTGCGGCCAGGATTGGCAATTGCGGAAGCGTGAAAATTTCTTTTTACTAATCACACACTCGCCTGGTACCGTCGCTTCTTCTTCTTCGGAGCGGTAAACAAATATCATACATTCAGAGCATACTAAAACTTTTAAAGTTAAACATATTACATATCCGTTTGCCCCTCGAGGCTTAAGTTCATAACTGTCCAAAATTACTACAACAAAATTTGACCAACTATAGGTCCTAATACTTCCAAAAATCCCCTGATCATAATGGAGTTGCCAATCGCCAATCCTCAAATTGGGCAAGGCTCCCATCCATCATCATCACCTGAAAAATGTTAGGATAATAAAGTGAGCTTCAACAAGCCCAGTGAGTAATTCCAAGACCTTGTCATGAGTTTTCAACTGGTAGTGGGTTAGTCAAGAGAAAGTTCATATAAACATACACTACCCATTTGTACATAAACTTCAGATACATAATACAGAATTCTTAAAAACAGGAAGTGTGAAGCATACAAGGCATTCATGCTGGCACATATTCAAAAAAAAATTACAGTATACAAGAATCTTCAAAACACGTAACATGATGCATTTTAAAGCATTCAATAAAGCATTTAATATGCAGCAGAATTTATGAACATGTGCAGGATGGCCATTTGAAAGCCATAGAAATAATTGAAATCCTTTCCATGAAAATAGGAGGATGTAAATTTCTTTTTCTTTAAAACAGGGGGGTCATATAAAAATCCAATTCATGTGAATGGGGGTGTAAAAACCTGCTACCATAAAACATGAAAACTGAACAGATTAATCATGTTTAGGAAATGGGGCATAAATCCTGCTACCATTTCTTCACGTTTCATATTTTCACTTTTTAATAGGAGGATCCGTTTCGAACTAGACCCTAGTTTTACTTCAAGGAGATCTCATGCCTGGGGGATAAACCTTCTACTGAGTATCTGCTGGATTGAGAACCCGAAGGGAGCTCAATAGTTTTGATGTTATGCATCATTATTTTTCATTACCGGTCTGCAAAATGGAGGCTTTTTAAAACATTTCTTTACCTCCTTGGCAATACCTTTTTAAGGCATTTAAAACTTTTAACTTTTTTAGGGGATGCTTTTTAAAGAGATATCCAAAACATGGTTTCTTTAATAATCGCTTTTCATGAATATTTAAAAACATGACTTTTCAGGAAGTGCTTTTCATGAGCATAAAAAAAAACATGGCTTCGATAAAAAGAATGATTTTCACAAGTATTTAAAATATGGACAATTTAACAGAGTTTTTAAATACTTGGAGGACAACACTTGAGACATTTAACACGTGAACTTCAGGAAATTAAATCACGATGTAGAATAATTAATTAAAACATGAGTAGAATAAAAGACATTTATTTTCAAGAAACATTTAATAAAATTGGCATTTACATGGACATGCGGAAAATAAACGTATCAACTGTCAACAATATCAAGAAGTAAATTTTGCATGCCATATTAGAATTTATAAATAGAACGATAGTACATTGAAATATAAAGCATATTAATACAAGAATTTAGAATTTGAAATATTGCAGATATTTTAACATAAAAACACTTCAGAATATTTGAACTTCAAATTACTTTAGAATCCATAGAGATTAAAACCTCTACTTCAAGGTACAGGATTACTCACCTTGTTCTTCTAGGTCAGCACTACTGGTGGGCTTTCCCTTTTCCTTTGTAGGTCCTAAGAAAATTTATAAAGAGCTCATCAACTTCACATTTATTTCAAATTATCACCTATTGATACTCTTAACTTATTCTTAGACCATGTTAATCCTAATTTCCTAAGATTGGTCTCACCCCTTTTTAACCGGCCTACTCGTGGTAATTAAATAAATTTTATTTTTTCATGTGACTTATTTTTCAGTACCTATTTTGGTATTATGTACCTCACCGTTGGGTCCGGAACGTCGAAGAACGTCAATTTAGACCCTCTCGGTTTTTTATTTGGCTTCGGGCATATTAGGGGTAATTTGGTAATTTATACTTTTACGTGTCTTAATTTTTTGAAATTTTGACTCACAAAACGGACCCCGCCATTGGGTCCGGAATGTTCGAAATAGTCAAAATATACTATTTATTTATTTAATTTGGATATCGAATTATATTACTATCATTAAATTAATTAAATAATTTAATTCAATTAATTATATAATATATATTATTTATGTCATTATTTTACAACATGAGCAGTGGTGGCTCAGTGGCAGCATGTGGGGTTTTTGGTCTTAGGCGAGTGGGAGGTCGCACGTTCGAACCCCAAGGGCGGCAGTCTCATTATTTTTCTGATTTTATCTGGGCCAAACAACGGATAGTTAGACTAAACCGGGTTAAGGTATCCCTATTCCTAGTGGGGTTATCTAATCGGCCCTCGACCGTGTAGCCAAACAGCCCAAGAATTCATTTAACAAAAACAAAACAAAAGCCGAAATGACGCCGTGTAACTAAAGCCCATACCCATTGTATCCGGTTATAACCCGAACCCAAGACCGACCCGACCTGGCCCGCACAGTGTCGTCTTCCTCGCGATTTTTCGGCAAGGCTCCGTCACCGTCTCCGGTGCCGGTGACCAGAAACTGGAAATTTTTCCATTTTTCAACTTTCGTTTTTTCGTTGTTTTGAACCCCTTTTTAGCTCTAATCCTTGCTAACTTCTTTTTAGAACACGTAGGTTTTATTTTGACCCCTAAAACCAAGTTAAAACCCATGGGATTGATGAAACCAATTCATCCCCCCCTAACCTGCAAGTGACCACCAAATGTTCGTTTCTGGACTAATTTAGTCTATTTTTGTTTCATTGTGATCCCCTGAGGATATAATTTTATCTCCAATCCCCAAATCTGTTTTTTATTTAAATTCATTCCTGGGCAGCTTTGAAGCTCCATTAATGGCAGTTGTGTACGGCCACTGGTCTCAGGGTTATTTCAGGTTGTTTAGGGGCCAACTCTACTCCTTATTCATGATTACAAACCCTAAATATCATGCATGCATAAGGAAAAACTTAAAACAGCTTGTATATATATAAAAAACTTTTTGAGAGAGAAAATGGTGG
Organism: Nyssa sinensis; assembly: GCA_008638375.1. Classification (NCBI taxonomy): domain Eukaryota; kingdom Viridiplantae; phylum Streptophyta; class Magnoliopsida; order Cornales; family Nyssaceae; genus Nyssa; species Nyssa sinensis. Next base: position 8,893,002 of record CM018052.1, read on the forward strand.
GTTTTGTGTTTTTACCCCAGAAATGGATCCCCCTCCTTCTTCTTGCTAGATTTAGATCTCCTTAGGGCTCCTCTGGAACAACACCCATCCTTCCTCCCTTCTTCTTCTTCTTCTTCTTCTCCCTATCTCACTCTCTCTCTAGCTGACCTTACACCTCTCTTCTGAATACACTCTCACATCACGCAATACATATAAATATATATATATCACTTATATTTTTATATTTTAAATATGCTGGATGAAATTCAATTGGTTAGTTTGGGAGGTGGGGGCTCTATTTTATGTGTGTGTGTGTATATATATATATATATATGTATATATGTTGCATTATTTTTCACAAAGAGTGGGCAGCCCAAGTGGCTTAATTTTTTGGGCTTAAGTGCTTGCTTGTTTTTTAGGTCAAGGGTTCAAAACCCATTGGCCTCAATTTTGACTTATTTTTCCTATTTTCCCCCTTATGCCTTGTTTGGCAATTTAAGTTATTCCTTTTAACTTTTTCCCGTGATTTTCCTTTTTGTATTTTCTCTTACGTACTTGAATTTATTATTCGCTTCTTCATGTATTGATTTTATAAATTGTAGCCTTATTTATTTGGATTTAGTTTCTCGGAGTTGACCTCGTTAATTTAAGGTCTCGAAACTATTTTTGGAATTTACATTTGTTTCCCGATTAAATTTTCCTTAATTATTCTATTAAGGGTCACTAATTAATAATTAGCGACTTAATTATTATTTAATCGGGTCAGGGTGTTACACTAACTCTATCCTTGGAGAGGTGTCCTTGCTTCATAGGTTATCATTCACCCCTAAGATATCCAAATGGGACACTTTTTTTACCTTCTTTGTAATCATATTCTCTTATATGGATCTTTGAATTTGATCAATTAATATTTGTAGACTTCTACATGTCACGACCCGAAACCCATCCTATGCGGATCCCGAGGACGTGATGCCAGTTGGCCACCTTGCCGGTTTTCTCCACCGTCAATGTGACCAACCAAAGGCAACTTCTGAACTTGACAATGAATTGTATTCTAAATGTGGGGTCAAAGCAGCAGAAATTAAAACCTTTTTAAATTGAAAATGCAACTCATCCAAATACATCAGAGCACGTCTAAAATTAGTCACCAAATATTTCTAGAGCATCAATATACATGCCCCAATGCATCTATTCTATATCAATGAATTACTTAAGGCGGAAGTTACACCAATACATTTCAGCTGATCAAACTCATCCCCAATGATCAACAATCAAAATATCTCCAAATACAATTTAATCATAGTGATCCAACATACTAGGCTAACGTCATCACTAATGATGTAACATTATAATACAATTGTGATCTTAACCTTACAGAGTACGTAGTTAACTTGACTTGGAGTTCATCTCGTCAGTGTAAATCATTTGTGCTTCACTAGTTCCACTAGTTATCTCACTGCATATCATCCATCATAAACTACTTGAAAAATGGTTATAAATAAGGATTGAGCTAACAAAGCTCAGTAAGTAAAGTCTTCCTCTGTCATGGGTCAAGATTAGTCCAAGAAGTAGGTATGAGCAAATACCAATTGAATGTGATATATCAATGTATGTCAGAACAGAAGACATGATAAAAGTCACAATAGCCAGTCACCAATGTATAAATCGATAGAAATGACCCTCAGGTCCTGTAGGCATATTCCAAGATGAGTACACAAAACAACAAGAAGGAATATCCAAATAATATGCTGCCGAAGTCAGAAAACAGCTGTATAGGCATGTCATCATATCAAATAATACAACAAGGAGTATCCCAAGGAAGAGCTTAGAAGCAAATCAAGGATCCAAGGAATACAATATCAATGTGCTCAAAGATATACAACATATTGAAAATCAAAAGCGTATCATGTAAGTGATAAAAAGAAACTATCTGTTAGATGCTATCTGTCAGGGCCCGGCATACCCTTTCGTGCTTACAGCACAGCGCTATCAACTTTTCATGTCCTCCAGGACTCAAGTTGTATGTCATGCCTTGCATGACTACGTGTCGATTGTGTGAAGTGATGCTCACACCCACGCGTAGACCAGTCGTGCGATGTGACGCTCACAACCACGTGTAGACTATCAGCATCTTGCCCCTGAGGGCCAAAGCGTGTAAAGAGTCAAGTACTATCACGGATAAAATCAGGTCATGCATAGATAATTTCACAAGTTGTGGAGTAATACTACTTTTCTTATCATGTGACATGTACTGTTCAGCATTCAAGCGTCAAAGGAATACATATAAATCACATTAGGGTATTAACATGCAATAACTCATCAAGTCCACAAGATAGAACAATATCAATTGTGGAGATCAAGGTATATTAGATAATAGAGTACAAGGTGGCAGCACAAAGAAAGAAATGTGACATGGCTAAGGAAAGACCACATAACAAAGTCTGGGTTTTACTTACAACTGTTACGCTTATCTCCATTTACAGTTACTCTGATAATCTCCAGATATGTCGGGCACATCCTTGCATATGATAATAATCATCATTAATCACAAACCGATCAGAATTCATTCATTCATGTCTTGTTCATTATCTTAGGAATCTATCTGATGGCCTAACTAGGTCCATTGGCCTATTACCCACTCATTGAGTTTCAACTTATGCTCTTAAGTTCCTTAAGTAGGCTTAATAGCGGTCAGAATTGTAATATAAGTCATTTGGACTCCATTCGTTATCAATTAATCATGTATTTAACCTTAGGGGCACAATGATAATTTTGTCATTTTTTCCTCGGACCCTATCGGGGTCCTCAGAATAATCGTTATGTCTTATGTGTAAATTTCAAAGCCTTTTAGACTTTATTTGGTATCTGTTTTCGATTTACCAGGACACATCGGTCATTTCTCATTTTATAGTCTGACTGTTCCGGAGTCTTATTTAGTCCCTTAACTTACATCATTATACTTATGACAATTAATTACATCAGATTGACCTTTATTCGGCCTTTACTTAGCATTTTCTATGCTTAGGGGTATTTTGGTCATTTCACATTTATATATGAGTTCATAATTTCTTGGGCTTCCATCGGTATCAATTTCGTCTAATTTGGACTTTATTTAGGCTTCGTATTGTACTAGGGGCATTTTGATAATTTACTCTTCCACGCATCACGTTTTCGGTACTTCGTTTACTAGTACGGACTCTACCGTTGAGTCCAAAGTGTCTGAGATAATTAAAATAGACTATCTTTTATGTCTAATTGACCCTGGGTATCATTAGGGGCAATATAGTCATTTACCATTTACCATTTACGTCTCTATTTTTCGGGATTCAATTTCACAAATCGGACTCTACCATTGAGTCCAGAATGCCTGAAATAGTGAGAATACACTATTTACTTACTTTATTTGGACTTCGTTTGACCCATTTAGAGTCCAAGGGTAAAATAGTTATTTTACCCAAATTAATAAAATAATTAAATAAATTATTTTATTATGTTATTATTTTTTAGGGGCTTATTTGAATTAATTCTTTAAATTTCTAGGCCATAACAGAGTTTTTGGGAAGTGTTGGGGTCAAAGTGAAATTCCAGAATTTCTTGGGGGCCCAAATGAAATTCTTTAAAACATTTAAAATAAACCAGAGGGTTTATTTCATTTTTAAGTGAACCGGTCTAGGGTTTCACTAGACCAACCAGTTTGGCTGGCTCAACTTGTAGTGCTGACGTCATGATGACGTCAGCCCTAATTTTAAATTAAAAAATTCTCTTAATTAAAAAGTCATAGTTTTAAGTGACCCAAATTGTCACGACCCAAAATCTACCCTGTGCGAATCTCCGGATCGCGACCCGCCACCCTCAGACCCGGGGGCCATTGGGCGGAACGGTCCTGTGAGTAGCGGTATCGGACGGCGGTGTAACTCGTGTTTTGCGGAAGCGTGAAAACTTTTTCTTTTCTCATTTAAAATTTAAGCACACCACCCGGTACTGCCGCTCTACTCATATGCATACACATGGTTATACAATCAAAGCATAACTAAAATATTACAGACTATTATCATACAACCATCAACGTTAGTTACCCCATAGGGTTTCTACATATTGTCATACTGTATCTTAAACATAAGTGCTATTAAACATTACATAACTCCAAAAAGGAACCATCTAATCACATCTCCATAAGCCGGCAGATACATCGTCTTCAAAACTCGACTGCTATTAGTCACCTGAAAGGGGGATCCGAACAAAGTCCAGGTAAGCTAATCTAAGCTTGTGAGCAATTCCAACATTCGTCATGGGGTTTCAATCAACAATGGTTTTACCTCATAAAGGTTTATAAATCAATCACTGTCAATTGTTCGTATCTTTTGAACACAGAATATATGCATTCATAAAACTCATAGCTTTGAAACATTTAAAACATTCAAGCTAACATATGCTTTTTCATATAAAACTTGTAACTCTGAATACAAAATATATGCATTCCATAAAACTCATAACTCTAAAACATGTAAAGTGTTCAAGCTAAAAATGTGTTCTTCTTTAAATAGAGTATCTGTGAACTCAAACATGTAAATATGAAAATGAGGATTAAAATCTGCTTTCATTTTCAAATATCTTTTCTTCTCACTTTTACTCTTGGAATCTATTTCATACCAAACTCCCGTTTTACTCTTGTCGCGATATCTCTTTGCCTGTGGGATTAGATCCTGCTACCAGACATTTGACAATTCATTGAATTCCGTAGAACCCAAAAGCTTGTCGGCTCCACAGGATAATGGAGTCCCTTGCGAACCCCAATACCCTATCTCGTGCTTATGCACAGTTATCTTGTATTTCAAAAAACTACTTTTATCTCATGGCTTCTTCTCATAAATACTATTTAAAAGTATTCAACACAAAGTATATAACTTCATAATAGAACTTTCAATACTCAGAATATACGAATTCAGAATATATCTCAGAGATTTTGCAATTTAAAACTCAAACATGCTAAGGCATATTTAAAGGAAACTATAAGTAAATCTGTTATCTGAACAGAATAATTTAAAACAGAAGACGTATGAAAACTGAATTCGATATTCAAATACTTTTCATGACTTGAACTCAAAACTTCTTTGAAATCCGTGAAGTTAAATCTCCACTTCGAATGTAGGGTTACTCACCTCGTGCGTTAACCTGGCCTTATTGAGAAGCTTTACTCTTCTTCCTACTCCTCCTTATCCTAGACAATTTATAAACATTTCATAAATCTCACATGAATTTAAATTACCTTGGTTCTAATCTTAGACGGTGTAATTTGTATTCGAATTTCAACCTGAGTCAAACTATATTACTTTCTAAGTGTTTTTCATGATAACTAAAGATTACCTTTGAATCCACTCATTTAGAGTCTCAATATCTTCTTGTTTTTTCAGCTTAGCTTCGGCAATCATCGCCTTTGTGGGCTATTTGTGCATAAAGGGCCTGACTTAAATCACCTTAGTGGATTTGGCAATTCTTATTTTCCTCTCAATCACCTTTTGCTGCCATAACAGGTCTTGCATAAAGGCTTGTTGTTTCGGATCCTTAGCCCTCTGGGCCTTGTTCATGATTGTGAACTTCTGTGGTTGTGCTTCCATAATTATCACCTAAGAACAATTTATGAGTTAGAAATTTTATTCTAAGGTTGATATGTTGTCGTGTCTTTTCGTAATTCATGTCCTCGTATATGCCGTAGATTAGTACTTTGGCATTACTTTAATTTATAGTCATCTGACAGATGCTATTCAACAAATTTTATGTCTTTTTATTTTAGACTTTTCTTTTGGTCGAATAGACTCTACCATTGAGTCTAGAGCGTCGAAGAAAGTCAGTTTAGGCTTTCTTAAAATTTAATTTGGACTTTTGTATGTAAAAGGACAAAATGGACATTTATCGTTTTACGTGTCATATTTTTTCGTACTTCGTTTCGTAATTTGAACCTCACCATTGGACTCAGAAGGTCTGAGATAGTAAGACTACACTAATAATTTGTTTATTTTGGACACGGGTAATTTGGTCATTTACCCCTTTACGTGTCTTTATTTTTTTCGGGCCCCGTCTCGTAAAACGGACCCTACCATTAGTCTCAGAATATCCTAAATAGTAAGGATACACTATTCATATGTTTAATTTGGACTTCATTTGCTTCGTATATGACTCAGGGGCAAAATAGTAATTTTGCTTTATTTATTAAATAATTAAATTAATTATTTAATTATTTTTTCTGGGGCTTAATTGCATAAAATTCTCATCAGTTGGGCAACAGTACAATTTTCCTGAAGTTCAGGGCAAATTCGTAAATAACCAAAGGCTTGGTTTATTTAGTTTTAAATAATTTAGAAAACCAAACGGTTCAGTCCCATTGAAAATGAACCGGTCCGGTTCCTTTACAAACCAACCGAACTAGTGGGTTTCATGCGTGTGGCTGACGTCAGCCCTAGCGTTTTAAAAGTTTATAACTTATATAAAACGCCGTTGTCTCATTTAATTCGGTGGCAAGCCCAGAGGCTGCCACCTGTCCCGAGTTAACCCACCAGTTTTAACCGAATAACGAGTTGACTCGTCATCTTTCCCATCATCTCTATCACTGTTGCCCTAATCCCGAAGTTAAAAACCTCCATTTTCGTGGAGTTTGGTTCGAGAATTCTTGACTGTTTTCAATCAAAAATGTTTCTAGTATATAAACAATTCATTTGGCATTCGTTTGGAAGATCAAACCGATCTCTTTAGCTCGTTTCAAGGTTTGATAATCAAACCTGTAAATGGGTCGTAAATACTGGTTTCTTAGCCAAATCTTTTGGGATTTGTCCTGTTATGATCCCCTCTTCATGGGGTTTCACTTCTCATTCTTTTCTTTAAGTTTTGGTACAGTTTTAAAGAAAGTGTTCAACCACCCGTATCCTGCAATTGAAAATTTGGGGGTTGTTTCTATGGTTTTGTGATCGCGGCCAGGGTTTTTCAGGACCCTTACGACCTCACCTTGAAGCCCCTATGCTTTACTTTCGATATACTTGCCAACGTTTCAGACCTGTATTAACCCAGGTCCTACCATGGCTGCCGTTCTGGGTTTCCTTTTTCTCAGAGCAATATGTTTAAAATCCTTAGGAAAGGCTAAGTTGAAATTAAAGGTTAGAAGTACAAGATATTAGAGCATTAGGCTTACTTGAATAACCTTAGTGACTTAAGAAGAAATCATGAGTTAGGTAGGTTTTAAGCTACCGAAAAGTATTAGCAGTACATGTTTAGTAAGAAGGCAGGGTATGGGACCTGCATCAGTGTAACGTGAGTAAGTACAAGTACGAGTTAGTAAGAAGGCAGGGTATGGGACCTGCAACGTGAGTAAGTAGAAGTACGAGTTTAGTAAGAAGGCGGGGTATGGGACCCGTGGTTAAGTAGAAGTGATAAAGAGATGCGAGTAATAGGGATAATAAAATATATCCAACATTGAGAACATGAAGTAAATAAATGTAAATTTTATACAATGAACATGTGATAGAAAACAAATTGATGTGTGTTTTCAGCAAAAATGGTAAATACCAGAAGGACTACGGGAAGTTTTGAGGACAGACTGGATAGGGTTGAGCATCTTGTAGAAGCCATGGCCCGAACAATGGCGGGTATCCAAGCCCAGGGCCAAGTACCCCAACCAGTCCAAGCTCCTGAACCTCCGCCAAATCTGGGGCAACCTGTTGAGGCAGCCAACACATCTACTTACAAAACATTCCAGGGGTTCAAACCGCCTAGGTTTGATGGACTGGATACGACAATTAGTGCAGAATCATGGGTAAGAGAGATGGAATGCATTTTTACAGTAATGCCTTGCACAACTGAGCAGAAAGTCTCCTACGCTGCTTTCACTTTTAAGGATGCAGCTCACGAGTGGTGGCTTTTGGAGAGAGAGAGGGAGCCACCCATGACCTGGGAGAGGTTCTTGGAAGTGTTTTATGAAAGTACTTTCCGAGATCACTGAGAAATCAAAGGATAGCCGAGTTTGCGACCCTGACCCAGGGAACGATGACGGTAACTGAGTACGAGACCAAATTTATGAATCTGGTTCGTTTCTCACCACACATGATCCTCACCGAAGATTTGAAAGCTAGGAAGTTCGAATGTGGTCTCAAAGATAACATTAGGTATCGATTGGAACCTTTTGAGCTTCCGACATATAACGCTATTGTGGACCGTGCCAAAATATTTGAGAGAGCCGGAATAGCCTTGTCCCAGAAAAAGGACAAGAAACAGATGAGCCCCATGCCTCAACAAATGAAGAAGACCAAAACAAGAGGAGGCAGGAGTACTACATCTGTGAATGAGGAGGGCAATGTTAGTCAAAAGACTACTGAGGTCCCAGTGTGCCCCACATGCAACAAGAGACATTATGCGCCCTGTCGTCAGGGCATCGAGGGTTGTTATAAATGCGGGTAGACTGGGCATCTTATCAAGAATTGCCTGAAATGGAATATGGCTTCTAAGGAGTCTACAACGGTAGCTTCAGCAGTGACGCCACAAGCTCCAACCCCGACAGCTGCAAAACCTAGAACGGGCAAAGAGCCAATGAGGTACGGGCGAGTATATAACATATTTGCTGGTACAACACAGACCCCTGAAGATTAATTAGGTACACTACGAAAATTTTAAAATTTTGAGATGTATACTTGTCATTTAAATTGACTATCTGAGATGTAAGCATGATAGATAAATATTATGAAAAAGAAATAGAAGGAGAACCTTGAAAGTAAGACACCCCGAATTTTGAGGACAAAACTCTTTTAAGGAGGGAAGAATGTAAGATCCTGACCCGGGATACCGGGTCACATGCACGACTTACGAAATTTTAAAAAAATCAATGTGAAGATTTTTATAGATTAAATTAAATAATTAATTAATTAAATTAATTAATTATAAAGAGTATACTATATTAATTCTAAATTGAATATGGTATGTATGTATAAGAAAATATGTATGCATGCATGGATGTATATGAATAAGAAATGATAAAGTTATGTATATATATATAGTTAAAGAGTATGAACAGTGTGTGTATATGTGGTTACTGTGACGGCAGTGTGTGTGTTGCATGATGTTAGTGTGTGTTTATATATATGTATATATATAAAGTTTGCAAAATATCAAGCTTAAATCCAAGAATCATTAAGAGAAGCTGAGATGAGATAAGGCAGCATTAAAATCATGTAAGAAAAGAATGATGAGAGCTAGGAGTAGGGTTCAAATGTGTAGAGAGAGAAAGTAGAGTGAGAAGGGTCGGTGGTGAGAGTTTAAAAAGCCAAGGCATGCAAAGCATGCTTGGTTCGTAAGAAATTGACCCTGAAGAGCGTTAGGAAGCTTAAGGAAGAAGAGCTAGAGAACCAGAGAGAGAGAGAGAGAGATATAAAACATCAAAAACAGGTATTTTCTCTCTCTAAAAATATAGAATAGATATGAACTGTTTTAGAGTTTGTTTTCTTTATATGATGTTCAATATATGTTTAAAGTTGAACCATGCATGAAAATTTAGTTTTAGAGCACTTTAAAAAGGAAACCCAGAACGACAGCCATGGTAGGACCTGAGTTAATACAGGTCTGAAACGTTGGCAAGTATATCGAAAGTAAAGCATAGGGGCTTCAAGGTGAGGTCGTAAGGGTCCTGAAAAACCCTAGCCGCGATCACAAAACCATAGAAACAACTCCCAAATTTTGAGTTGCAGGATACAGGTGGTTGAACACTTTCTTTAAAACTGTACCAAAACTTAAAGAAAAGAATGAGAAATGAAACCCCATGAAGAGGGGATCATAACAGGACAAATCCCAAAGGATTTGGCTAAGAAACCAGTATTTACGACCCATTTACAGGTTTGATTATCAAACCTTGAAACGAGCTAAAGAGATCGGTTGATCTTCCAAACGAATGCCAAATGAATTGTTTATATACTAGAAACATTTTTGATTGAAAACAGTCGAGAATTCTCGAACCAAACTCCACGAAAATGGAGGTTTTTAACTTCGGGATTAGGGCAACAGTGATAAAGATGATGGGGAAGACGACGAGTCAACTCGTCACTCGGTTAAAACTGGTGGGTTAACTCGGGACAGGTGGCAGCCTCTGGGCTTGCCACCGAATTAAATGGGACGACGGCGTTTTATATAAGTTATAAACTTTTAAAATGCTAGGGCTGACGTCATCGTGACGTCAGCCACACGCATGAAACCCACTAGTCCGGTTGGTTTGTAAAGGAACCAGACCGGTTCATTTTCAATGGGACTGAACCGTTTGGTTTTCTAAATTATTTAAAACTAAATAAACCAAGCCTTTGGTTATTTACGAATTTGCCCTGAATTTCAGGAAAATTGTATTGTGGCCCAACTGATGAGAATTTTATGCAATTAAGCCCCTGGAAAAATAATTAAATAATTAATTTAATTATTTAATAAATAAAGCAAAATTACTATTTTGCCCCTGAGTCATATACGAAGCAAATGAAGTCCAAATTAAACATATGAATAGTGTATCCTTACTATTTAGGATATTCTGAGACTAATGGTAGGGTCCGTTTTACGAGACGGGGCCCAAAAAAATAAAGACGTAAAGGGGTAAATGACCAAATTATCCCTTGTCCAAAATAAACAAATTATTAGTGTAGTCTTACTATCTCGGACCTTCTGAGTCCAATGGTGAAGTTCAAATTACGAAACGAAGTACGGAAAAATATGACACGTAAAACGATAAATGTCCATTTTGCCCTTTTACATACAAAAGTCCAAATTAAATTTTAGGAAAGCCTAAACTGACTTTCTTCGACGCTCTAGACTCAATGGTAGAGTCTATTCGACCAAAAGAAAAGTCTAAAATAAAAAGACATAAAATTTGTTGAATAGCATCTGTCAGATGACTATAAATTAAAGTAATGCCAAAGTACTAATCTACGGCGTATACGAGGACATGAATTACGAAAAGACACGACAACACATCAACCTTAGAATAAAATTTCTAACTCATAAATTGTTCTTAGGTGATAATTATGGAAGCACAACCACAGAAGTTCACAATCATGACCAAGGCCCAGAGGGCTAAGGATCCGAAACAACAAGCCTTTATGCAAGACCTGTTATGGCAGCAAAAGGTGATTGAGAGGAAAATAAGAATTGCCAAATCCACTGAGGTGATTTAAGTCAGGCCCTTTATGCACAAATCGCCCACAAAGGCGATGATTGCCGAAGCTAAGCTGAAAAAACAAGAAGATATTGAGACTCTGAATGAGTGGATTCAAAGGTAATCTTTAGTTATTATGAAAAACACTTAGAAAGTAATATAGTTTGACTCAGGTTGAAATTCGAATTCAAATTACACCGTCTAAGATTAGAACCAAGGTAATTTAAATTCATGTGAGATTTATGAAATGTTTATAAATTGTCTAGGATAAGGAGGAGTAGGAAGAAGAGTAAAGCTTCTCAATAAGGCCAGGTTAACGCACGAGGTGAGTAACCCTACATTCGAAGTGGAGATTTAACTTCACGGATTTCAAAGAAGTTTTGAGTTCAAGTCATGAAAAGTATTTGAATATCGAATTCAGTTTTCATACGTCTTCTGTTTTAAATTATTCTGTTCAGATAACAAATTTACTTATAGTTTCCTTTAAATATGCCTTAGCATGTTTGAGTTTTAAATTGCAAAATCTCTGAGATATATTCTGAGTATTGAAAGTTCTATTATGAAGTTATATACTTTGTGTTGAATACTTTTAAATAGTATTTATGAGAAGAAGCCATGAGATAAAAGTAATTTCTTGAAATACAAGATAACTGTGCATAAGCACGAGATAGGGTATTGGGGTTCGCAAGGGACTCCATTATCCTGTGGAGCCGACAAGCTTTTGGGTTCTACGGAATTCAATGGATTGTCAAATGTCTGGTAGCAGGATCTAATCCCACAGGCAAAGAGATATCTCGACAAGAGTAAAACGGGAGTATGGTTCGAAACAGATTCCAAGAGAAAAAGTGAGAAGAAAAGATATTTGAAAATGGAAGCAGATTTTAATCCTCATTTTCATATTTACATGTTTGAGTTCACAGATACTCTATTTAAAGAAGAACACATTTTTAGCTTGAACACTTTACATGTTTTAGAGTTATGAGTTTTATGGAATGCATATATTTTGTATTCAGAGTTACAAGTTTTATATGAAAAAGCATATGTTAGCTTGAATGTTTTAAATGTTTCAAAGCTATGAGTTTTATGAATGCATATATTCTGTGTTCAAAAGATACGAACAATTGACAGTGATTGATTTATAAACCTTTATGAGCTAAAACCACTGTTGATTGAAACCCCATGACGAATGTTGGAATTGCTCACAAGCTTAGATTAGCTTATCCGGACTTTATTCGGATCCCCTTTTCAGGTGATTGACAGCAGTCGAGTTTTGAAGATGGTGTATCTGCCGGCTTATGGAGATGTGATTAGATGGTTCTTTTTTGGAGTTATGTAATGTTTAATAGCACTTATGTTTAAGATACGGTATGACAATATGTAGAAACCCTATGGGGTAACTAACGTTGATGGTTGTATGATAATATTCTGTAATATTTTAGTTATGCTTTGATTGTATAACCATGTGTATGCATATGAGTAGAGCGGCAGTACTGGGCGGTGTGCTTAAATTTTAAATGAGAAAAGAAAAAGTTTTCACGCTTCCGCAAAACACGAGTTACACCGCCCTCCGATACCGCTGCTCACAGGACCGTTCCGCCCAATGGCCCCCGGGTCTGAGGGTGGAGGGTCGCGATCCGAAGATCTGCACAGGGTGGATTTCGGGTCGTGACACAAATCCTAATTAAGACATCGGGTCAGGACCTGACCCGAGGTTCGACCTATGACCCATCACTATTCATTGTCCCCCAACAATTAGGGTTCACTGTGCTTCTTCTCCACAGTCATCTTCTCCGGCGACGGCACGGAGATTCCGGTGGCTTTTTGGGTTCGGTCCAATAGGGTTCGAAAGGAAATCCCATGAGGTTTCCATATCCAGGGTCAGATTCCAGCCTAGGTAGAAATATCTCCACGAATTTGGACTTATAGTCCGGTATTCCGGCGATGGCCGATTCTCCGGCGATATTCTAGTTTCATTTTCGCGTGTTTTGGAATCATTTTGACTCTTGATTTCGACCACTGTAACCTTCTGGGACCCTTAGGATTTGTTTTATATACTTAAAACCCACAATCTCAATGATTTTGAAGGATTATTCTTTTTGGTCAGCCGCACCTGCAACTGCCATTATCTCACTCATTTTTGGACCATTTTGGTCCATTCAACTTGCATTGAAATCCATTTAGTGTGTTCTTCAAGTATAAACTTCTTAAATCAAGCTTAAGGCCAGCTTTCAAAAAAGATAAAATTTCCCTTCTCGATTTCTCATGGCCTAGTGCCCAAAACAGTTCAATTTTTGCCCCATTTTCTCCTACTTTCTTATTCTTAATATTTCAAACACATGCATGCTATTAAAACACTCTGAAACAGTGTGTATGTGTGATCATTTTTGAAAAAGTAAATTGAGTTCATAAGTTGTACGGCTATACCTTCTTGACAGTGGGTTGTTCTTCCTTTAGTGGTTCGGTTTTGGCACCTCAGACCTCCTTAAGAAAATCTTAGCTTCCCTCCTAGTTGTGAGCTTCCATGCACACACACACTTTTCACTCTTTCTCTCTCTCCAACTCACTCTCTCACTCTCTCTAGCCAAGCACACACACACTTGCATGCACACACATATGTTCTGATTTACACACACCCCATACGCACAACACTTATATATATATATATATTAACTCATATATATAAATCGTTTTCTTTCTTCTTGCATGAAAAATGGTTGGTGGAGGTGGTGGTCCAATTAGGGGCTGCCACCTCATTTTGAGCATTCAGAAATTTAACATTGTATGATATACGTATATATATCTTTTGTAAAATAAAGCACGAAAGTGCTTGTGGGTCAAGTGGTAATTTTTTGGGACTTTAAAACCTTGCCTTACTTGGTTAAGGGTTCAAATCTCCTTGGCCTCACATCTTGGCATTTTTTTCCAATTTTGTGCTTTTGCCTTGTTTGGCTGGCACAATTTTCCGTTTTCACTATTTCCCTCGTAATTTCTTTTCTATTGTCCTTTTTACGAAGCGGTTTCTTCTGGTTGCTTCTTATTTCGGTTGGCTTTGATATCGAATGCCTTGTGTCGGTTATTACTTGTGTATTCTGTAACTTATCAATTCAAATTTTTGTAGTGTTAAAATCATGCTATGATGACTAAATTAAGCCTTCTCCTCTTGACGTATTAATTTATTTTATTAGTCTATTGTGACTATCGAGGAATTTCTGATTAATTTCCGTAATTATCCGTTATCTTGTTTCTAGTTAATAATTAGCAAACTAATTATTAATTAATTAGGTCGGGGTGTTACACTACAAACCTATATCGTTACTTTGATAACTTTTTAATTTAAAGTGTGTATGAAGAAATAATAATATCTATCCTAAAGTGCTTGCCAACTAATTAGCGTGGGTATGCACTGGCAATCTTGTGTAGGAATCAACTTTGATGCATTTTTCTTAGAGAGACAGATTTTGGGATTCTGCTCATAAATTTTTGAAATTTTTTTCAACTTTTGAACCAAGACTACGCAACTTTTCCCTGTTCAGGGAGCAGTTGCACAAATCCAGGACTTGCACAATTTAGCAAAATATGTGACATCGGATATCTCCTACATAAATAAGCTACTTTCTGAAAAAAGAAACTACTAAACTATTTTGAAAAACTTTGCAAGGATAACTGTTTAAAACACCATGCTCCATGTTTGCATAATTAACTTGCTTTTAATATTACTTCCAATACATGCCCAAGCCCTGTTTTTTTTTTTTTTAATCCTTCCACTCCCAAATTCAAGCCCCTCCTTTATATCAGAAAATGCTAAAGCTATAATTGGAGCTAGTTATGCCCCTGTTTTTTTCTCCTTTTTGGAAAGTAATAACTGCAGAACCGGTACAGTCGATTGATTCTTTGTACTCCCTTGAGCCCTCTTTCAGTAGAGAATGGGCCCAATTCAATTCTTGTTTGGTTCTAACCTTGGCTCTGAAATACTCGAGGTTAAACAAAATGAGTACTTACTAAGCTACAAATTGCATTTTTCTAGGTTTTGTGTTGGACAAAGAAGATCGAAGCATTACCAGGTCAGATTTATACTTTAGGGAGCTCTTCAATCGGTGTGGACTGCATGTCTACAGAATAAAGGTATACTTACCATTACTTGTGCATGCAGGCCCAATTGGGCCTTCAAACCTGTTTTCATATATGGATCTTCTCTCTCGTTTTTATTTTTTATTTTTTATTATCGGTTGAGTACTTGTTAGGAGCGAAAATGATCTTACAGAAATTGAAGCCGACTGTGCACATTATTACAAGGAAGAATGACTTTTGATGATTACATTAGTTTAGGATTATCCATTTACCAAAAAGGTATACACCTTGTTTCTTAGCATCCTTCCCTCCAACACCCCCCACCTAAGAAGCACGGATACGACACGGACACACAGACACGCTATTTCTCAAAAAAGTAGGATACGGACACGTCAGAGACACGTTGAATATATATAAATTTTCAATATTTTTTATATGACTATATAATAAATACCTAATATTATTTCAATTAAAATTGTCATAAAACACAATTCACAAAAATACTATTAAGATGTCAAAATAACAAATCTATTAAATAAAAATTAAAGAATTCTTTTATTTAATGAACATCCATGATTCAAATGTTTGGCACGTGTTTAGGAAGTGTCTAAGAGTATCGGTGTCCGACACGGACATGTGAACCAAAATAAAGTGTCCATGCTTCATAGCCCCACACACAAAAAAAAAAAAAAAAAAAGCAAAAAAAACAAAAAGAAAAAAGATAGTATATGAAGTGTAATATTTCCCTAGCATCCTCAGGTTCTTATATTCAGGAATTATCAAATAAAGTAAAAAATGATAAGGAAAAAAGAATTAAGTATACTTTGCAGCATAACTGCCCTATTTTCAGTGCTTAAGAATAAGATTTTTCTTTGCAGTTAAGGGGAATATGCATTGAACTAAATTAAAGAGTACGTAACATCCAATTGAACCGAATACCCCTTGCAAAAGTGTCAAGCTTAGTTTAATACAAGCAGGAGGACAGTTAAAGAGGTAAAAAAAAGTCAGGTTGAGTGTATCCTCCCTTAGCCAGCATTGGTTAGCCTTCCTCTGTGTGCGAGAACTTCATATCCAGTCCCTTGAGAGAAGCTGCCTCTAATCAGAGGTAATAGGATGGTATTTGTGTGGTGAATTGAGGACTAGAGGAACTTCAGCATCCAAGTTGATATCAAGATTTGTAATGTCTAGGTTTCTGGCAAGACCTGAGGGCCCAAGTTCGGCAATCAATCCTCCTAGCAAAACCTGCTATTCTTTGGCCTTGGTGATCTCTGATAAGCTCTCTCGGCCCCTGCTAATCCATGGTTGTCTAAGTTGTCTCATCTATATTCAATTTAAACCAACCTTTGTGGGAAGAAAGCAGCCCTAGCCTAACCTTATTTGGTTGGAGGCAGCTCTAATTTCCAATTTTTTCTGACAAGTAAAATTGGAAGAATTACAATCATTGCTCTAATTCCCATTTGAGGCTCTGTTCTACATGAGGGCCTCTTTCCAATCAGAAATAATGAATTGAAGAAAAATATTTAACCTCTTTTATTGCCTTTTTGTAATTAGATAGTAAATACCAGTACTCTTCAGCTGTGAGACTTCATGAAGCAAGAGATCAAAAGGTTAAACTTTTCTTGTGGCGATGTGAGAAGGCTCAGCATATGATTCTTTTCGCCAGTTCTTTGTCATCTTTTAGCTCCTCCACGTCCACTTCTTCATTGTAAACCCACAGTACGTAATTCTAATTTAAAAAAAAAATCATATTTTTAGTCCGCTGTATAACTTCACGTCTTACTCCTTGTTTCAGATGCTGTTTTACAGCAATTTCACAGGATGCCATGCATGGCATGTACTACTCACTTGCTAATGGCAGAAATTGCCAACACTCGAATATTTTAGGCAGTTGAATTGGTTTCAATCGTTACTCATTGGAGTGGAAGTTTTGAACAAGATATAGAAACTCGAAAAAATAAAATAAGTTGAGTTTTTGGTAAGGAAACTATAATAATTTAATTAAAAGCCATTATATATTGACTTCTTAAAAAAAAAAAAAACATTATTTCTTGAAATTTTTTCCAAACATCACACAGGCCAGGCCATCTCCACGCCTAGTAGCTTCTTTTTCTAGATTCAAAGTTGTCTCTGAAATACATCAACTAAATTGCCATAGATGATGTATATTTTAATATTTTTGTTGTTTCTAACAGTAGAATTGATTTAAATCAGGATCAGAAGGGATTTCCTGAGGAATTATTTTCTGTGAAGATGTATGCATTAACAACTGATGTACCAAAGAGAAGTAATGGGTCAAGATCTAGGGTGCAAACCAACAGACCTGGCATTATCAAGTGAGGAGAAATAGTTGCAATCCTCTTAGCGCCATGTAACGCAACAACACATGAAATGTAGAGACGGCATGGCATTCTGCCACAATTTTTGCTTCTTTTGGATTCTTTTTAAGGTAATGTTATCTTGTTTTGTACTCTCTCTCTCTCTCTCTCTCTGTGCAGTATCCAGCTTGTACTCCTATCTTGGAATTTATAGTTACTTCGAAGCTACACAGTGGTGTCTCATTTCATAGAGGTGGAGGGGGAGCTGGTTCACTGTATGTATAATACTGATCTGTGTTTCTGTAGTAATAAATACTGTCTTGGTCTTGGTATAAAAGCTCTGGTTTCAATGGGAATAATAGCCTTTCTGTATCGTTTCAAACAACTCAGCATTTCTTTCCAATCACTCGGGGCATGTTTGGTATGCTAGAATGAAATAAGACAGGAATGGAATAGCATCAAAAATAAAATATAGCAGGAATGAAATGGAAATAATTATTTTATTCTTTTGTTTGGCTGAATACCCAATAATTGAATGACAATTGCATTCCTGTGTTTAGTTTGAACCATCAAATTATTGGAATTAAGTTAATATTAAGTTAGATATTCAAAGTATTTATATAAATTTCAAAACTTTCATGTACGTTTAATGAAAAAAAAAAAATTCAACTTACATTTTTTTTATTGGCAAAAAAAAAAAATCAATAATGACCATTTTAAAAAATTCAATTTGCATTTAAAAAAAATTTTGGTAAGGAATGGAATGAACATTTTGTGACTTTTGGTAAGGAATGACGATTTCGACTTCTTTGAGAATAGTCATTTTATTTGGAACTACCGTTCTGGTCTAAAAAGTCGAATCAAACACAGAATTAGAATAGCATCAGAATTGTGTATTTTATTTCTACCTTTATTTCGGCCTACCAAACATGGCCTCAATTGTTCCTTGGGTTTCTTCAACAACTTTCCTCTCTGAAAATGGAACCCTTAAAATCTTTCATTTGAATGTAGTATGAAAGAAAAAAAAAAAAAAAAAAAGGAGAATATTTTGAGATGATTAGAAGGAAAAGATTAAGCGTCTAGGTGCACTTCTCCACTTTTGGAGAGAAAATAAACTCATTTATTATAATTTTTTTTAAAACATTAAATATACTTTTAAATGCAGGAACTAAAACCTAATGATAGACTTGACTAATGACAAAAAAAGGTATAATTATTAAGAGAAATGTTTGGCATACTTAAAAATAGTTTGTTCACCCACTAAAGTATATTTTTAAAAAATTAATGGAGAAATTTAGTTCTTCTGTGATAGTTCACGTAGCAGGTTGATAAATTTGGTGCCTTTTTTTTAAGGTATACTTAGCAGTACTCGATTATTAAATAAGTTCATATGTGTTTTTTCTTCTTTCGTCTCTGGTTGACAATTCAAACAAGAGAATCACGAGTTCCTTTCCATTTCTTTTCTAAGCATTCAAACATGATTAAAATGATCACTCTTTTCTCTTCTCTTCTCCTTTCTCTTTGTTTTTTCATCCAAAACTTGCAAACATATACTTAAATTTTGTTTGATTTTCGAGGGAATAAATAATATAAAGAAAATCATTTCCCTTTATTTTGTTAATTTAAAAATATGGGGAAAAGAAAAATATAAGAAAAGGTATGGGATTTTTTTATTTTTTTATTTTGCATGTTATTTTCCATTTTTTTTTACCATGCCTGTTTTAGAATATTAGAGATTCTAATTTTATTTAAGCTAGAGAGAAGATAACAGAATCATTTTCTCTTCTCTTCTCATTTTCTTTTTCTTTTCCCTCCTCTTCCCTTTTTTCCCCTCCATAATTCCAAAAACAAAATTGATGTTTAGAATTAAAGAACATGGAAAGGCCGAATGTGAAGCACTGAAGAACCTTTCTAATGTTGTCAATGTGCCCGGAATTAACTTTTACCACCTCAAAATTCTTTTGCCCCCTGTATGAAAATTTTAAGTCACTCAAAAATGCTTCACAAAACAAAGGGTTAATATTATGTGTAGAACTAAGAAATCACCTAACCTGCACCATTAAGAACAATGCTACTACATATTTCTCTTTCTTTATGGCTTATGATCATTCCTGTCATAAATTCATATATATATATATATATATATATATATATATGTACCCAATAAAGTTTCCATGCTTCGAGTACAGGTTCATCACTTCACTTCACTTCACTTCATCTGGATTGAACTCTTCTGTGTCCTTCACCCCTATCTCCATGCAACCTCTTATATGTATGATGAGGAGATGACGATACCAAACCAGACTTGTAAATTCTACTGATAGTTTTAGAGATCTGACCTAAGCTCTGCTGTCGACCTCTTGACACATCTACGCACATTAATCCTAGTGTGATCAACTCTGTAGCTTGATCGACCATATGTCGTGCCTTCTTCATTCTCTCATCCATCACCTTCTGCATGTTCTCAGGATAATGCATTCTCACCCACTCTACAAAACCAGCTTCACCCCTCTCAAACTCTTCTCGTGGCCGCCTATTTGCTACCATCTCCAATAGGAACACCCCAAACCTGTAAATATCTGAAATAGCAAACTCAATACACACAAAATACACAATTTTAGAAGATAAAAAAATATGTAGTAGATATTGAAGAATTTACTTTTTGTGCTGCTATTTTGATCTTCAACTCTGAATCTTGAAATCAATGGCTGTTGATCCTCAGACAGCAGTATACTGCTAGTCTTGAGGTCATACCCAACTTCAGGCCACTCCCCATGTAGATAACTCATGCCTTCCACAATTCCCATCAAAATTTTCACTCTGTGCTTCCACGGAGGAGCCAACCTTGATAACCACATTTCAATGCTCTCTCCATCGATCCATTCTGTAACAGTGGCCCTTAATTTTCTGTTGTTGCACCAACCCATTACTTGAACTAAGTTCTTATGGCATAATTGAACAAGTTTCTCACATTCTTTGACAAATATTTGGTGGTTTTCTCGTGAAATCTTATCCCAGTAGATCTCAATTCTCACTTCAGTTCCATCTCTCAGTACACCTTTGTATATACCAACTGCATCACTCTTTCCCACCAAGTTCTTCTTTGAAAAACCATTCGTTGCTGCTTTTAGCATCGATAATGTGAATCTGTGCTTTCTCCGAAGCACCCCAGGTAGGAAATCTGGCCGCCAAAAGCACAGCCAACCAAAGCAAACCACCATTACAATGATGTAGATTGGAAAACCAAACAGTAAGATTATAGCCTTGATCTTGAACTTTCCATGATCCGGGAGGAGACCTGAATGAAGAAAACTCGAAGAATTGAACCGTTTGAAGAACTGGGTATCAGAGATTCTAGTCTCTGAGAAGTGATTGTATGAAAGATTAAGAAAGGTGAGGTTGGTGAGGAGAGAGAAGTTTTGTATGGGGAAGTCCCCGGAGAGGTCATTGTGGCTCAAATCAAGCGCTTGGATTTGAGAACAATGAAATATATCAGATGGGAAGTTCCCATTTAGAGAATTATTGGCAAGATCAATTGATAAAATGGTCAAGGGACAGTATTTCCAGAAGAATGTGAATGACAAGTAAAGCAGGGCAACTTTTGGATGGCTTCGAAGGTCTATTTTGGGAAATGATTCGACACAGTTTGGGTTGTTTGATTGGTTGCAGAGATGGCTTGCAACAATGGAGGATTTAAAGATTTCCGGGAGGTCGGAAGGGGTGGAATTGCAGTATCTGAGAGATGGGTTGCTGAGGCAGTTGTTAGTGATTGTTGTGTTGAAGTCTGATGGTGGCTGTAAGTTGTTGAGGTCTTCTATGACTGTTGCAGAGAGGATTAGGGTGAATGAGATTGAAAGAATGGAGAGGAAGAAGAGGCAATTTGCAGAAATGGAGGCCATAGAGAAGTTTGTGTGTGTGAGAGAGAGAGAGAGAGAGAGAGAGAGAGAGAGATTCAAATTCTGAATGTTCAAACGGTTGGGAGTGATGGTAGTTTTTAAGTTGATTGCTAAAGTGGGGGGAACGCATTATTTACACGTTCTGTGTCCATTTTGGCAGTTGAGGCTCTAACCTGGTCGTTTAGCACTCCTGCACGTGTGACAAGAGGGCCGGCTCTGGCGCACCACCTGGACAAAGTATATATAGTAAAGTACACCGCACTCCTTTAAAGTAAGACTTAATTACATGTTTACTGTATTTTGTGAAATTTCAATACCTCCCTTGTTAGAGTTGGTCGGTGTTAATTTTTGACATGACACGTAAATATGACTTAAATACAATACGAAATTAATAAGTTTTGGGTGAGCACAAATGAGTTTGGATTATAAACGGGTGACACATAACATGATTAATAAATATGTCGTATTTTAATTTTAGTAATGTCAACTTATTTAAAACGACTTAATAAATTTAATTATAAAAAAAATCATGAGTTAAGATAATTCATCTCATATCGAAAGTTTATCAAGGTTTGAAATTTTTTTTTTTTTACTTATAAAAGAGATTTTTACTTTGTTTTATCTCATATTTAAAGTTTACAAAACTTGAAAATTATTTATGCATACAAAAAGAAAGGTAACTTTGTCATTTTAAAAATAAAAAACTAATATGAACAAGTTACACGTGTTATCTGTTTAACAAATGGATCATGTTTCGGTATAAAATTTGATGCGATTAGTTCATAGTGTCGGGTTAAGGTTAACACATATTTTCAAATATGTATATCTTGACACTATCTAAACACGACATGCTACCACAAATTGATATTCTTAATTGGCATTAATTGTAACTATAAAATTACTAAAATGCCCCTATCTATTAATTTTTAAAAAAAATTCCCGGTGAAAGCTCATCAACTTTACCTTTCAATTAAATTTGACAAAATACATATATACACACACGCAATTTTATACACTAGGATTGACCCATGCTATATCCGGATGTTACAAAAATAAATTTAGGTATTATAAATAAATTTATAATTAAAATAAAAAATTCTTAATTTGAACTAGATTTTATTTTAATAATAATAATATCTTTTTATTTACAAAACTAAAAAAAAAATGATTTTTAAAAAATACAATTCTAATTACTTCTTAAATATAATGCAAAAATCACTAACTAGTAATTTTAATTAGAGTAATTAATAATTTGAAAATTTAAAATGATTCTTAAATTGAATTAGATTCTAATTTGAAAAAGAATTTTTTCTAAAATGAGTTTAGGAAACTGCAATGTGAAATCCAGGAAAATATTTGCCTACCCCAAATACCTAATGTCTAAAATGAGTTTAGGAAACTACAGTTCTGAAATTGGGGTAGAATATTATTTGCCTACCCCAAATAAATAAATATATATATATATATATTTATAATGTTACTTCTTATTATACATTAGTTTTACAAAATTTGTATACATAACTTTAATATTACTGTGTATGTTTTTATTTTTAATTTTTTTTTTTGACGTTAATTATTTATTTGAGGAGTAATACTACTTTTTCAAAAAGTACAATTTCAAATGAGGTGGTAGTTTCTTATCCAAATGATATGGCGGTTGCATCTCAAATTAATGATGCCACGTCATTTGGTTTGAAAATTTAAGTAGTGTAACATTACTCTTATAAAATTATTTACAATGAATAGAATAGATATACAGTAGAGAGTACCACACCACATCACTAGTAAATTGACATAATAATAGATACATCATTTTCAATTTCCTTTTTGTTTTAAAAGAAAAATCTAACTTTAAATAGATAGAGGAGGAGGATATGAGACTTGAGACTTGTTGGAATTAGAATTGGATTTAAGCTTAATATCTGATTATAACTTACTTGTTGAATCACAAGACCTGTCTTCACAGTGATCATGACTCTCTTTTCTCCCTACACCAATCCTCCTGTTTAAGAGTTTATTAAGACGCTTAAAAAATGATTATCTATATATATATATATATATATATATATATATATATAGAAGTGGATGCTTTTTACATGCTAATTGATACACATTATTTGCTGATTAATTAATTAGTGCCAAAGTCATTGTAGTATTTGTATGACATCTAAAAGAGAATGATAAGACTTAGGCTTCAATTATCATCACTTAGCATCAAAAACCAAATAATGATAATGATAGTGTTGGTGTGACAATTAAAAAAGCTTTTCAGTTTTGCACGTAACATGTAACAGTATTATTCTACTGGTGATAAAAAAAATTCTAATCATATTATTGATTCTAAAAGCATAAAACTAATGTCACAGAGCCATAGGCTGGACACAGGACACCATTTTTGGCAATATGATGTATGGTATTCTTTTTTACACCCCCTCTACTGTTTCCATTGGTGCCACCTTCCACCATTACTACAGCCACTGCCCCAACATGAATCACACACCAAGGGCATCCAACTTTATTTGTTCAATTTGGGTGAAATGCATGCTTCCATTTAACCGTGGTGTGCCCAAAAAAGGTCATCTAGGGACATAATGACACGTGTACCTTGGCTTGGCATACAGAGCTCCGTACTAAGAGTAGGCAGGTCCCATCCATAGGTAAGGTTGGAATCATGACTCTTGACACCTTTTACCACACTGTTTCATCCCGAGCTGAAGGGTACAGAGGTCAGCAACAGAGTCTGATTAGAAAGCTGTCTAAAACATGATAAATGTAATCCCTACTTTCTTTATTCGAATTCTATCAAGAATGGAATCCTAAAGCCTATAAAAGACAATCCATGCTACTACAAAAAAGGTACGTCCTACAACCCATTCAATACACTTCCCTCTCAAATCCCTTACAAACATAATCATTGAAGAATCTTTCACCAAACCTCCTCCGATGATCTTTTAACTTAATTGTTTTGCAGGTTCTCAAGCCCAGATATCAATCACTGATTTGTTGGATATTGTGGATCCTGATAAGTAATGTACACTAGCTCTTACTCTGCAAATCCAACTTCGCGATAAGTTGGCTGGAGGACGGGAGCCCCTTACCCGAAGGTAGGAGTTCGGGGGGGGATGTGTGCCCCCAAGATGAATTTTTTTGAAGGTATTTTTGGTATTTCACATTATTTTTCTGTTGCCCTAATTCTATGTATTTGTAGCGGAGGAGCCGCATCTCATTGTAACTTGTAACTCTTTCAAATTATAGTGAAGCCACAACAGTCGTGGATGTAGCCTTATTCTGGGGTGAACCACGTAAATTTTTGTGTTCTTGTGTGTGCGTGTGATTTTAGATTCATTTTCTTATTTGCTTTCGTATCTCACCAATTATGGTTAGGTAATTATATTCCCAACATGATCCTCGGTTCAAAAATTGACATCATTTGTTTGGCATCGTTTGTGAAAAATGAAGTAGTTTACAATATTAATGCCCCCAAAACTCTGCCATATGCAACGAAATCAACCAGCTTCGGCGTTGCCTCTAGTTCAAAGGCGTGTTGGTGGTCACCAGCCCAACATAATTGCAGTTGATCGGAGGTTTGATTTTTTGGCCCAACAAATCGAGATGTTGAATTGAGCTGTGAAGAATCTAGTTCAAAATCGACAACCACTACTGGCACAGGACCAACAACCACCACCGGTCCAAAACCAGAAGCCACCATTGCCCCAAGACCAATAGCTGCCATTGGTTCAAAACTAACAACCTCCACCAATTCAAAATTAGCAGCCTCAGAATCAATCGCCTTAGTTGGCCTGGAATCAACAACCTTAGTTGGCCTAGAATTAACAGCCTTAATTGGACTAGAATCAATAGCCTCAGTTGGGCCAAAATCAGCAGCCCCCTCAATTATATGATCAACACCCTCCACAAATGAAAGATCGGCAAACCAATAACCCCAAAGGTAATAACAACCCTAGGCAAAATCAGGTAGATGCTTTTTCAAACCGTTCAAAAGTCATCATCAGTCCCAACAAAGGAGTGAGGAGGAGGTAGAATCTAGGAACCCCGCCAGATCTGGAGCTCCTCAACATATTGTTGAACAACATCTCTATACCCTATTATGGCGGAAGCACCTTCCAAAAAGTATGTCCTTCCTAAGTTTGAATTGTACGACGGAAGCACATACCCTATAGACCATCTGTCTCACTTCCAACATACCATGCCCCTCTATGGTAGTACAAATGCTCTGATGTCTCAATCTTTTGTAGTGAGCCTGAAGCGTGCAGCTCTAGAATGGTTCCATCGTCTCCCTTCTAACTCAATTGTGAACTTTACCGACTTAAGTTGCAAGTTAGTCCTCCACAAATAAAGATTTCTAGAAGACTGGTCAAGTGGTCGATCAAATTGGGTGAGTTAGACATATCTTATGTACCCTGAACTGCAATTAAGGCACAAACCCTAGTATACTTCATCGTAAAGTTCATTGGAATTCCACACCCCAATCGTCAAGAACATATCATTGTTGATGATCCATTTTCGATACTCAATACTGACGGAGATCTTTATCCCAATGGAGTCACTATGGAAAAGGCTATATGTTTGGGCTTCAAAGCTTCCAACAATGAAACATATTATGAAGCACTAATCCTTGGCTTGTGGATCGCCCTAGAATTTAGGGCTTTCAATCTTAAAGTCTTCTCAGATTCTTAGCTTGTTGTTAGCCAAGTCTTAGGTGAATTTATGGCAAAAAAGGACAAGATGATAATATATTCATAATTGGTGGACTCATTGAAAGAATCATTCAAAGGATTCTCTATTCAAAAAATTAATAGAAGTCAAAACTCCCAAGCTAATGTATTGGCGAACATAGCTTATCATTTGACTCTAGAAAAGGATTCCATCGTTAAGATCTCTTATCGGTCGGAGCCCAGCATTGAGATCTTCTAGATCCTACAGACGTTAGAGTTGACCTTCAACTAGATGACCCCTATAGTCAAATTCTTAATAGAATGATTGCTTCCTGAAAACAAAAATCAGGTTAGAAGGGTTTGGATCTAAGAAGCTCGATATCTAATCCTTAATAACAAGTTATACTGAAGATCTTACTCCCAGCCACTCCTCATGTGCTTAGCCCTTAAGGAGGCACAATACGTCTTAGTAGAATTTCATGAGGAAATTTGTGGCAATCATAACAATGGAAGAACCATTACTCATCGAGCTCTGTACCAGGGATATTACTGGCCAAGCATGTTAAAGCAAGCAAATGACTATGTTCGAAAGTGTGACAAGCGTCAATGTTTTGCATCCTATTAGCATCAACCTTGTCACGATCCGCAACCCACACTGTGCGGATTAAGGGGCGCGACTAGCGGTGCGACCTGCGAGCCATCCCTTACTAATCAAATACCACCGATTAAGGATCATTAATACATGGCATCACATGAGTTAATTAAGTACCATCATCACAATATGATTATACATGCCACGATATAAGTAAGTGTTTAATTATAGATCCTTAAATAAAAAGCCATAGCTAGGACATGGACTCATGGGAGAGAAAAGACTATATTACACTTATTTTAATTACATCAAAAGTGTCCACCATTACTTGCAAAGGACGGGTCTGTGAGCAAAATATGGCTCCTACTCGCGGTGTGCGCCCTACAATCCTTCTACAATGTCCTTTCCTGAAAAAAATGATACATTCCTGGAGTGAGCTAACTTAGCTCAGAAAGTTAATTCCCTCACTCTACCATGGGCCAGGGTCAGTTTAAATAGAAGAATACAAATAAATGGCAAGCAAAAGGATATAACAAATAACCAGTCATCAAGAGAGTGAATCACAAGAAATGACCTATGGGTCCAAAAGGCACATCCCAAACAGTATGAAAAAGGCAATGTAAACAATTTAGCAATTCAATAATAGGGATTTAGCCTAAACAATAATCAGCTGCCAAAAATCACAAGATATCAAATCGAGTCCAAAGATAGGCTTGAAAAGCGTATCCACAATCAAAGAGTGCATCGAGGAAACATAACTATGACATGGCTAAGAAATACCACATATTAGAGTTTGGGTTTACTTAACTCAAAAATGGTTCATCCTCCCTTCAAGAGGAATCAGACCTTCTTCTCATTTCCTTTTGATGATCCTATAAATCAAGAAACATTATTTAGTTCAATATTGTTCATGGACTTAATATGATATTATTGATGGATTTATGGTCTTTTAGTCTTATTGGTCGTGTTTTAAGTCCATAGACTTATGCGATTTAGGTTGTAACCTAATTGACTCATTTACCCTTCCTTGGTAGCTCGTTGTACCTTGAAAGTGTCCTAAAAATGGCCAATTTCACATATCAACATTTTAGGTATCTTATTTGGCAAAACGGACTCCATCATTGAGTCCAGAACATCGAAAAACCTTAGGGTGAGTACCCTCATAATTTTTGGAGGTCATTTAGTGGCTTCATTTAGTCTTTAGGACATTTTTCGGATTAGTCCAATTTGTCCGTTCACATTTTTTGAGATTTAATTTCACAAATTGGACTCCTCCATTGAGTTTGGAATGCCTAAATATGTTGGGTTATACTATCTTTTTATTTTATTTGGGCATCAAAAATATTTTAGTAAATTAAATTAAATTAATTATTTTATTTTATATTATATATATATATATATATATATATATTCAACTACTATTTTGACAAAGTGCCACAGTGGCATAGTGGCTCACGCATGGGGTTTAAAGCCCTCACGTGCATGAGGTCCCTGTTTCGAGTCTAGGGAGTTGTGGCTCCTCTTTATTTTTTTGATTTTTGGTAGGCCAAATGGCGGATAAGGGGTTAAATTAGGGATAGGCTATGCTGCTCTACCTCTGGTTATCAAATCAGAATTTCTTACCACCGTTTCCAAACAGACCCAAACTCATTTAAATTTTAAAAACTGATGTCCCAAACGACGTAGCTTTGTCTTACCCTTTATGCGTTTGGGCGGGTTCCGACCCGAACCCGAACCCGAAACCCGACCTGACCCCAAGTCTCCAGCGACTGTCGACGACCACTCCAACGGGGTTCGACTCCTTTTTCCATGGAGGTTTCATATCCATTTCCAGAAATGGATTTAATACACGTTTGGCTGTCGAACAAAGCCATTATAATGGCTACTCCAACGAGCCACGACTTTCCGACGAGCCTTTTTTTCCTATTTCGTGAGGTTATAACCCCTAATTTTGCTCCCTTTTTCTTCCTATATGTTTTTGGGAGTTAGAGGATTGTTTTCCTGTTCATAAAAGCAAGTAAATTGATCAAAATGCCAACCACCCATATTATCTAACCGTACCTACAACTCAATATTTCTCCATAGTCTCTTAACCATTTTTGATGATTTAAATTGTAAAACACTCCAAATGTCATGCTCTTTTGAGCCATGCCATTTGTTTTAAGCTTTAAGTAAGTTAGGTTAAAAACTTAATTTTTCCATATTTCAGGTTTGAGTTTCTTATGGTTTCCTTAGGTCAATTTCATGCCTTTTCTTCCAATTTTCATGTTATAAACTCATGCATATATATTAGCTTCATCCAAAAGCACAAAACAGTGATAAATATACTTCTTTTTTTTCTTAGAGAGAAAAGCTAAGTTTGAGGGTTTTACCTTCAAATGGTGGTTCTGTTCTCTTGGGCTTGAGCTATTGAACTAGACTAGTAAGCATGCATGTACAGATTCTTCACCCTCCTTCTTCTTCTTTTTCTTCCTTCTTCCTCTTCTTCTTCCTTATTCATCACTTTCTCTCTTTACCCGCACACCAGACACATCCATAACACACTCGATTGTCTGCCTTATACACACAACATATATACATATACATGTATATATTCATATATAAATATTTTGGGTGATGTGTTGCATGAAATGTGATTGGGTGTGGGGCTAGTGGAATAGGGTTTTATATAGTTTATATATATATATATATATGTTGTGAGATATATAGCACAAAAGTGCTTGTAGCCTAACTGGTAATCTTTTTGAGCATAAAATTCTCTCCCTTTTTTGGTCTTGGGTTCAAGTCTTTAGGCCAACAATTTTGGCCTTATTTTCTCTCTTTTTCTCTTCTTATGCCTTGTTTGGCATTTTGGGTATGTTTCTTGAATTTTTGAAGTTGTATTTCAATTGTCCTAAAATCTCTTGGTATTCTCGCCGTATTTTTTATTTTTGTATGCTTCCTCTTTATGTCATTAATTTTATTTTTTGACACGTTACATTATGTTTAGTTTATACCAAAAATATATTATATGTATCAGAAAATTCTTGGTTAAATTTGTTTTACTCGCATATCTCGCTAATTTCGCCCAATTGCACTTCATGCGCTAATTTTAATGTTCACAGGCTACCAAGTTCAATTTAAAATTTGTCTAAAATTAATATGTAATTTATTTCATAAAAAAATGGGTTGGGATATGACATCCCCCTCCTCTTAGGAAAGTTTGGTCCCCAAACTTGGCATACCTCATAATGTGAAAAGTTGTGGGTATTTGGCACAAATTTCATCCTCTCGCTCTCAGGTGGCTTCCTCTATTTGGTGATTTCTCCACAGCACTTTCACCAGCGGAATTGTCTTGTTCTGCAAAACCTGTTCCCAACTGTCCAAGATTTGCGTTGGTTGCTCAACATAAGTCAAATCCTTTTGGACATCCAAGGGCTCATGCTCCACCACTTGGTCTGGATTGTGCAAGCACTTCCTCAGTATAAAGACATGAAAAACATTGTGTACATGCACCAATTCTGATGGTAGGGCAAGTCGGTATGCCACCAGTCTGACTTGTCCTATGATTTCAAATGGTCCGATGTAACGATACCCTAACTTCCCCTTCTTCCCAAATCTCATCATGCCCTTCATAGGCGACACTTTCAGAAATGCCTAATCGCCCATTAGAAATTCCAGTTCTTTTATTCGGATATTGGCATAACTCTTCTAACGGCTTTGAGTTGCCAATAGGCGTTACTTGATTAGTTGGGTCAAACAATTTCTTTCCTCTACTTCTGTCCAACATAGTGGAGATCGGCACTTCCTTTCGTATAGTGCTTCATATGGAGCCATGCCAATACTGGACTGATAGTTGTTGTTGTACATGAACTCCACCAGTGGTAGCGGTTCCTCCCAGCTTCCCTTGAAGTCCATGACGCAAAAACGTAATGTCACGACCCGAAATCTACCCCATGCGGATCCTGAATCGCGACTGCCATCCTTCAGCCGGGGGGCCGTGTGGTAAGGCTCAAGTAAGCAGCGATGCTAGATGTCGATGCGGCCTGTGTTTGTGGAAGTGTGAAATTTTTTTTTTCTTTTAAATTTCTCGTATATCCGCTTGGTATTGCCGCTCTTCAGAACAGTACACATCATTATACATTCAGAGCATAATAAAAACTTCTAAAACTTTATATACAATACATATCCAGTTGTCCCTCAAAACTTAGTTACATAACAGTTTAACATTTTCTATAACAAAAAGTGACTAACTTCGAGTCCTTAGTACTTCCCAAAAGAACTGCTAATCCTATACGGAGCTTCCTACGCCCTTCCTCAAAACGGGCAAAGCTCTATCCATCTTCATCACCAAAAAGTCAGGATTGCTTCAGATACCTGTATATTTGTCGGATAAATCTATATGAGCTAAACTAAGCTCGTGAGTAATTCTAGCATTTGTCATGGGTTTTCAATTGGCAGTGGTCAGTATAAGAGAGTTTATAAAACATTCACTACCAATTGTTCGTATACTTTAAATACAGAATATATGCATTCTTAAAACAGATAGCTTTGAAACATTTAAAGTATTCAAGCTAAACATGTACTTCTTTAAATATACTATAAAAGGAACTTCAAAACATGTAGTTACGTGTAGTAAAATGGGGGTAAAACCTGCTTTTATTTTTGAACATAACATCTTATCTCTTTCATTAGTAAAATTCATTTTGAATTGGACTTCAGTATTTCTTCCTGTGGAGAATCTCATGCCTAAGGGATTAGATCCTGGTACTTGGCATTCTTCATGTCAATTGAGTTTCAAAGAATCCAATATCAGTCTTAGTGCTTGTGCACAATTTATCTTGCATTACCAGTGGCAACATGAGGCATACAAAACAATTTCAAATAAATGTTATTCAAAACATTAAAACATGACCTCCATATAGTCGTAGTTAAATACATTTAGCACATGTCTTCTTTAAATAAATGCTTTTATGAGCATTCAAAACATGATGTTCATGACTTCATGATAGAGTCTTCAAATACTTGGAATATGAAAATTCAGAATATTTAACAAGATCTGTCATTTTAAATTTAGACATATTAAAACATATTTTAAGGAGAACTGTAGTAGAAACCATCCACTGAGCATGTCACAATAAGATTTTATAAGAGTAGAGATACTTTAAAACAGGAATCATGTAAATACTGAATTTGAAATTCAAATGCTTCAGATATTTTGAACTTAAAACTTCTTCAAATTGTGGAGTTAAATTTCCACTTCGAATACAAGATTACTCACCTTTGTCCTTAGGGCCAGTGCTACTAGTGCGCTTTCCCTTTTCCCCTGTAGTTCCTAAGAACAATTATAAAGAGCCTATTAACTTCCCATTCATTTCAAATATCACCTATTGATGCTCTTAACTTATTCTTAGATCGCGTTAAATCGTAATTTCCATCTTAGGGCTTTATACCTTTTAAGTATACTCTTCTAGTAGCTTCATTAATTCTTAAGGTTGTTTTCATAACTTCACATATTTACGTGTCATATTTTTCTGCACCTTATTTCATAATATGGACCTCACCATTGAGTCCACAACGTTAGAGAGTCAATTTAGACCCTCTTGGAATTTCATTTGGCTTCGGGATACTAGGGCAAAATGGTCATTTTCTACTTTTACGTGTCTTTATTTTTTGGAGTCTCGTCTTGTAAAATGGACTTCACCATTGGGTCCAGAAGGCCCAAGATAGTAAACTTACACTATATATATAAAGCCTATTTTTTTCCACATGTGTAAGTGTAGCACAGTGGTGGCCATGCCCCCCACATGCTGCGGCTTCCAAGTTCGATACCCAGCAGTAGCGTCTTCCCAAGTTTTTTTTTTTCTAAAAAATGATCAGTTTCAAAGAATTTCAAGGATGAAACGGTGCAGTTTTCAACTGCTCGTTACTGCGCCTTGGGCTGGCTCAACCCGACTCGAGACCGACCCAGCCCGTGTGACCTAGCAGTGCATCATCTTCCCTGATTTTTAGGTAGGTTTTTCAACAGCAGTTCCGGTCACCACCGTTGACCTGACTGAAAATTTTCTTATTTTTTTCTTCATTTTTCCTCGGTTTTAAAACCCAATTCCACTTCCAATCATCCTAAAACTCAATTTAAGACTTCTATATATCATTTTCAACCATTTAAACTCATTAAAAATCAAGATTTCTAAATTTTCCATTCTCCGATAATCCCTCATTTCTCCTTCATTTCTTAACCATTTTTCATGCGGTTTCTTCCTATATACTCCATTTTTCTCATAGAATTTAACCATGTAATTTGTTTTAAGCGTTAAGCAAGTCTACAAAAAGACCCAAAAAAATTAAAACTTGAATACAGTAAATTTTCTTACCTCTTCTTGCAGTTTTTCTCTTCTTCTCCTTCTGTTTTCTACTTCTGAATATCCAGTATTCCTTAGCTTCAAATGTTTTTTTTTTCCTTCTAAACGCACATTCAGTGCATATACATATATAGGCCATCATATGGCCGCCCCTCTCTCTCTTCTTTCCTTCATTTCTCTCTTGATTTCCTCCCTTCTTTGACTTTCTTTCCCTGATATTTTCTTTTTCCTACTTTCCTTGACTTTTATTTCTTTGTTTTTGTTTCTTGTGTTGTTCTTTTATGTATAATAGTCTATATGTATATACAACACATGCTTTGTTCATATATAATATATGTATACATGTGACAACACAACACACACACAAATCCTTCCCACTAAGTGTTGCCAACACTCCTTCCACTTCTCACACCTTCTTCTGCATTCACACACATTATTCAATATTTATTCTCTCTCTCTCTCTCTCTCTCTATATATATATATATATATGTATATTCTTATATACATAAATATTATAACATATATATATATATATACATACTAATGGTATATATATATATACGTGTATTTATGAATATTTCTATATTTATATATTCATGAATATTATATATATTTTTAAGAATATATATAAATGTGTATGTATACACGTATTTACATATGCACAGATTCCCGTACAATCAGGTTCTTTGACCGGATAGTCTCAGGGTACTTGGGTTTTTCATAGCATATTTTAAACTATAAAATTCTAATCTCGATATGCGAGCCAAATTACCCGGGTGTTTTAGGTCGGGGTATTACACGTAATATATCCTATAAGGTCTGAATCGTCCTCTTGGACTGCCCATCACTCTCTGGGTGGTAGGCAGTATTGAGATTTAGTTCCATGCCCATTGCTCTCTGTAGGTTACCCTAAAACCGGGACACGAATCTTGGGTCTCAATTAGACACTATAGAAATTGGGACCTCATGCAACCGAACAATTTTTCAAATATATAGCACTACTAACCACTCCAATGTCGGGGTCATTTTGGTCGTAAGGAAGTGAGTTGTCTTTGTCAATTTGTCCATACTCACCCATATAGAATCACTCCCATGTGGCGTTTTTGGGCAACCCGGACATAAAATCTATAGTGATGTGCTCCCATTTCCACTCAGGTATCGGGAGTGGCTACAAAAGTCCACTGGGCTTCTGATATTCAGCTTTGACTTGCTGGCACTTGACACATCGTGCTATGTACTCAGCGATGTCCCTCTTCATCTCTGACCACCAATAAGTACTTCGGACATTGTGGTACATCTTGGTGTTTCCTAGGTGTATAGAAAACTTCGAGTTATGCGCCCCATCAAGGATCTCCTCTCTAATCCTAGGCACATCTGGCACACAGATTTTGTCACGAAAACATAAAACCCCATCCTGGACAACAAATTCGAGATTCTTCCTGCCTCAGCATCTTCACGAAGTTTAACTAACTTTTCATCTTGGGATTGCAGCTCCTTAATCTTTTCCACAATTGTCAATCTGACTCTCACATTGGCAAGAATTGTACTAGAGTCTGGCAGAACCACTTCTATCTCCATCATCTCCAGCTCCTTTAGTAACTCCCGTTATGTAGTTAACAGTCAAGCAAGATTCCCTGATGACTTTCTACTAAGAGCATCTGCCACCACATTAGCCTTCCTTGGGTGGTATTATATGTCAAGCTCATAATCCTTTGATCAATTCCAGCCATCGACGCTGTCACATGTTGAGCTCTCTTTGTGTAAATAGATACTTGAGGCTCTTATGGTCTGTAAAGATCTCACACGTTGCTCCATAGAGGTAATGCCTCCAAATCTTCAGTGCAAACATAATTGCTGCAAGTTCAAGGTCATGAGTTGTGTAGTTCTTCTCGTATGGTCTCAATTGCCGTGAGGTATAGGCCACTACCTTGCCCTTTTACATCAGAACACACCCCAAGCCTTTATATGATGCATCACTATATATCACAAAGCCTTCTATCCCATCTGGTACTGTTAGAATCGAAGCCGACACTAGACGGTTCTTTAGCTTTTGGAAACTCTTTTCCCTTTCTTCTGTCCACACAAAAGGAATATTCTTCCTAGTTAGCTGGGTGATTGGCGTTCTTATCTTGGAAAAGTCTTTGACGAACCTTTTGTAATAGCTAGTGAACCCCATGAAACTGTGGACTTTTGTGACGCTAGTTGGCTGAGGCCAATTCACAATGGCTTCTATCTTTTGAGAATCCACTATAATCCCATCTTTAGTGATCACATGTCCCAGAAATGAGATGCTAGGGAGCCAAAATTCACACTTCTTCAACTTGGTATACAACTTCTACTCTGTTAGCTTCTACAAAACTTTCCTCAAATGCACCTCGTGTTCTTCTAGGTTTTTAGAATAAACTAAGATGTCGTCAATAAATATGATCACGAAGTCATCCAGATATGACTTGAAAACCCTGTTCATTAAGTCCATAAATGTGGCTAGGGCATTTGTCACCCCAAAAGGCATCACTAAGAACTCATAGTGCCCAAAAAGGGTTCTAAATGTCGTATTTTCTACATCTTCAAGCTTGACTTTCAATTGGTGGTACCCTTACCTCAAGTCAATCTTTGAGAAGACCTGCGCTTCTTTCGACTGATCAAATAAGTCATCTACCCTTGGCAGAGGGTACTTGTTTTTTATGTTGACTTTATTCAACTCTCTATAGTCGATGCACAGTCTCATAGTTCTATCGTTCTTCTTAACAAACAACATTAGGGCACCCTATGGCGAAGAGCTTGGTCGTATAAAACCCTTGTCTAGCAACTCTTGCAACTACAATTTCAGTTCATTTAGCTCCACTGGTGCCATTTGGTATGGGATCTTAGATACAGGTGAAGTACGAGAAAATACATCAATATTGAACTCAATTTCACGATCAAGAGGCATTCCAGGCAGATCATCTAAAAACACATCAGAGAATTTTCTAGCAATAAGAATCTGATCTAGAGTGGGTTCTTGTGAGCGAGTGTCAAGGACACTACACAAGAAACCACGACATCTCTTGCGAAGCAGATGCCTGGCCTGGATGGAAGAAACAAAATAGGGCGGAAAGGCTACTCCTGTTCCCTCAAATACGATGCTTGGCTATCCTAGATTCTAAATAAGGACTCTCTTGCCTACACAATCGATGGTAGCATGATTCGAAGTTAGCTAATCCATGCCGAGGATCACATCAAATCCACAAGTTTCCAAGGGTATCAAATCGGTAACTAACTAGGTACCCATGACCTCTATCTCACATGATCTGTGTATTACAGTCCCTAAAAGTGATTCCCCTGAAGGGATTGAAATAGTCAACAAGTAGCCTAGGGGTTCAGCTTCTAAGTTCAACTTGGCAGAAAATGTGGGAGATATAAATGAATGTGTATAACCAGTATCAAATAGAACATGTGCAGGTTGGGAGCAAACTGAAAGGGTAACTACAACCACTAAAGTGGTAGCCTGAACATCATCAAGTGTGATGGAGAAGACCCTTCCTGGGCACCATTGATCATTCCTCGGTCATTCATTTCTGAACTGGTGCTTTGTAACGAGGCTGATGTTTCAGGTGCAGAGTTGATCTTGGACTTTCCACCCGTAGGATAATCCCTCATATAGTGCCTAGTTTGACCATAACTGGAACAAGCATTTATGTTCTTGTGGCACTGTCCCTTATGAAACTTCTGGTAGGTGGAGCATTTAGTTGCATCCCCATTGTTGTGATTGTCCTTCCTCTGATTAGGTCTTGCCTCGGTATTGCGTGATTCGACACCCAACTTAAAAAATGAGGATCTCCATCCCTTGTCTTGACTGCCCCCTAATCTCTGGTTCCCTTTTCTCTTGGCTTATTCATCCCCACTGCGTTCGATGATCTTAGCTGTCGCCACTACCTCATTGTAGGTGGCTAGTCATTAGGGCCTGACTCTATCCTTGATGGCTCACCTCAATCCACCCTCAAACTTGTGCGCTTTTAAACTTTCTGTATTGATGACAATGGGAGAAAATATGGCCAACTCAATGAATTTGGCCTCATACTCATCTACTGTCATACCGGTTTGTTGTAGAACTAAGAACTCAACAATCTTATAATCTCTAGCCTCTTGGGGGAAGAACTTGTTATTGAAGACCTCAATGAAAGGCTGCCAGTTCATATTAGGTTCCCGTGCTTCTTTTAATAACCACCACCTATGAGTAGCTTCCTTAAACATATACGTGGCATAAGACACCTTCTGTTCTTTCGTACATGTTAAGATTCAAAAAATTTAGTTCATCTCCAATAGCTATTCTTCAGCTAATGTGAGGCCTCTAGTACCATCAAATATAGACGGCTTCAGGTCCTAGAATCGCTTGTACGGGTATGACTGGTCCTGGTCATCACCTTGATGACTTCCTCGGTTCCCTCGACAGTCCTACCGTACTGGTTCATTTACACTCCCTTGGTACACTCCCTTGGGGTCTGGGTAAAGCCTCCATAATTCTTTCTAAGATACACTCAACTCTGTCTAACCGATTTGTCTCCGTAGATGTACTTCGAGTACGAACCATTTACTACAAAAGAATAACTTTTAGAACTTAAGTAATCGTTTAATCACCATAATAGGTTATACTTATTATTTGACCCTTAGACTCGAAAAGTCTTAGTACTCTAGTCCTAATCTCGCATGAACCACTAAAACCTAGGGTTCTGATACCAGGCTTGTCTCGACTCGTAACCCACTCTGTGCAGCTCAAGGGCCGCGACTGGGAGCGCGACGCGTGAACCATCCCCCGCTTGTCAAATACCATCGATTAAGGATCATTAATACATGCCATCACATTAGTTAATTAAGTACCATCATCATAATATGGTTATACATGCCGTGATAAAAGTAAGTGTTTAATTACAGATCTTTAAATAAAAAGCCATAGCTAGGACGTTGACTTATGGGAGAGAAAATACTACATTACACTTAATCTAATTACAAGGACATCAAAAGTGTCCACCATTACTTGCAAAGGACGGGTCTGTGAGCAAAATATGACGCCTACTTGTGGTGTACGCCCTATAGTCCTTCTGCAATGTCTTTTCCTAAAAAAAAAATGATATATTCCTAGAATGAGCTAACTTAGCTCAGTAAGTGAATTCCCTCGCTCTACCATGGGTCAGGGTCAGTTTAAATAAAAGAATACAAACAAATGGCAAGCAAAGGATATAACAAATAGCCAACCATCAAGAGAGTGAATCACTAAAAATGACCCATGGGTCCAAAAGGCACATCCCAAGCAGTATGAAAAAGGCAATGTAAACAGTTTAGCAATTCAATAATAGGGATTTAGCCTATTTAACAATCAGCTGCCAAAAATCACAAGATATCAAATTGAATCCAAAGATAGGCTTGAAAAGCGTATCCACAATCAAATAATGCATCATCAGATTATGATTAAAATAAAATATATGTGATACTAACAAAATAGATGCTATCAACAAATAGGGCTCGGCTACCCCCAAACGCACTCATTCAGGTTTAGCCCTCATTCGGGTTCCTGAATAGCACTAAGAGCTCTTATCATATATCATGTCCTCCATGGACTAAGTGTTGAGTATCATTCCCAATCACCGACCCGCAGGTCCAAATCAGCATCTATAGAATCAGGATGGACGTTGTGACAGACATAACTCCCGACACTTGTAATAATATCATGATCAGTGGAATTCCACAAGGAATGTACATATACGTGGAATATCAAATTCTCAGTAATGAGAAACATAACAATTTTCTAATATCCAAATCAAAGGTATAGAAATCTGTAGGCAATCACATCAAGATACTGACAAATGAAATCTCAACGTATCCACAAAGAAGTACAAGTGTCAAATTATGGAATCAAATAACTGTCAGGTATGTATTAAAGTACAAATTGATAGCATCGAGGAAATATAACTATGACATGGCTAAGAAATACCACATATTAGAGTTTGGGTTTACTTAACTCAAAAATGGTTCATCCTCCCTTCAAGAGGAATCAGACCTCCTTCTCCTTTCCTTTTGATGATCCTATAAATTAGGAAACATTATTTAGTTCAATATTGTTCATGGACTTAATCTGATTTTATTGATGGATTTATGGTCTTTTAGTCTTATCGGCCATGTTTTAAGTCTATAAAGTTATGCGATTTAGGTTGTAACCTAATTGATTCATTTACCCATCATTGGTAGCTCGTTGTACCTTTAAAATGTCCTAAAAAAGGCCAATTTCACATATCAGTATTTTAGGTATCTTATTTAGCAAAATGGATTCCACCGTTGAGTCCGGAACATCGAAAAACCTTAGGGTAGGTACCCTCATAATTTTTGGAGGTCATTTGGTGGCTTCATTTAGTCTTTAGGACATTTTTGGGATTAGTCCAGTTTGTCCGTTCATATTTTTTGAGATTTAATTTCACAAATTTGACTCCTCTTATAAGTCTAGAATGCCCAAAAATGTTGGGTTATACTATCATTTTATTTTATTTGGGCATCAAAAATATTTTACGAAATTAAATTAAATTAAATTAATTATTATATATATAGATTTAGTTACTATTTTGACAAAGTGCCACAATGGCACAGCGGCTCACGCGTGGGGTTTAAAACCCTCACATGCATGAGGTCCCTGTTTCAAGTCTGGGGTGTTGCAGCTCCCCTTTATTTTTTTTATTTTTGGTAGGCCAAACAACGGATAAGGGGTTAAATTAGGGATAGGCTATCCTACTCCGCCTCTGGTTATTTAATCAGAATTTCTTACCATCATTGCCAAACAGACCCAAACTCATTTAAATTTTAAAAACTGATGCCCCAAACCATGTAGCTTTGACTTACCTTTTATGCGCCTGGGCGAGTTCTGACCTGAACTCGAAACCTGACCTGATTAACCCAACCCGCACAGTACATTTTTCTCCAAGTCTCCGATGAGGGTTCCGATCACCCTCTCCAACACCCACGATTATCGACAACCACTCCAACGGGGTCCGACCCCTTTTTCCATGGAGGTTTCATATCCATTTTCAAAAATGGATTTAATACATGTAGAGATCTAAAAAATCAAGATAAATTTTTCATTTTTGCCGTTAGGGCACTATTCATGCACGGTTTGCTGGTAAGGCGCTATACATACATCATTTAGGCATAAGTCATGTTTAGGATCATAATTTGAGTATGTCATAGAAAAGAAATAAGTTTAGAATGTTAAAATACACCTTTGGTGAGAATTTGAGCCTAATCGGAGATAGTTTGAAAAATGAACCATAAAGGGCATCCCGGATGGGTCCGGCCGAAACCGCCAACGGGTGAAAATTTTTTTTTTGTAAAATTTTCATTTAAAATAATTTTAAGAACTTGGCTAAAGCAAAATCTCAAATTGAGGCATTCTGAGACGGGTTGTAGTGAAACGGGGTCTTGAACTCATTAAGGGCAAAATGGTCTTTTTACCCCTTAGCCCCTTTATTATAAATAGGACCCCTTAGTGTAAAAATTTCATAATTTTGTTAGGAGGAAACACAATAGCTCGTGCATGGAGAGAAAAGTGAAGAAAACCTAGGGTTTTCCAACTTTCAAACCTCCAAAACTCATCTCTAGGCTTGAATTTTCACAAGGCTTCCTTCTAGGAACTTGTTCCCCATGTCAAGGGCTACGGTCTTACCAATTAGTTTGGCTGCACAGCAAGCACAACTTTCTAGGGTTGAGAAAAATCCTTTTAGGTATGATACTTTGCTAAGTAAGGAAGAGAGTTGAGTTTCTTTGCATTTTTATGACTTGATTGAATGATTTATATGTTTACTTGTTGTTAGAAAGTCACTTAGGGTGTAGTTACTTTGAAAACCTTGAGTTGGTAGTTTGTGTACTTGTGTGTTCTTTGAGAATTTGTCAAAGTGATGAACATGTAACTTAAATATATGTTTAATTCATTGCATTGTGGCTTATGTTCATGTGGATGAGGTCTTGTGTTTTGAAAGATATGGTTTGTTTAATGCATTGGCGCTTTCTGTAATTATGTATTCTTTGAGAATTGGTAAAGTAGAGAATATGTAACATGAGTATATGTTTAAATTGATTGTATATAGCATATGTTCATGTGGAAGAAGTTTTATGGTTTGAAAGTTATAGTTTACTTTTTGTATGATGCATGATTTAAAGTGTATCTCATGTACTTGATGAAAGGCCTCACTGAGATTGCATAGAAAAATCAAGGCATATTGGCATATTGTGAATCTTTGAAAACATAGTGTGGGTTGAGCACATTGGTGCTATGCATTATGAGGGTGTAGATCCTACGGTGAAAAACTCAAAATTAGCCATTGGTACTCACGATCCAACGGGGACAGACCATAAATCGAGACATACGATTGGTACTTACGTTCCATCGGGGAAGGGCCATGAAGCGAGACATGGGTGTGGCATAGAGTTACATGTGTGTGTCATGCATATTGCCATTGCATTACATTGATGAATTAAAGAGACATATAGCTTATAAATGTACACTTGCACATGCTATGCCTTAACTTTGTTTTTTATATTAGCATTATGTCATACCAGCAGTCGTGTTGACCCTTCATAAGATCATATATTACAAATGAGGCTCCCGGTACTTGAGACTTGATGAAGTGTTAAAGAGTAGAGAGGAAATGGACCATGAAGAACATTTGCCCCTTGGGGCATATTTTTGAGTTGTATGAGGGCATAAGCCTTAAGACATATGTAATTAACTTGTAAAACCTTGTCTAGTATGGAAACTATGGTCAAGGCCCTACATTTGTAATGAGCATGAAGTTGTGACATTTTGAATTTTAAAGTATATGTGTATGTATGGTAGATTGTATGTTTTAAGTAATGTATAAATGTTTAGTTGAATTGAAAGATGTATTTTGGTTGCTAGTTTGAGAAATAGTGGATTGTGTTGTGGAATATTAGGTGGAAAAGGCTTAGAAAACAAAGGAGACTATGTTAAAATTTTAATAAATTAAAAGGTTTGTTAGGTGTGTAAAACAACCTATATATAGGTGAAAAAAGGACCAAAAATGGGGGGTTAAAAACCTTGAGGATATAGGCTAAAAATGGGAAAAAGTAGCTTGCAACAATTGGGAAAAAACTCAAAAAATAGAGAAAATTAGCTGCAAAAAATAGAGAAATTCAGTTGCAGTAAATACACTGTTGCTACAGTGCAGCCTGTAGCAGCCCAGCTAGCCCCTTGTCACAACCCAGCACGCACACCCTAGAGCGCGCATTCGCCTACTGTGCGCCCTACGCCATGCGCGTCCCACGCCTGCCTGCTACTACCCCCCTACGCACGCACGCTTGCTCCTGCAGCACCCTGCGTTCTGCGCCTTGCTACCCTGTTGCTTGACAGCCTTGGGCACCCAGCCCCCTGACACCAGTCCTTGGCCACCCTTTTGCGCCATGTTTGGCCATCCTTTTGAGCCATGTTTGGTCGCCCTTTGGGGCCATGTTTGGCCATCCTATTAGGTAATGTTTGGTCATTTCCTTAGACAAATTTTGGTAGACTTTTTGACCTATTCTTGGCCTATGTCTTAGGGTATTTGAGGCCCATTTGGGCCATTGTTCCAAGGCATACTTAGAGACATTTTGGGGCTATCTTGAAGGCCATTCTTAAACATGACTTTGACTAATTTTGAATACTGATTGGGGCATATATTTGATTGATATTTGAAAACCATTTTGGGTAAGTCTAATAACAAGTTTTCATTTTAAATTTTGGGAAAACATGGGAAAATAAATGAATAATCAACTAAATTCATTTAATGGTCTATTAATTAATTTTCTTAGTTCATTTCACTCACTTCTCTGGTTTATGAAAATTTAGGGCCTAACAATACACGTTTGGCCGTCGAATAAAGCGATTACAGTGGCTGCTCTGGCGAGCCACGACTTTTTAGTGAGCCTTTGTTTTCCTATTTTGTGAGGTTCTAGCCACTGATTTTGCTCCCTTTTTCTTCCTATATGTTTCTGGGAGCTAAGGGATTGTTTTCCTGTTCATAAAAGCAAGTAAATTGATCAAAATGCCAACCACCTAAATTATCTAACCGTACCTGCAACTCAATATTTCTCCATGGTCTCTTGACCATTTTTTATGATTTAAATTGCAAAACACTCCAAATTCCATGCTCTTTTGAGCCATGCCATTCGTTTTAAGCTTTAAGTAAGTTAGGTTTAAAACTTAATTTTTCCATATTTCGGGTTTGACTTTCTTATGGTTTCCTTAGGCCAATTTCATGCCTTTTCTTCCAATTTTAATGTTATAAACTCATGCATGTATATTAGCTTCATCTAACAGCACAAAACAGTGATTAATATACTTTTTTTTTCTTAGAGAGAAAAGCTAAGTTTGAGGGTTTTACCTTCAAATGGTGGTTCTGTTCTCTTGGGCTTGAGCTACTGAACTAGACTAGTGAGCATCCATGTACAACTTCCTTCTTCATCATTTTCTCTCTCTATAATTCTCTCTCTTTCTACCTACACACCACAAACACATGCATAACACACTTGGTTGTTTGCGTTATACGCACAACATATATATACATATATATATATATAAATATTTTGGCTGATGTGTTGCATGAAATGTGATTGGGTGTGGGGGTGGTGGAATGGGGTTTTAAATATTTTATATATATATATATATATATATCTTGTGAGATATATAACACAAAAGTGTTTGTAGCCCAGCTGGTAATCTTTTTGGGCATAAAATTCGCCCCCTTTTTTGGTCCTGGGTTCAAGTCTTTAGGCCAACAATTTTGGGCTTATTTTCTCTCTTTTCTCTTCTTATACCTTGTTTGGCATTTTGGGGTGTGTTTCTTGAAATTTTGAAGTTTTATTTCAATTGTTCTAAAATCTCTTGGTATTCTCGCCGTATTTTTTTATTTTTGTATGCTTCCTCTTTATGTCATTAATTTTATCTTTTGACACGGTACATCATGTTTAGTTTATACCAAAAATATATTATATTTATCAAAAAATTCTTGGTTAAATTTGTTTTGCTCGCGTATCTCGCTAATTTCGCCCAATTGCACTTCATGCACTAATTTTAATGTTCACGAGCTACCAAGTTCAATTTAAGATGTCCAAAATTAATATGTAGTTTTATTTCATAAAAAAGGGCATTAACGTAAATTACTTTACCTAATTGGGTCGGGATATTACAAACCTCATCATGACCTTGTTCTTATAATCAGTCCTTAGCTCTTCACCCAATGGGGAATGGACATTGTGGGGCCGCTGCCAAAAGCCCTATAGAACAGGAAGTATATATCTCTTGGTCACTATTGACTATTTCTCTAAATTGGCCAAGGCTGAGCCCTTTACCAATATCATAGAAGTAGAAATTCAAAATTTCACATGGAGAAACATAGTTTACAAGTTTGGGATCCCTAAGGTCTTGATCACAAACAACGAAACCTAATTTATTGGGGAAGTATTCTAAAAATTTTGCAAGGATCTCCACATCAGCCATCACTTCTCCTCTCTTGGACACCCACAAGCCGATGGTCAAGCTGAGGTAACAAACAAGACTGTCTTAGAGGCTATAAAAAAGAGACTAAAACAAGCTAAA
Organism: Nyssa sinensis; assembly: GCA_008638375.1. Classification (NCBI taxonomy): domain Eukaryota; kingdom Viridiplantae; phylum Streptophyta; class Magnoliopsida; order Cornales; family Nyssaceae; genus Nyssa; species Nyssa sinensis. Next base: position 8,937,644 of record CM018052.1, read on the forward strand.
GGTAGATAGGTCGAGGAGCTTCCTAGAGTTCTTTGGGCCTACCGAACAACAAGGAAAGTTTCGACCGCCGAAACACTATTCTCTCTCGCTTATGGAACTAAGGTTGTAATTCCAATTGAGATCAAACTGCGAACTCTTATAGCATAATTCTTTGATATACAGAGTAATGACTAACAACTTGTGTCACGACCCAAAACTGACCCTGTGCGGATTAAGGGGATGCGACTGCCACCCTTTGGCCCGGGGGTCGACTGGTAGACCAGAAGCAGCGGTGCCGGACGGCGGTGCGGCCAGGAATGTAGTTGCGGAAGCATGAAAAACTTTTTTTTTTTCTTATTCTATATTTTTTGCACATCGGCCCGAGACTGCCACTCTTCAGAATGGTACACATAACATACATGCAGAGCTTACTAAATTTTTAAAGTTATACATATTACATTACATGCCCATGGCTCCTAAGGGCTTAATTACAATATTGTCCAGAATTTCATTACTACAAAAGTTGACAGGGTATGGGTTCGAATATTCCCAAAATTTGCCAAGTCATGTGTGGAGGTACCCACGCCCTTCCTCAATACAGGCAAGGCTTCTAACCATCTTCATCACCTGAAAGAGTTATGGGTAACAAATCCATGTGAGCTTTTTGAAAAGGTCATGAGTAAGTCTAGTACCTTGTCATGCGTTTTCAACTGGTAGTGGGTTAGTTAGAAGAGAGTTTATAAAAACATTTAATACCAATTGCTCGTATACTTCAGATACATCATATATGATTCTTAAAATAGATAGAATGAAGCATTTAAGGCATTCAGGCTAGGCACATATTTCTTCAAATATAGGACATAAGAAACTTCAAAAACACGTAACATGAAGCATTTTAAAGCATTTGAGTGAGGCATGCAATATGCAATGGAGAACTTGTAAACATATATAAGGTGGCCAATTGTGACCAAAAAATTTTAAATCGTTTGTTTGTTAACAAGATGAATAAAAATCCTTTTTCTCGTAAATAAGAGGGCATGGCCCTTTGTTATTTTAAAACCTGGCCATTTCTTTAAAAATCCTTCTTCATGTAAATAGGGGTCCGAAAATCATCTACCATTTCTTGTGAAAACATGAATCTTTTGTTTATGAAATCAAAACGCGTAATTACGTTTAGAAAAATGGGGGATAAACTTGTTGTCATTTTCGAACGTAACCGCTTTTCACTTTTTTTAAAAGAAGAATTTTTTCCGAACCGGACTCTAGTTTTACTTCTCATGGAGATATCTCATGCCTGGGGGATAAACCTTCTACCTAGCATTTTACTCGTATGTGAGTCCCAAAGGGCCTCACGAACTCGTAGTGCTTATACACGATTATCTTGCATTATCAGTTCGCAAACAGGAGGCATGTAAAAATATTTCTTTACAAATAGATGCTATTTAAAAGCATTAAAACATGATCTCCCAGTAGTTACTTTTTAAAAGCATTTAAAACATGAATTCATCAAACAGATGCTTTTCATGAGCATTTGAAAAATGAATTTTTCAAATAAATGTTTTTCATGAGCATTTAAAAAATGACTTATTCAAGTAGATGCTTTTCGGGAGCATTCAAAACATGACTTTCATGAATTTATAACGGAGTCTTCAAATACTTGGAATATATACAAATTCAAGACATTTAACACATAAGCTTCAGAGTATTTAACCACGATGAACAGGGATATTTAAAACATAACTAGAATGAAAGACATTTATTTTTAGAGAAGAATTTCATAAGTTTTTGCATTTAATGTAGGCATGCTAGAACATAAACTTACAGAAAGTTAGCAATATAAACAAGCTAACTTGCATGTCAAGATAGAATTTTTAAATTGAAAACAGTAATAATTAAATCAGGAATCATATAAATGCGGAATTTAGATTTAAAATACTTCAGAAATTTTGAACTTAAACTTCTTCAGAATTTATGGAGTTAAATCTCCACTTCAAAGTACAGGATTACTCACCTTTATCCTTGGGATCGGCGCTATTGGTGTGCTTTCCCTTTTCCCCTGTAGTTCTTAAGAATAATTTATGAAGAATTTATTACTTCCACATGTACTTTAAATTATCACCTATTGGTACTCTTAACTTATTCTTAAACTGTATTAATTTTAATTTCCTAGGATAGGTCTCATTCCTTTTAAATCGGACTGCTTTTAACAATTTATAAATTTTTATTTACATGTGACTTATTTTTTAGTACATAATTTGATAATATGGACCTCACTGTTAGATCCGGAACGTCGAAGAATATCAATTTAGACCTTCTCGGATTTTCATTTGGCTTCGGGCATATTTTAGGGGCAAAATGGTAACTTTTATTTTTACGCTTCTTAATTTTTTAGAGTCCTGTCTCGTAAAACAGACCCCGCCTTTGGTTCTAGAATGCTCAAAATCATAAATTTACACTACCCTTTTATTTTATTTGGGTATCGGGATTTATTACAATAATTAATTTAATTTAATTAGTTAATTTAATATTATATATTATATTCTATAAATATTAACACATGTGCCACAGTGGCACAATGGTCCACACGTGGGGCTTAAGTTTCACACGCACGCATATCTTGGGTTCGAAACTGGGAGCTGCGGCTCCCCTTATTTTTTTCCTGATTTCCTTAAGCCAAATAATGGATAGGAGATAAAAGAAGGATAGGATATCCCTGTTTAATGAGCAGTTATTAAATTGAAGTCCTAACCCCGTAGCCAAACAGCCTTGTTCCTACTTAAATTAAAGTCCAAAATGACGCAGTTTTAAATTAACCCTATCTGCACCTAGGCGGGTTCCAACCTGAACCCGAAACCTGACCCGGCCCGAACAGGCTTCTTCTTCCTCGTTTTCCTGACGAACCTCCGGTCACCCCCTCCGGTGCTGGTAATCAGAAACTGAAAATTCTTTTACATTTTTCTTTGCGGTTTTTGCTTATTTTTGGACCATTTCTTCACCTAAATCCCATCAAATAGGCAAATTGTTTTCAAAACCCCACTTCTCCGATCACTTTAGATATCTCACTCATTTTTGAACCATTTTGGCCCACTTTTGGCCTGTTCTTCATGGTTTACAGAGAGCTATACGTTCATGATTCTAAAAGTTAATTTAACACTAGATTATGGAATAAGCCAATTATTACCTAGACCTGCAACTGCCTATATAATGCTCATTTTTTAGCCATTTAACCCAATTCTTTTCACATGGTGTTCTATTTTCACCTTATTTTTTTATCCCCGTTCCAAAAAAATAAATTTAACTCAACTTTGTGTTAGACCTAGTTTCAAGGTCTATCAATGGCAGTCCCACTATTTTTGTGGTTTTTGCATTGGTTCTTCCTATTTTACTCATTTATTATATATATATATATATATATATATTATCATAATATTCACATGCATGTGTTTTACCCTCAATAAATAGCAAGAGAATCTATGTTTACTTGAGAGAGAAATATGGGTTTTTCTGGGTGTTTTTACCTCTACAAGTCTCCTTCCCCTTGGGTTCGACTTTGCACCTCTCTTAGGTTTGCATGCAGCTATCTCCTCTTCTTCCTTCTTCCTTTCTTCTTCTTCTTCTTTTTCTTCTTCCTTCTCTCTCTACCTCTCTCTCTCTCTCTCTCTCTTTCTCTCTCTACATGCAGTACCGAAGTCTGCCCCAACCATGCACACACGCACACCTATATACACACAACACTTGATTGTGTTTCTATTTTGTAAGCCTTCACACGTAATAGGCACTCATGTGCCTATATATATAGGTATATATATAGCTTAGGTGTTTATGTATTTATGTGTGTATATATATATATATATATATATTCTACATGTGATCTGATTTCATATTTTATGTAGCATATATATGTATTGGGTGAGACATATAGCACAAAAGTGTTGTAGCCAAATTGGCTTTCTGTTTAGGTATAAGTCTTTCCATATTTTTTTTAGTCTAGGGATCAAAACTTTGGGCCATCATTTTGGTCTTATTTTTCATCATTTTTCCTTCTTAGGCCTTGTTTGGCCTTTTTACATTTTATCCCAGTTTTTTCCCTTTTTTGCTTTATTCTCATTTTTCTTCTTGTATACTTGTATTCTTATCCATTTCCTTCACGTATCGATTTAATAAATCTAAGTCTTAAAATTTTGTTTATGTTCTTCATATGTCGACTTTGTTAGTCGAAGCCTTGTTATTTTATTTTCCTCACGTACTGTTTTTATTAGTCGTAATTTTATTTTATTATTGTCTTCGTCTTCTTGATCAAGTTTTTCTTGAGTCCCTGATATTTAATTAGTGACTTAATTTCTATTAATCGGGTTGGGGTGTTACATTCTCCCCTTCTTAAAAGAGTTTTGTCCTCAAAACTCGAGGATTCTTGGTCATTATAAGACTCTACCCCTTTTTCTTCCTTATTATAAGTATCTAAAATATTTGAATGTCTTAGTAGTCAAGTTAAATGATGAAAACATATATAACATAAAGTAATTAAGTATTGGGCAGGGTACCTAGCTTACCCATAGGGGTCTGTGCAACATCAGAGAATAGATTGGATACTCAGTCGTACTTCATGGGTTCCTTGCTTCCTCTCGATTTCTCGGCTGTTAGGGTTTGGGTTTGTGGTGCAGCTTAAGAAGCTACTACCGTGGGTTCCTTTGTGGCTTGTTTCTATTTTGGGCAATCTTTAATAAGATACCTGATTTGGCCACACTTGTAGCAAGTCCTAGTGAGTTGTTGGCAATGTGCGTAGTGACGCTTTTGATAGGTAAGGCATAGTGGAGTCTCTAAAGTCTTTTGGCTAGTGTTACCCCCCTTATTGACAGAAGTCACACTCTTGGTTCCTGTCTTGGTCCTCTTCATCAGTTGAGGAGCGGTGCTAGTCTATTTCTTATCTTTCTTCTAAGCTAGAACATTTCCAGCTCTCTAGAAGATCTTGGCATGGTTTACCACTGTGTTGTATGTTGGAAGCTCGAAGGGCTCGATCCTGTACTTGATGTCGTCCTTGAGGCCACTTTCAAATTTCTTGGCCTTTAAATCCTCCGTGGCAATGACATGGGGTGAGAAGCGGGCCAGCTCCATGAACTTGGCCTTATATTCTTCGACAATTATACTCCTTTGGGTAAGGGTTGCAAACTCTGCTATTTTCTAGTTCTTAACTTACCGTGGGAAATATTTTTCATAGAACACCTCTAAGAATCGCACCTAGGTCGTTAGAGGTTCTCTCTCTTTCTCTAGGAGCCATCATCGGTATGCTGCATCTTTAAAAGTGAAGGCAGCAAATGAGACCTCCTGTTCCTCAGTATCGGGTAGGACTGTAAATATGCCCTCCATCTCTAAGACCCACGCCTTAGCGTTGATCGTGGATGCAAAACCATCAAACCTTGGTGGTTTGAAACTCTAGAACATCTTATGCGTTGCAGTGCTCCTTGCCTCTGCAGGTTGTCCCTGGTCTTGAGGCGGCCGGGGATTTTGTGCCTACTGTTGTGTCTTGTCTTGGGCTTGTACACTACTCATAGTCTAAGCTATTGTCTCCAGGATCTGCTAGACCCTGTCTAATCGTTCATCAGGATTACTCGTGTTTCTTCGTGTAATCACCATTTTCGTTGTTACGAAAAACAAAAATGTTGTTAGCTTATCTTCATATGTTATAACACATAAGGTTATGCTTATTTACCTTATAATTTAAGGTTAAAAATTTTCATTGATCATTTTTTTTATTCTAGTGGTGGGTTTTATAGCCCACGTTTATTTCTTATCTTCAAATTTTACTACTTTTACTCTACTGCGGGTCTCATACCCTGCCTTCCTATCAAAACATGTACTTCTAGACATTTACTTCCCTCTAATGCAGGTCCCATACCCCGCCTTCACATCAGATCATGTACTTCAGAACTTTTACTTTATATTAACGTGGGTCCCATACCCCGCCTTCATATCATGTGCTGCAGAACACTTACTTCATGTTAATGCGGGTCCCATACCCCACCTTCATATCAAATCACATACTTCACTTAGGTTGTCTTTGATAGGTCATTTGCTAATTTTTAATTTTTCAGGTAGCCTAAGACCTACCTAAACTTTATATTAACGTGGGTCCCATACCCTACCTTAATATCATGTACTTAAGAACACTTACTTCATGTTAATGCGGGTCTCATCCCCCACCTTCATATCAAATCACGTACTTCACTTAGGTTTCCTTTGATAGGTCATTTGCTAAATTTTAATTTCTCAAGTAGCCTAAGACCTACCTAAACTTATAGTTCTGTTACAAACCCTATTAATGTCACTTAATTCTTTTTAAGCCAACCTAAAGCTTTGGTACCACTCTCTGTCACAATCTAAAACCCACCCTGTGTGGATTAAGGGAACATGACTGCCACCCTTCGGCCCGGGGGTTGGCAGGTGGACTAGAAGCAGCGGTGCCGGACGGTAGTGCGGCCACGAATGTAGTTGCGGAAGCGTAAAAAACTTTTTTTCTCTTCTTCTATATTTTTCTTACATTCGCCCGGGACTACCGCTCTTTAAAACAGTACACATAACATACATACAAAGCTTACTAAATTTTTAAAGTTATATATATTACATTACATGCCTATGGCCCCTAAGGGCTTAATTACAATATTGTCCTAAATTTCATTACTACAAAAGTTGACCGATTATGGGTCCTAATATTCCCAAAATTTGCTAAGTCATGTGTGGAGGTCCCCACGCCCTTCCTAAATACGGGCAAGGCTCTCAACCATCTTCATCACCTGAAAGAGTCATGGGTAACAAATCCATGTGAGCTTTATGAAAAGCTCGTGAGTAATTCTAGTAATTTGTCATGGGTTTTCAACTGGTAGTGGGTTAGTTATAAGAGAGTTTATAAAAACATTCACTACCAATTGCTCGCATACTTCAAATACAGAATATCTGATTCTTAAAACAGATAGCATGAAGCATTCAAGGCATTCAGGCTAGGCACATATTTTTCAAATATAGGACATATGAAACTTAAAGCACACGTAACACAAAGCACTTTAAAGCATTCGAGTGAGGCATGCAATATGCAATGGAAAGCTTGTAAACATGTATAAGGTGGCCAATTGTGACCAAAAGAGTTTAAATCATTTGCTTCTTAAGAGGATGAATAAAAATCCTTTTTCTCATAAATAATAGAGCATGGCCCTTTGTTATTTTAAAATCGGGCCATTTCTTTAAAAATCCTTCTTCAAGTAAATGGGGGTTCGAAAACCATCTACCATTTCTTGTGAAAATATGAATCTTTTGTTTATGAAATCAAAACACGTAATTATGTTTAGAAAAATGAGGGATAAACCTGCTGCCATTTTCGACCATAACATCTTTTCACTTTTTTTAACAGAAGAATCCATTTCGATCCGGACTCTAGTTTTACTTCTCGTAGATATATCTTATGCCTAGGGGATAAACCTTCTACCGGGCATTTTACTTGTATGTGAGTCTCGAAGGGCCTCACGAACTCGTAGTGCTTATGCAGGATTATCTTGCATTACCAGTTCACAAACATGAGGCATGTAAAAACATTTCTTTACAAATAGATGCTATTTAAAAGCATTAAAACATGGCCTCCCAGTAGTTACTTTTTAAAAACATTTAAAACATGACTTCTTCAAATAGATGATTTTCATGCGCATTTGAAATATGACTTATTCAAATAGATGTTTTTCCGGAGCATTCAAAACATGACTTTCATGAATTTATAACAGTCTTCAAATACTTTGAATATACACAAATTCAGGACATTTAACACATAAGCTTCAGAGTATTTAACCATGATGAACAGGGATATTTAAAACATAACTAGAACAAAAGAAATTTATTTTTAGAGAACCATTTAATAAAATTTTGCATTTAACGTAGACATGTTGGAACATAAACTTACAAAAAGTTAGCAATATAAACAAGTTAACTTGCATGTCAAGATAGAATTTTTAAAATGGAAACAGTAATACTTGAATCAGGAATCATACAAATACAAAATTTGAATTTAAAATTCTTTAGAAATTTTGAACTTAAACTTCTTCAAAATTTATGGAGTTAAATCTTCACTTCAAAGTACAGGATTACTCACCTTTATCCTTGGGGTCGGCGCTACTAGTGTGCCTTTCCCCCTTGTAGTTCCTAAGAATAATTTATAAAGAATTTATTAATTCCACATTTACTTTAAATTATCACCTATTGGTACTCTTAACTTATTCTTTGACCATGTTAATTCTAATTTCCTAGGATAGGTCTTATTCCTTTCAAATTGGACTGCTTGTAGCAATTTATAAATTTTCATTTACATGTGTCTTATTTTTTAATACCTAATTTGATAATATGGACCTCATTGTTGGATCCGAAATGTCGAAGAAATTCAATTTAGACCTTCTTGGAGTTTCATTTGGCTTTGGGTATATTTTAGGGACAAATGGTAATTTACATTTTTAAGCGTCTTAATTTTTTGGAGTCCCGTCTCGTAAAATGGACCCAGCCATTGAGTCCAAAATGCCCAAAATAATAAATTTACACTACCATTTTATTTTATATGGGTATCAAAATTAGTTACAATAATTTAATTACTTAATATAATATTATGTATCATATTCTGTAAATATTAAAACATGTGCCACAATGGCACAATGGTCCACACGTGGGGCTTAAGTCTCACCTGCACGCACATCTTGGGTTCGAAACTAGGGAGTTGTGGCTCCCCTTATTTGTTCATGATTTCCTTAAGCCAAATAGTGGATAGGGGATAAAACAGGGATATGATATCCTTGTTCCATGAAGGGTTATTAAATTAAAGTCCTAACCCCGTAGCCAAACAACCTTGTTCCTACTTAAATTAAAGCCCAAAACAATGCAATTTTAAATTAACCCTATTTGCGCCTAGGCGAGTTCCTACCCGAACCCGAAACTCGGCCCGACTGACCTAACCCGAACAGGCTTCTTCTTCCGCATTTTTTCGACGAACCTCCGATCACCCCCTCCGGCACCGGTGACCAGAAAGTGAAAATTCTTTTACATTTTTCTTTGTGGCTTTTGCTTATTTTTGGACCATTTTTTCACCCAAACATAAATCCAACATTTATGGTAAGTGTAAAGCTGATTTCACTCTCCAAATCCCATCGAATAGGCGGATTGTTTTCAAAACCCCACTTCTCCGATCACTTCGGATATCTCACTCATTTTTGAACCATTTTGGCCCACTCTTGGCCTATTCATCATGGTTTACAGAGAGCTATATGTTCATGTTTCTAAAATTTAATTTAACACTAAATCATGGAATAAGCCAATTATTACCCAAACGTGCAACTACCTATATAATACTCATTTTTTAGCCATTTAACCCAATTTGTTTTGTATGGTGTTCTATTTTCACCCTACTTTTGATCCCCGTTCCCAAAAATAGATTTAACTCAACTTTGTTTCAGACCTAGTTTCAAGGTCCATCAATGGCGGTCCCACTATTTTTGTGACCTTTGCCTTGGTTCTTCTTGTGTTACTCACGTATAACATATATATCATCATCATATTCATATGCATATGCTTTACCCTCAATAAATAGCAAGAAAATCTATGTTTACTTGAGAGAAAAATATGGGTTTTTTGGGTGTTTTTACCCCTATTGTGAGTCTCCTTCCCCTTGGGTTCGACTTTGTACCTCTCTTAGGTTTGCATGCAGCTATCTTCTCTTCTTCCTTCTTTCTTTCTTTCTTTCTTTCTTCTTCTTCTTTTTCTTTTTCCTTTTTTCTCTACCTCACACACTCTCTCTCTACATGCAGCAATGAAGTCTGCCTCAACCATGCACACACTTACACTTATATACATATAACACTTGATCGTGTTTATGTTTTGGAAGCCTTCACACGCAATAGGCACTCATGTGCCTATATATATAGGTATATATATATATATATATCTTAGGTGTATACGAATTCATGTCTATATATATATATATATATATATATTCTGCATGTGATCTGATTTCATATTTTATGTAGCATATATATGTATTGGGTGAGACATGTAACACAAAAGTGTTGTAGCCAAATTGGCTTACTTTTTAGGTATAAGTCTTTCCATATTTTTTTTGGTCTAGGGATCAAAACTTTGGGCCATCATTTTGGTCTTATTTTTCATCATTTTTCCTTCTTAGGCCTTGTTTGGCCTTTTTACATTTTATCCCATTTTTTCCCCTTTTTGCTTTATTCTCATTTTTCTTCTTGTATACTTGTATTCTTATCCATTTCCTTCACGTATCGATTTAATAAATCGAAGTCTTAAAATTTTGTTTATGTTCTTTATATGTCGACTTCATTAGTTGAAGCCTTGTTATTTTATTTTCCTCACGTACTGTTTTTATTAGTCGTATTTTTATTTTATTATTGTCTTCGTCTTCTTGATCAAGTCTTTCTAAAGTCCCTGATATTAATTAGTGACTTGATTTCTATTAATCGAGTTGAGGTGTTACAGCTTGCTCAGAACCTCGATCTTTTAAAGAAAAAATGTAAGCAAGCCTAAATTAGGATGGAAGCCTACCAATAGATAATGGAAAGGTTTTTCAATAAGAGAATTAGACTAATTAACTTTCAGCTCAGTGACCTCATCTTAAGAAGGGTATTCCCGAATACTAAAGATCTCATTATAGGAAAGCTTTCCCCCAGTTAGGAAGGTACTTGTAAAGTAATTAACATTGTAAGGCATACTACTTATTGATTGGAAGATTTAGTTGAGAAACCTATTTCTAGGCCATGGAATATCAAACATTTACGAAAATATTATCAATAAAGTTTTGTTTCTTGTCAATTGAAATCTCATTCTCCATTCAAAAACCTTAAAAACCTTATGATTTCCATAAGTGTTACAGGTCTAAAGTTATCTATTAGCCTAAAGGCTTTATGCGGTGTTGCCACCTATCCAGACTTCTAAAAACCTTATGTTTGGCATAAGTGTTACAGGTCTGAAATATTTTATTAGCCTAAGGGCTTTATGTGGCATTGCCACCCATCCAAACCCTTAAAAACCTCATCTTTGGCATAAGTGTTCCAAGTCTGAAACCTTTTATTAGCCTTTGGGCTCTATGCGGCATTGCTACCTATATAGACCCCTAAAAACCTTATGGTTTCCATAAGTGTTACAGGTCTAAAGTTATGTACTAGCCTAAGGGCTTTATGCGACATTGCCACCTATTTAGACCCTTGAAAACCTTATGATTTTCATATATGTTATTGGTTTGAAGTTATGTACAAGTCTAAGGGCTTTATGCAACATTGCCACCTATCCATATCCCTAAAATCCTTATGATTTCCATATCAGTTATAGGTTTGAAGCTTGTTATTAACTTGAAATTTTTATTATTAATAGGATAGAAGTGCATACGAATATTATTTTCCAGTTGATCAATTTGTACAAGTGTTTGAGGCCTGAAATTCATAACTAGTTAGCTTTGTTAGTTAATATGCATTTAATCACACGAGGACTCAGAATTCATAACAAAAAGTTTATTGAATGAAGGTTTGGAGGTTATAAAAGAAAAAAAATATACATAAAGGATTACTGCTCGGGTACCATGACCTTGACAGTTGAAGGGAGATTTACATCAGGGTCCACTACCTCGGTGCCCTCTTCTCCCTCTTGCTCCTGCAACTCGGCATCTGAGACCGGAACAACATCCAAACTAAAGATGTCGAGGTTAGGAAAAAGTTTGGACAACTTTTTTTTGCATAGGTGATACCCGTGATCAATGAAGTCACCACCCAGCTCTTGAACCTCGACCTTTAGAGCTATCTCAGTTTGTTTCTTGGCCTCTTCCATGCTCTAGGCCATCTTTCGAACGGATTCCGCCTCGAACTCAACTATTCTTTTTCTAGTTGCATCTAGATCATTAGACAAAGCATTTCTCTCTAATTGAAGAATGAAGTAGGCATTAGTAGCCTCCTTCAATTTCTCCTTAGTAGTGAAGGTCGTCGACTGGGCAGTTCTCAACTGAAGACAGAGCTCATCCATCTCACTTTGAAGTATATCGATATGCTTTGTGTCCTCAAGGCTGTCCAGGATGGCAACCATAGCTTAAGCCACCTATAGAACTCCATTTTGTCACAACCCAAAATCTACCTTGTGTAGATCAAAGGGCACGGCTCGGGAGCCGTCCCCCTCTTAAGTATTGATTAAGGATCAACGATACATGTAATCACATTAGTTAATTAAGTACCATCATCATAATATGATTATACCTGCCATGATAAAAGTAAATGTTTAATTACAGATCCTTAAAACAAAAGGTCATACTAGGACGTGGACTCATGGGAGAGAAAAAACTACATCACACTTAGTCTAATTATAAATACATCAAAGGAATCCATCATTACTTGCAAAGGACAGATCTGTGAGCAAAATATGACGCCTATTCACGATGAACATCCTACAGTCCTTCTATAGCGTCCTTCCTTGAAAAAAAATGATATTTTTCTAGAGTGAACTAACTTAGCTCAGTAAGTAAATTCCCTCGCTATGCCATGGGTCAGGGTTAGCTTAAATAGAAGAATACAAACCAATGGCAAGAAAAGGATATAACAAAATAGTCAATCACCAAGAGAGTAAATCACTAAGAATGACCCGTGGGTCCAAAAAGGCACATCCCAAAGTAGTTTGAAAAAAGAGATGTAAATAGTTTAACAAGCCAATAATAGGGATTTAGCATATACAACAATCAGCTACCAAAAATCACAAGATATCACCCGTAGGTCTAAATCAACATCTAAAGAATCAAGATGTGCGTTATGACAGACACAACTCCTAGCACTCATAATAATGTCATAATCAGAGGAATTCCACCAGAAATGTACATATACATGAAATATCAAATTCTCAGTAGTGAGAAACATAGTAGTTTTTCAATATCCAAATCAAGGGCTATCGAAATGTGCAAGCAATCACATTAAGATATTGGCAAATGCAATCTCAACATATCCATAAAGAAGTACAAGTATCAAATTATGGAATCAGATAACTGTTAGGTGTGTATAATGAGTACAAATTGGCAACATCGAGAAAACAAAACTGTGGCATGGTTAAAGAATACCACATATTAGAGTTTAGGTTTACTTACCTCAAAAATGGTTCCTCCTCCCTTTAAGAGGAATCAGGCCTCTTTCACCTTTCTCTTTGATGATCCTATAAATCAAGAAACAATATTTAGTTCAATATTGCTCATGGACTTAATCTGATTTTATTGACGGATCTATTATCTTTTAGTCTTATGGGTTGTGTTTTAAGTCAATGGACTGATGCAATTTAGGTTGTATTCTAATTAACTCATTCACCTTTCCTTGGTAGCTCGTTGTACCTTTAAAATGTCATAAAAATGGCCAATTTCGCATATCATTATTTTAGGTATTGTATTTGACGAAACGGACTCTACCGTTGAGTTCGGAACGTCAAAAAACCTTAGCGTAGGTACCCGCATAATTTTTAGAGGTCATTTGGTAGCTTCATTTAGCCTTTAGGATATTTTTGAAATTAGTCCAATTTGTCTGTTTAAATTTTTTGAGTTTTAATTTCACAAATTGAACTCCGTCGTTGAGTCTGGAATACCCAAAAATGTTGGGTTACGCTATCCTTTTATTTTATTTGGGCAATGAAAAGATTTTACCAAATTAAATTAAATTAATTATTTTATTTAATATTATATATATATATTATTACTATTTTGACACAAGTGCCACGGTGGCACAGTGGCACACGTGTGGGGTTTAAAACCCTCACGTGCATGAGGTTTTTGTTTTGAGTTTGGGGAGCTGCGGCTCCCCTTTACTTTTCTGATTTTTAGTTGGCTAAACAACAGATAAAAGTGTAAAACAAGGATAGGATATCCCGAGGCCGTGTAGGTTTATTTGATTAGGGTCTTATCCTTGTAGCCACATAGACCCAATCCCCATTTTAAATTAAAACCTAAGCCCTAAACAGTGCCGTCTCACTTACCCATTTGTGCGGCTGGGCGGGTTCCGACCCGAACCCGAAACCCGACCCGACACTGTTCATCATCCCCATTGCGAGGGTCACTGTAGCCCTAATTTTAAAATTATTTCTTTTCTATTTCATGACGTTTCAGTGGGTCTTTTGACCTGCTGTTTGTTCCTATGCCTTCCTAAGACTTCAAGGAAGGTTTCTTTGTTGGTTTTGGGGTTCGAATGAGCTCGAGATTCTCTGTTGAACTCCTATAGTACTCTCTGATTATCACTCGGTACATGCTCATTTCTACAACAAAATCTATGGGGTTTGTTTCATTGTGATTGTCTCACCATGGGGTTTAAATCCCCATTCATAAATTGGTCTTTGGTATTGATTTCACGAGGTTTGATTTCAAAATCGAAACCTGCAACTCAGGTTTTGGAGCCCTTTCTTTGGGTATTTTGATTGCAGTGCAAGGGTTTTATGATCCTCATGAGTTCTAGTTCAAGCCTAGGCACAGGGAAACAAGTTTTCCTTCAGTTGTTTCAGACCTGCTCCTTTGGAGGTCCAACAACGGCAGTTTTGCTTTGCACACACACACCATATAAAACACACACATATATATACACATGACACACACACACACACACACACACACACATATATATATCATATTTGTGCATGTGTTCTGATTGGAGGAGAGTATGGCCCAATGAGGTGTTGACACCTCAGGTTTTGAGCATACAGTCATGGAATTTTATATGCGTTATGTATATATCTTGTGGGATATATAATATAAAAGTGTTGCAGCCAAATTGGCAATTCTTTTTGGACATAAGATTCTCCCTCTTTTTTGGTCTTGGGTTCAAGACTTTGAGCCAACAATTTTGGACTTATTTTCTCTCTTTTTCTCTTCTTATGCCTTGTTTGGCATTTTGGGTGTGTTTCTTGAATTTTTTAAGTTGTGTTTCAATTGTCCTAAAATCTCTCGGTATTCTCGTAGTATTTTTTTATTCTTGTATGCTTCACCCACACGTCATTAATTTTATGTTTTATACGTTCTATCATGTTTAGTTTATAACAAAAATTTATTATATTTATCGAAAAATTCTTGGTTAAATTCATTTTGTTCGTGTATCGCGCTAATTTTGCCCAATTGCATTTCGTGCACTAAATTTCATGTTTATGGGCTACCAATTTCAATTTAAGACTCCTAAAATTATATGCAATTTATTTCATAAAAATTGACATTAACATAAATTGCTTTGTTTAATTGGGTTGGGATATTACAACCTTTCATAAAAAAAAAAAGTACCAATTCTTCTATGTTTTATTAGAAGAGGGTACTGAGGTAAGATGTTTAAACCCCTTATCAAATGACATGTAACACGTCTTCCGACCATTGGTAATTGAGGTCTATTTTGCTTCTAATTAAGTTAAGGTTGACCTCAACCTCGTTCTGGTGACCTAGGACCAAAAGGGAATCAATTGCTGCTAACTATTTATGTTCAGTTCGGCAGAGAAAAGTCTTAAACCAAAATAAAAGGTCAGTGACCAAGTATGGAAAGGGAAACCTACCCCGGCCTCAAACCACTTAAGGTAGGCACAAATTTCCCCACTAAAGATGTCAGAAGGATGATTAACGGGCTTAGGGATTCTACAGGATACATTTTTTAGAAAATCGTATTTGGTCAAAAGGGTGTCGATCATGGTCTAAGTGATGACACTCTTGTCTTCCTTTCTCTTATGCCCCTATTGGAGGTTTCAGCCTCTTCATTCCTATTTTCAGCGAAAGCCTCAACTATAAAGACTCTCGAACTACTGGCAAGTTCATCCTTATTGTCTCTTGATACCCTATCAACCTCAAGGCTTAGTGCCTTTTCATTCTCCCTTTTCATAGGATCCCCTAATTTATGCCCCATACTAGAATGGGCATCAGAGGTAGCCTTTTTCAAATAAAGCAAAATGGAAAGAAGAAGAACATAAGGGGTAGGGGGAAAAAGTTAAGAGCAAAGGAATTTTGGCACTTTGAGAAACCAAACCTGACCAGAAAAATGCAAGTCTTCACCGGAAAGCTTCAACGGATTACTAGAAATCACCTTAGTAGAACACGTTCTTCCAAAACTTGCTCAAGAAATATTTAGAGGTGACAAAAAAAGTCCAAAAGAATCTTGGTTCCCCTTTTATAGATCTAAAAAGGCATTAATCATCACCTCTAAACCGACATAACAATTAAAGTAATGATAAGCTCAGTTCTCCAACCGGCAGTTATCGTAATGGTGACGCATTAATTGTCCCATTAATAGCTATCTTCTCAAAAAGTTAAACAGCGTATTAATGCGGCCTCACGTGTGGTGCCTCAAAAATCCTAACATCAGTTCGGGATTAATCCTAAACAACTGAGGCTCGAGGGGGGGAGGGGAGTAGTTGATACGCCATAAACAGACATTAGTTTAATATCATGACACGTGTCCAGAGTTGTCAGGCCCCGAATTTATAAAACCCGAGGAGTGAATGGAAATGAATTAAGAAAAATTAATAAAAGACCATTAAATGGATTTTTTTTATTACCCAGTTATTTTCCCATGTTTTCCCAAAATTAAAATAAAAATTTACTAACTAGAATCACCCAAGATTGGTTTTTTCATTATCAATCTAATACCTCCCCAACCAATGGTCAAAATAGTTTAAGTTATGTTCAAGCATAGCCCCCAAGATAGCCCCAAAAATGTCTCCAATGTGTCCTGGAACAATTGCCCAAATGAGCCCCAAATGCCCTAAGGCATAAACCAAGAATAGGTCAACAATCCTACATAAAGTGGTCTAAGGAAGTGGCCAAACATGGCCTTGATTAATGACTAAAATGTGTCCCAAAAAGGTGCCCAACATGACTTGGTATAATAGCCAAAAGTGGCCAAAAAGGGGCTTTAAAAGGTGGTGTCAAACATAGGAAAGAATGGTTTTAAAATGGCCTTGGAAGGTAAGTCATGGCATGCCCATGACATGCCCTAGGCAGCAGGTGCACGCGGCAAGGCAGCAGGCGCGCGCAGTGGGGGAGCTGGGCGCCCGGGGAGTGCGGCGTGGGTGCGGCATGGCGTGCACAGGCGCGCGGCGCAAGCAAGCACGCGCGCGCGCGGTGCTGGGAGTGCAAGTGTGGCGCGAGCTGGGCTATTGTGTTGTTCCTATTTCACTGTAGCTATAGTGTATTGCTATAGTCTATTCCTTCATTTTCTGAATTTTTTTTCAAAGTGTTGCTAGCTAGTTTTTCCAATTTTCAACCTATTTCCTCAAGGTTTTTAACCCCCACTTTTGGACACTCTTCCTATTTATATATGGGCATTTTTACACACCTAACAACTCTTTTAAATTCTCAAAATTTTGACATTATCTCCTTTATTTTCTAAGCATTTTTCACCTAATATTTTACAACATTTTATATACAAGTATATGCACAATCCACCCTTGTAATACCCTAACCCGGGATACCCGATCATATGGCACGTATTACGAGATTATGAAAATTTATGTGAAGAGTTTTACACTCACAAGAATAATTAATTAATTAAATTATTAATTAATTAAATATATGAAATAAGTATGTTAATTTCAAAATGAATATTGAAATGCACCATTGCATTTACATGGAAGGTGTATCATGTATGTATAAATATATATGTGATCCAATATGTATGCATGTATGTATATGATTAAATTAAAAATATATAAGTGAAAATATCTAAAAGTGTGTGTGAATAGTGCAGTGTGTGTGTGTGTGTGTCTCCGTGTGAATTGGTGTGTGAATATATATATATAATATACATATATACAAATATCAAGCATAGATTGAAGGAAAAGCTGAGAAATTGTAAAGTTAAATTGATTAGGTGTAAGAGAAATTTATGAGAAGTAAGAATAGGGGCTGGGACGTGTAGAGAGAGAGAGAGAGAGAGAGAGAGAGAGAGAGAGAGAGAGAGGTCGGTTTCCTTCTTTAAAAAGCCAAAGCATGCCTTTCATGCTTACACCTTAAGGAAGCAGAGAAGGAGAATAGAAGAGAATCAGAGCAAGAAGAAAAAGAAAACAGTGACAAAAGGTGAGAAGTTTGAAAGTTCATAAAATTCTCTCTCTAAAATTTCTCTATGTATAATCTGTTTTTAAGCTTTTATATTGTACATATGACATGAAGAACATGTTTAGATCAGTTTAAGAATGGAATTTTAGCTTTTAAACACTTAGAAACGTGGAACCCAGAAATTATGGCTATTAATGACCTTGCTTAAAGCAGGTCTGGTCCAATGTTCACCAAACTAGTTTTGGTTTATCAAAACCTAAACTAGACACTACGAGAAACTTAAAAACCTATATACGCGATCAAAAATTCCAACAAAAGCCTCTCAAATAATCAGTTGCAGGATTCGGGTTTGGGGACCAACTTTCCAAAATCGCCCCAAAACGAGTATATTAAAATGAAAACTAAAACTACATGAAAAATGGATCATAAAGGATCAAACCCGAAGGGTTTTAGCTCAGAAATGAGCATTTACGAGCAGTTTACAGGTTGGGATTATCAAACCCAAAACCGAGCACACGAACCAGTTTTAATCCTCCAAACGAATGCCAAACTAGTTGTTTCTGTTCTAGGAACGACTTAAGATGAAAACAGGAAGAAAACAGTGAACAAAAGTCCATGAAATTGAAGAAATAGGACTGAAAATGATTAGGGTTCCAAGTGAACAATGTCGGCTCCAATGGGGAAGACGACACTTGTCACATCCCGCACCCCACCCTACGCAGATGCCCAAGATGTGATGCCAGTTAGCCGCCTTGCCGATCTCCTGAACGACAATGCGACCAACCAAAGGCAAACTTTTGAATCATACGATGAATTACATTACTAAAGTAGGGTCAGAACAGCGGAATTTAAAACCATTTTATCTCGAGAATGCAACTCAACCATATACCTCGTAAGTATGTACCATAGAGCAAATCTATAATCAGACAGTTAATAACTCTAACCACAGAGCACATCTATAACAGATATATAACACAGAGCATATCAAATTCCTCCAGAGTACCATTACCATGAGCCATGTCCCTACACATCTATTACATATGAATCAAGTCAACTATATCATTACGCTCACCTGAATAGCCAAGATTAATCCATTAGAACCCAAGTCTCCACATATTGTTGCCATCAGATCCTCACTTGGGAATGCCTCTCAGTCCACTAATGACATGTCCTTGTGCTTTCTAATCCAATGGAGATATACCCTGAAAAATGTTAAATAAATGGAATGAGCTTAAACAAGCTCAGTGAGTAACATAGGTTCCTACCATGGGTTTCAAAACCAGTTCATATCTATATATATGCATGCTCAAATGTAACTCAGATAGAACAATGCAGCTCAAGTAGAACAGATGTAATTCAAGAGAACGAATCGAATCAACATGAAACCAAGTAGAATAGATCAATACTGAATACCAATCAAACAATGGTATATCAACAAATGTGCCTAAACCTTCCCCAGGCGATGTGGGATGGCATTACTTCCCATCCACCCCCTCACATGGAGGGCCTCATATCGCACACCTCTGGCTGGGGTCGGTATCAGAGCGGAACAGATCAGATACAGCTCAATAGAACGGATACAGCTCAAAGTGCCTAAACCTTCCCCAAGCGATGTGGGATGGCATTACTTCCCATCCACCCCCTCACATGGAGGGCCTCATATCGC
The DNA here is from genome assembly GCA_008638375.1 of Nyssa sinensis. Taxonomy (NCBI): domain Eukaryota; kingdom Viridiplantae; phylum Streptophyta; class Magnoliopsida; order Cornales; family Nyssaceae; genus Nyssa; species Nyssa sinensis. Next base: position 8,957,350 of record CM018052.1, read on the forward strand.
ACACCTCTGGGTCGGTATCAGAGCGGAACAGATAGGATTGAGCGGATGCTGAGCTCTGGGCGTCCCACAGAGGCAGCCATCCATCCACTGATATACTCAATCCCGTAGTGGGCCCCAGATAAGACTCAACATGACAAACAGAATCAAACAGACTCCAAAGGACAGGTAACAGAACAACAGACTTCAACAGAATCAACAAGATATATCAGAAGACAAGATAGAACAAAATCATGGCACAAGTAATGCAGATCAATAGGTATGCATGAAAGCATATGCATTTAAAACAGTTCAGCATATAAAGTAGTTCAGTATACAAGTTTAGATAGTACAGAAAATATACACCAAGTCAGGAGTCCGAGTTACTCACTGTTCGTTGAGACTAATTCAGTATCCCCTCTAGTTGAGCCCAAGGATGAGAGTCCTCCTAAAACAGTAAATATAGACATTAGTTGATAATATCGTACCTTGCTTATTTTACTTGGAGAAAACTAGGGTCATTGTTAGTTCCGATATGTCAAAATGTTAAAGTACTATTTTTCGGATCTCGGTTTAGTCTTCGTTATGCGTCTTAATTTTTTTTTTTTTCAAAACCCCATCTTATAAAACGGACCCCATCATCGGGTCCAAGACGTCCTAAATAATTATAATGCCCTATTTATTTAACTTATTCGAGAAATAGGTAATCTAGTATAATTAAATTTAATTAATTCAAAGTTCAAATTAATTCATTTACTAGATTATACGGTTATTAATAGGCAGCCACACAATTAATTCTCAAGCAACATAAGAAGTTCAATCAGGCTGCAGTGTATGGAGAAAGTTGACATTCAATAGGTTTTAGTTGCAACATGTCTATTGATGGACTTGTCAACAAAACAATGGGAGGAGTTAGGTGGCTCACCCATTGTATAAGCAGTTTCTGCCACGGCAAGAAGCAGTTGAACAGTTTCCAAATCAAAGTAAGTTTATAACTAGTTTATAATTTGTAAAGAGCCATAAGCATTATATCAAAAATCTCCTTATATTGTTTATGAATGAGCAATTAGACATTAGAAACATTTAATTTATATAAAATTAAGGGGCTGCTTACACTTACGGTTCAGTGTATGTATACCACTGCGCAGGTTTTTATCTCTACAATTGATTTCCACTCAATAGCTGAAACTATTTTATTTTGAACCGCATTTAATTTAATAGCTGCACTATATCAATTTAATAATTGAATTATATTTAGATCAAAGGCAATCAACAGCTGAATTCCATTCAAAGCAAGTGCACGCCCACCAACTGCACCAGCAGCCGTACTAGCAGCCGCCCAACAGCCGCACCAACAGCTACCCAACAGCCGCACCAATCCCAGCTTTCCTATATATATTTTTAATTCAATAGCTGAATTAGATTCAGATTAATAGTTGAATTGTATTCAATTTAATAGCTGAATTATATTTAATTTCATAGTTGAATTATATTCAATTTTATAGCTGAATTACATCCAATTCCATAGCTGAACTATATTTAATTTAATAGCTGGACTACATCTAAATCAATAGCTGAATTGTATTTAGATGAATCACATATCCCAGCAGCCAACATGATTCTATTACGGATTGTAAATTTAGAGAAATAAAGTTCATACCTGAGTTCAAATTGGACTGATTATTGGAGAAGAAGGAAGTCAAGATTTCTTGAGCTGAAATCTCTAAACCTTTGCCCTACTCCAACGCTACCTCTGTTGCCCTTCTTTCAATCACGATACCCACGCATATATGTCTCTACAAACTTCTCCAAATCTCCATCCCAATTGCCTGCACGCATATATACCTAATACATATATCTTGATCCCTTCTAGCAGTTTCTACGGCTTCCTGGGCAAAGCATCGACTCCCCTTCCTTTTCTTTGCTTTATTTTTCTTTTGTTTTCCTCCTCATTCTAGTAGCTTCGACTGCTCATATATATATGTATATCTAGAAGCTGCTCAATCAGCCCCTTTTGTCACGTTTCAAGAGGTTTCTAGATTTCTCTCTCTTTTATATATATATATATATATATATATATATATATTATGCAAATAACTTGGTTGTTTCTCAATTGTTCCAGCAGCTTTGGTACAAAGAAGAACCAACAAAATTCCTTTTATTTGGTTACACCCTTTTCTAGTAGCATCTTTGAATCTTTTAATTATAATAATCATATATTTATAATCTTATATATATATATATGTATACACAATCTAATATATATATATATATATACATTAATCTTGATATATATTTTTATCATGCCATTTATATATAATAGCGTATCCAAATATCTCATGTTGTGACCCCCAGCTTTTTCCTTCCAATAATTTTCTTTAGAAGCTCCATAAGAATATATATATTTTTAATATTTTTATTTCAAAATATTAAATTATCATAGGCCGATAAAATTGCCATACAGCTGAGATTTGGTTCACTATTATTTATTTTACCGATTTTGAGTCACCATTCGTGTCTTATATTTTATTTATTTTATTCGCATAATTAATTTTTCCGTATCAATCCCACTTATCCGTTTCAACACTCGATCGATTAGATTAATTAATTTCTCGAGCATATGTCATTTTTATATCTGAAGACATTAAATCCTATTATAACTTACCGTATTTGAGCTATTTCAAATTATTAATGTCAAACAGTCTATTTTCTTAAGTCGGAATACACTCCAAATTATGTCAGATTTTGGGGGTATTACAACACTGTTCGGGTCAGGTCGGACAACGGGTCGGTTACGGTCCGGGTCAAATCCGATCATGGGTTTATTTAAACGGTGACGTTTAGAGGTTAAACATTTTAAATTTTAACCATTAGGGCTGACGTCAGCATCATGTGGCAAACCGGCTAAACCGGTTGGTTTACAAGTGAACCGGACCGGTTCACTTGGATTTGGACTGAACCCTCTGGTTTCTGGTTTTAATTAAATTAAATAAACCATAACTTCTTGTAATTACGGATTAACCCCAACTATTTTAGGAAATCCCACTATGGCCCAACTGATGAAGATTTTATGCAATTAAGCCCCTGAAAAATAATTAAATAATTAAATAATTGATTTAATTATTTAATAAATAAAGTTAAATTACTATTTTACCCTTGGGTCATAAATAGAGCAAATGAAGTCCAAATTAAGCATATTAATAGTATATTTTTACTATTTTGGACATTCTGAGACCAATGGTAGGGTCTGTTTTACGAGACGGAGCCTGAAAAATAAAGTCACGTAAGCGGTAAATGACCAAAATACCCCTTGACCAAAATTAATAAGTTATTAGTGTATTCTTACTATCTCGGACCTTCTGAGTCCAATGGTGAGGTCCACGACACGAGATGAGGTCCCAAACATAAAGACACGTAAGGGGGTAAAATGACCAAATTACCCCTAGTACCTTAATAGCCAAATTAAAACCAGGGAAGGTCTAAATTGACTTTCTTTGACATCCCGGACTCAATAATGGAGTCCAAATTACGAAATAAAGTACAAAAAAATGAGACACGTAAAACAGTAAATGACCATTTTGTCCTTTTACATATAAAAGCCCAAATGGAATTCTTGGAAAGCCTAAACCGACTTTCTTAGACACTCTGGACTCAATGGTAGAGTTAATTCGACCAAAAGAAATGTCTAAAATAAAAAGACATAAAATTTGATGAATAGCATCTGTCAGATGACTATAAATTAAAGTAATGCCAAAGTACAAATACTAAGGCGTATACGAAGAAATGAAATACAAAAGACACGACCTGTAAATATGTGAAGTAAAGTATGAGAAGACGCGACGCGTTAACATGTTAAGTAAATAACTTTAATTTAAAGTTAATGGAGCTACCAGAAGAGTATAAATTGAAATAAATTTCTAACACATTAATTGTGTCATAAGTTAAGAGTACGAGTTAAGTTAAGTACATATGAAATTATGAAATCGTTTTAGACTTTAATACGATTTAAGCATAAGTTAAGGAATATCGAGATGATATTACAATGAATGTGAAGTTGATGAGATGTTTATGAATTGTTCTTAGGAACTACAAGGAAAGTGGGAAAGCGCATTATTAGCACTAACCCTATAGGACCGAGGTGAGTAACCCTACATTCGAAGTGGAGATTTAACTTCACGGGTTTCAAAGAAGTTTTGAGTTCAAGTCATGAAAAGTATTTGAATATCGAATTCAGTTTTCATACGCCTTCTGTTTTAAATTACTCTGCTCAGATAACAGATTTATTTACAGTCCTTTTAAATATGCCTTAGCATGTTTGAGTTTTTATTGCAAAAATCTCTGAGATATATTCTGAATTCGTATATTCTGAGAATTGAAAGTCTATTATAAAGTTATATACCTTATGTTTGAATACTCTTGAATGGTATTTATGAGAAGAAGCCATGAGATAAAAGTAGTTTTCTTGAAATACAAGATAACTGTGCATAAGCACGAGACAGGGTATTGGAGTTCGCAAGGGACTCTATTATCCTGTGGAGCCGACAAGCTTTTGGGTTCTACGGAATTCAATGGATTGTCAAATGTCTGGTAGCAGGATCTAAGCCCACAAGAAAAAAGATATCTCGACAAGAGTAAAACGGGAGTCTGCTTCAAAACAGATTCCAAGAGTAAAAGTGAGAAGAAAAGATATTTGAAAATGAAAGCAGATTTTAAATCCTCATTTTCATATTTACATGTATGAGTTCACATATACTCTATTTAAAGAAGAACACATTTTTAACTTGAACACTTTACATGTTCCAGAGTTACGAGTTTTACGGAATGCATATATATTTTGTATTCAGAGTTATAAGTTTTATATAAAAAAGCATATGTTAGCTTGAATATCTCAAATGTTTCAAAGCTATGAGTTTTATAGAATGCATATACATTTTGTATTCAGAGTTACAAGTTTTATATGAAAAAGCATATGTTAGCTTGAATATTTTACATGTTTCAAAGCTATGAGTTTTATGAATGCATATATTCTGTGTTCAAAAGATACGAGCAATTGACAGTGATTGATTTATAAACTTTTATGAGCTAAAACCACTGTTGATTGAAAACCCCATGACGAATGTTGGAATTGCTCACAAGCTTAGATTAGCTTACCCGAACTTTGTTCGGATCCCCCTTTCAGGTGACTGACAGCAGTCGAGTTTTGAAGACGGTAAATCTGTCGGCTTCTGGAGATATGATTAGATGGTTCCTTGGTGGAGTTATGTAGAGTTTATTAGCACTTATGTTTAAGAGACAGTACGACAATATGTATAAACCCTTCAGGGTAATTAATGTTGATGGTGGTATGATTTAAGTATTTAAAATTTTAGTTATGCTTTGATTGTATAACCATGTGTATGCTATATGAGTAGAACGGCAGTACTGGGCGGTGTGCTTAAATTTTAAATGAGAAAAGAAAAAGTTTTCACGCTTTCGCAAAACACGAATTGCACCGCCGTTCGATACCGTTGCTTACAGGACCATTCCGCCCAATGGCCCCCGGGTCTGAGGGTGGCGGGTCGCGATCCGGGAATCCGCACAGGGTGGATTTCGGGTCGTGACAACCCTTACTTAATGGCCACAAGTTTATAAAAATTAAACATACACATACATTATCGGGTAAGTTCAAGGCTCAATGCTTACTTTCCTAACTCCTCATATACTAACATTCATACTTGCATATAATCCTTATCATGGTCCTTTTTCTTACATTGTTCCCAACATATACATGTGATGCACCTTAAACAAAAATACCCTATTTGTCATTTGGGTTTAAGCCATTACATTACAAAATGGCCCAAGGCCTATAGTTCACCGTTTTTCAAATTAAACACAAGTTATTTGGGCTTATGCTCATACATACAAAATGTCTCCCTTAGGCCAAATGTTCTTCGAGGTCCATTTCTCCCTCTATGCTTCAAGACTTCATCAAGTCTCATGTGCCGGGAGTCTCCTCTGTAATATTTAATCCCATATAGGGTAAGCATGACGGCCTAGTATGACATAATGCTAATGTAAAGAATAAAGTTAAGTCATAGCATGTGCAAAGTGTATATTTATAATCTATATGCCTTCCAATTCATCAATGCAATGGCAATGGCAATATGCATGACTTACACATGCAACTTTATGCCCAACACATGTCTCGTTTCACGGTCCTTCCCCGTTGGATTCGCGAGTACCACTTATATGTCTCGTTTCACGGGCGCACTCCCGTTGGATTAGCGAGTACCAATCATTGGCTAGATTTTGGGTTTTTCACCACATGATCTACACCCTCATAATGCATAGTACCAAAGTACTCAACACACGCCATGTTCCAAAAATTTACGTATGCCAAGATGGCTTGATTTTTCTATGCAATTTCAATGAGACATTTATCAAACACATGGGATATGCCTTAAATAATGCATCATACATAAAGCAAACTATAACTTTTAAAACACAAAACTTTGTCTACATGAACTTAGCATATAATCCAATCAATTACACATATAATCATCTTACATGTTCAGAACTTAAACAAATTCTCAAAGATTACACAAATACACAAAGTACCAATACATTGAGTAATCATAACTTTCAAACTACAAGACTTTGCCTATATGAACATAAGCTAGAATGCAATGAATTATACATATATTCAAGTTACATGTTCATCACTTCACCAAATTCCCAAAGAATACATAAGTACACAAAGTATTAACCCTAGGTTTTCAAAGCAACTATATGTTAGGTGGTTTTCTAACAACAAGTAAGCATGTAGGTCATACAATCAACATATAAAAACACTCCTAAACTTAACTCTATTCTTTACTTAGCAAAATATCATACCTAAAAGGGTTATTCTCAACCCTAGGGAGTTGTGCTCTCTGTACAGCCAAACCAATTAGTAAGAATGTAGCCCTTGTGATGGAGAACAACTTCCTAGAAGGAAGCTTTGTGAAATTCTAAGGCTAGAGATGAGTTTTGGAAGGTAGAAAGTTGAAAAACTTAGGTTTTTCTCACCTTTTCTCTCCATGCACGACTTGCTACTCTTTCTCAGACCAATTTTTGATAATTTTATCTCTCAAGGGCTGTATTTATACTAAAGGGGCTAAGGGGTAAAAAGACCTTTTTGCCCTTAATGAGTCATGGGACCCCGTTATACTACAACCCGTCCCGAAATGTCTCAATTCGACATTCTGCTTTAACCAAAGTTCTTAAAATTATGTTAAATGATATTTTTCAAAAAAATTATTTTTGCCTGTTAGCGGTTGTGGCTGGCCGGGCCCACCTAGGCCATCCGGGATGCCCTTTTTGGTCTAATTTTTAAACTATCTCTGATTAGGCTCATATTCTCACAAGAGGTGTATTTTAACATTCTAAGCATATTTCTTTTCTATGGCATACTCAAATTATGCTTCTAAACATGACTTATGTCTAAAAGATGCATGTATCCCTACCGACAAATAGTGTATGAATAGTGCCCTACCGGTAAAATGAAAAATTTATCCTGATTTTTCAAATCTTTACAAGAGTGCTCTAGATAATGAAGATCATATGTGTTTGGAGACCTACCGAGTTACGAATTACAGAATAAGGACCACGGAGGGTCCCAAATAGATAACCGCCTTCCATGGACTACTGACCTCAAAATAAAGAAACAGAGTTCAACATGGTAACTGACACGACCCGAGACCCACCCTATGCGGATCTCGAGCCGTGCACCCATCCGACATTGGGTGTCGAATCAAGGGTTCTTATCTTGCTACACAATCAGTGTCACTAACATGCAACAACTAAATATGCGGAAGACTTAAATAAATATTTAGGTAAGGTTGCATGTTATACATAAAGTGTTCTCAAAATGCGGAATACAAAATTTCTTAATACAACTAATCTTTCTAGGACGTGGATAACATGGGAGAGCTATAAGACTATCTGTACTAAGCATTACCCTGCAACTTCAAAAGTATGTCCACTGCTATTTAGATAGCTGCTACTGCTGCGGCTCTTCTACAACTTCATTTCCTGAAAGGGGTGGTAAGTTTGGGGTGAGCTAACTAAAGCTCAATAAGTAATTCTCTTTTGCTCTGTCATGTGTACAAGAATAGAGGCACTATCCATGAAAGAATTAGGATAAATGCAGATATGCTAGCCAGTCATAAATACTGAACTCATCTATGATCATCAGAAGATAAGAAATTCAAAGATAAACAAGGAAGATCTGTCTGACAATATAATCATATGTGCTGAATAAAAGCTGTGAAGTTTCAAAGTCACACATAAACATGAATATGTTCAAGTTACAAATATCGATAACATCAACAATATAAGATACTGATAGCAAACGAATCTGCGATGCCATGATGCTAGACCCGAAGGTCATAACTAGACCCGAAGGTCATATCTAGACCCGAAGGTCTTAACTAGACCCGAAGGTCTTAACTAGATCCGAAGGTCATATCTGGATCCAAAGTAAATTATGTCTAGACCCGAAGGTCATATCTAGACCCGAAGGTCTTAACTGGCATCAGATGGAAATGTGATTGATCACAAATCCGGCACTTAAATATCATCCATGAAGAATAAAGTGAAACTATGATTGAACACAACTGTTTGGCCTTTACAGCCCTAGGTACGAATGTACAACAAGAATTCAATATACAAATATACCATCATGATCAACATATATGTATGAACATCATCAAATGCTTCCCACATGATAGAACAATATCGATGTGGTTCTATAAATTCTGATAACTGTGTAAGGAGTACAATAAGCAATGTATATGGAAAGAGCTATGACTTGGCTTGGAATGTAGCACATACAGAGATCAGAGATTACTTACACTTTTTATCGATCCTTAGAACTCAAGCTATTCCCTCTCCTTTATCTTTTGACGTGCTTGTCATTGGAAATGTACTCAGTTTATAATCATAACTCATCTATGCTATATATTCAAATTTGCTTATCTTGGCTATCGGTATCTTAATTACTAATTTGGATGTCATCATTGTATCCGGAACATCGAATACAAGTGGTTTAGGCTTTTACGGATCTTAAATCGGACTCTTGGATTGAAAAAGGCAAAACTGTCATTTTGTATTTTACGTGTCTTTTATTCTCGGGACCTCTTTTCAACATTTTGACCTCACCATTGGTTCCAGAAGACTCGAGATAATAAAATTTGACTATTTATTCACTTCGTTTGGACTTCGTTTGACCTACTTTTGACTTAGGGGTAATTTCATAATTTATTAAATTTTCTGTTGGGCCTCAGTGGGATTTCTCATAAATATTGGGGTTGGTTTGCAATTACCAATAGTTCCGGTCTGAACCCACTGGTTTAGGGTTAGAAACCCTAAACCGGTTTAAACCCCCACTGGACCGACCGGTTCAGGTGAACTCAATCAACAAAATGGCCCACGATTTTCCGACCATTACTCCAGTTGCCACTTCCGGCACCGGTCGCCGAAACTGCCACCTTTCCCCACTGTTTTCCACCTCATTTGACGTCCATTTCCTCCGATTTTCATATCAAATTACCTTTAACAATCTCAACAACTCGTTTAAACTAGATTTGACCTGATTTCTTACCGTTTCCGGCACCCATAATCAGTTTTTCGGCCACTGCTCTACCTTCGGCCAACTCAGTTTTCTTACACATTCCGTTGTCTATTCTTACTGATTTTCATATCAAATGATCCTAGATCTTTAGTCATTCAGTTTAGACCTGTTTTAGACCACTACAATATACAGTTTTTAATACCCGGTTAGCTATTCCGGCCATGCACCAGTGACAAATAATTTGACCAAACTTGGTCATTCCGAGACCATTTTAACTAATTCAAGTTGCGTTGGACTCCTGAAGATGTTTCCTACTCATTTCCAGTCTTAAAATTAAGATTAATTCGACATACAAAAATCTACCATTGTTGACCGTGCACCTAGTTTGAGTTTCTTGATTTTTCTTCATGCTTCGATTTCTTATTTTTAGCATGCATTCATGATAAATTTTAAGAGAGAAGTTTAAGAAACTAACATAGATTAATACCTGTTTGGTTGCTGCTTCTTCCTTCTCCAACTCTCAGTTTCTCCAAACTGCTTTTTTCTTTCTCTCCCTAAATTTCCTGCTTCTTCCATTTTCTTTCTCTCTTTCTAACCTTCTCTCTCTCTCTCTCTCTCTCTCTCTCTCTCTCTCTCTCTCTCTCTCTCTCTCTCTCTATCTCTATTATTTCTTACCAATTCCACTGACTTGGATTAAAGACAATGCCAGCCGTCCAAGACAATGCCACCCGTCCATGCAAACTCAACACATCACTAACACTTGTTGCTTTCTAAGTTTTCTCCTGCCAACGCTAACACCTCATCTTCCACTCGTCAGCTTCCTTTCACAAACCATGTGCTGTTAGCACATGGTTTCTTTACATATATGATATATATATATATATATGTGTATATTTATACTAACCGTATATACACATATATATATATATATCTCTATAAATATATATATAAATATATATCTAATGTATTTAATAAATATATATATATATTAATAGTTATTATTTACAAATTTAAACTTGTATACACGTACTTGCACGTTTTTCCATAACTGAGTTTCCGGTGCGGCGGCACCTGGTTACTTGTGGCTGTCTGCCATTTACACCCATGCAATGTAGGTTATTAAATTAAGCGTCAATTTTTTTTTTTTTTTTTTACTTACGTAGTCAGATTTTGGTACAGCTCGGGATTATGCGTTATGATTCGGTTCACCCGGGTCAGGTACTGACTACTTCGGGTCGGATACCAGCTAACTCGGGTCGGGGCATTACAGTAACTTCTATCTATGGATATCTACAAATACCAACTTTTATGGTTCCTAATCCTACTCGGATTCGAGATCTATAACCTATAAATAATGCCCCAAGGTACGCTCCCAATTCATATTCAATCATTCTCTTCAATTATTATCTTAACTCTTTTCTAACTTCATTATCGGAGCGACTACTATTGGAGTCTACCTGGTGGCCTTCTGACCCCATCTCCTTGGCAGGGATTTGAAGGAGAAGATAGACCCCCGATCATAAACTAGTAACATCAATTTGTGTGTTCCTTTTTTTTATTGGCCATTCTAGTGGTACATGCCTACTTTCTAGAAGACTTGTAGAAATTCTTTTGATTGACTGTGAGCACAATGACCACTATGAACCATTGACTCTTTAAAGCATGTTATTCAATTGTTATAATATTTTCTTTATGAATACTAATTTTTTAAAAGAAATTTAAAATCTTTAAATTTTTTTTTATGCTTATGAGTTCCCTGCATTCTATTTTTTATGTTGCCATTTGTAACTTACATTTCTTCTCTTTTTTGTTGTTTCTTCTCGTGAATGGTCTTTTAGAAATTTTCTTTTCCTCAAATGTCTAAATTAAGAACATCAATACAATCCACCAATTAATAATTCAACAAGTATTTGAAGCATAGTGATTAAATCACTGACCCTATCCTCTAGCTTAGACATCTTGAAAATTTTACAGTCGGAGAAACTATAAAATTTTACTCTTTAAGAAATTATAAAATTTCACACATTTACAACTAGTTTGTTTTTAATCAGTATGATTCAAATTCTATTTTTTTTTTGGACACATTTCTACTACCCTAAAAGTTCTTTTAATCATCTAACATGTGGCTAAAAAAAAATCAATAGAACTAATAACAATTGAAAATTTTCTCAATTTTTATGAAAATATAAAATTTTACAATTTTTACTAGAAAACTGTAAAATTTTTCACTTTGCTGTGATGAATTTTATAGTTTTAGAGTACTTTTTTTTCTTCAAAGTACCATATTTAATATCTATCTTGTTTGATAGATCTCGATGTTTAGAACTCAAATATATAAATTGTATTAAAAATTGATTTAAATTTATTGAATTTTAAAGTTTTGCAATTTTATTTTTTTTGGGATTGTTCCTAATTTCACGGGATTTCACTAAAAGGATGTTTTTAGGACTGAATAGTTAAAGGACTTTATAGGTTAATATGTTTGGGTATAAACAAGATGATAAGTTTAGTATTTTTCATGAACTATTAGTCGAACGACCCTAATTTAAAGTCAGGACGCGTAATAATACCGATTATTAAACTTGGATTCACACCAAAGTTTTAAATAAAAGTCGTTACGTTATGTATCGGCCATTATGTATTAGTTTTTTGACCCTCTGATACCTATACTGACTGATATATCAGTGTGACTAAAACTCATAGTTGCATCGGCCGATACTATTACGGTTCGTTACAAAACTATTACAACTATTTTAAGTTTTTCTTTTCTCAAATTTTAATTTTTTTTAATTTTTAATTATTTAAATTTTTTTTATAGAGAGATACTTATATCAATACTGACCAATATATCAGTATGACTAAAATTCACAACCGTATTGGTCGATACAATTACGTATCGGCCACTATAGCCGTTACGATACGTTACAAGACAATAACGACTGTTTTAAGTTTTTTTTTTCAATTTTTTTTATTTTATTTTTAATTTTTTTCTTCAGAATTCTTATATTTTTATTTATTTTTTAATTTTTTTCTTCAAAATTCTTATATTTTTATTTATTTTTTATTTTTATAAGATTTATATACAAGAAATATACTTAACAAAATAATCTAAAGTAAATTGAAGTAGGTTACTAAAATATTTGCGTCAATACAAACTTGAAAATGTCTCTTAGCCTCAAATTTTTTTTAATTTTTTTATTCCATAACTGATTACACTAAGTTGATTTTCATGCTTATAATCATTTTTTGTTGTAATGTTATTCGAACGAAAGAATACTTCTTATTAGTTTAACTTTAAAAAATTCATATAAAATAATAGAATACTTTTTAAGTGTTATTTATAAGAAAAATATATTTTAGGTGTTAGAAAATTTAAAAATAATAGCAAACAAATATTAAAATATGATAATTTTAGTCAAGACATGCGTACAAGTAACTTTTAAGAGATTTTTTAGTGTTTAAAAATATTCACGGTTACATTTTCTGATTCTCGTTACAAATGACATGATATTGTTATACCGCGACGGCGACGGCGATCGTGATTTAAATCCATGATTCACACTGGTGCCTTTGGTCAATGTATCCTGAAATTGGTTATAGTGCCTGATATCTCCGTTGGTTTCGCTTTGCCCTTAATAAGTGTAAAATTGATATTTAAAAATATATATATATATATATATATATAAAAAATAATATCAACATCAACATAATTCGTTTGGTCAACTAATAGAGGAGAGTCTTTTGTTACTGACATTACAACAGAAGTAATGTCACTATATAATTTCTCAAATCACAAGGGAATCATCTATAATTTTATCATATCTCAAGAAAAGTCGGTGTAATTTACATAATATTTTTTCATATTTTAATTTTATACAATGATGAATAGAGAGAATAGTACCCACGTAAATTGTAATTGCAGCACTCCGAAAGAACCTCAGCCCTATCTATCTATGGTAGCGAGCTACTTTTTAAAATAATACTGTTGTTGTGGTATCTTAATTCAGTGGCTTTTGTGGGCAACTAATAGTAATGTATAATTTCGCAACTAAGTTTGTACAACTACCCCACGATTCCGTTGGGCAAGTGAATATTGCTGACTTGAAGTATTAGTAGTATTCACTAAGGTGTGACATTCACCTAAGACAATTTTTTCAATTGACACTCTTTGCAACTCTTATTTTTCTCCTAGTGCCGAAATGCATGAATTTTAAGGTGCACGCCTGTCAAAGTCTAAATATATTTTAACACTTTGAATTGATAAAGCAACCGATCTTATACTTTTTAGTTTACTGAGCTCAATTAGATTGGTTTGCTCTGCATCTTGCTGGTGTTTTGACCCCTAAATTTACAAAAAATCATTTCTTATGCAAATTTATTAACAGCATTGTACAAATAGAATTTTATTTTATAAATAATAATTCTTAAGGATTGGTCTGGAATATTTGAGTTGCATTATTACTTTAAAAATTCTATTGTCACATCATTCTTGATGTAGATTTTGTATGAAAAGATTTCCAAAGATTTCTAATTTTCAGAAGAAAAAAATAGTAATAAAGATATAATTTTTTTTATTAAAAAACAGTCTAATCCAATTCCCAATTTAGCCCCATACGTACAGTTCCATGTTTTTTTTTTTTTGTAATTTATTTAGAAACCAATTACGATCGATGTGTTCCAATGGTGACTTCAACTCCCATGCATTTGAAACTTCTAAATTGCGAAAATGCATTAATGTTTGTCTCTCTACCAATAGATTATTGATCAATTTTTGTACAAATATGGATGAAATGAAATATCCTACTTACACTGCGTTTGACAGCATGAAATTCAACCATACTTGAAATTTACTAATGTAGAAAATTGCTATATATATATATATATATATCCCCCTCAATTGCATCCCCGAATATGATGTTTTAGGATATACTGATTTTTCCAAAGCTATCATATCCTTGACAAAAACCTACTTCTTTCCTCTAAATAAATGAAACAACACTAATCCATTTCTTGGAAAGGAAAGATTTGGAAGAAAAAAATTAGAAATTTGGAATTTAAAAAAGTAATAATAACAAGAAAAAAAATATATAAAACCAACAACAACAAAATATATATATAAAATGAAAATAAAACATTTTTTTTTTCATTCCATATAAGCAGCGGTTCGGATTAACTGATTGATGTCCCTGAAAATCATAGGGTTTGATTGGAGTTCAGGGTCATCTGCTAGGGTTTGAACAAATTGTTTGGGAACCAAGCACTTATCCTCTGAGTATAACTTCTCTTGGATTAATGGAGATCCAACAAGAAAATGGAGTTCTTGTAAATGGAATGCTTCCTCATTTTTCTGCATTTACAAATCACCAACATATACATACACACACACATAAATCATGCATGATACTCAAATTTCTCATCACAAATATTGTAAATTAAACGAATTGCGATTAGAATTTGCCCCTAAAGCGAGAAGGTGGGTGCCAATATTCTTCATCATTTGTTTGGAAAAAAAAAAAAAAAACACAGCTCTTATTCATTGTCAATATTCATCTATTTTAACAACAAC
The DNA here is from genome assembly GCA_008638375.1 of Nyssa sinensis. Classification (NCBI taxonomy): domain Eukaryota; kingdom Viridiplantae; phylum Streptophyta; class Magnoliopsida; order Cornales; family Nyssaceae; genus Nyssa; species Nyssa sinensis. The sequence continues at coordinate 8,972,484 of CM018052.1, forward strand.
AGAAATAGCAATAATAATAATCATAATTTTAGAAACTAATGAAATGATGCAAAACAGAGATGACAAAGTAAATAAAAACAGAATTACCTGAATTGAACCCATTAGTTAATAATGATAATGATTTGGAAAATTATTGAAATTGAAAAGCATCAAACAAGGAAGAGAAAAAGGAATTACCAGAATTGAGGCCATGAGTTGAAGAATTCCAAGTTGGGCCTGCAAGTAGTTAATATAGTTGAAAGCAGCTTGGAACATGTCAGCAGTATTCATCTTGTGGCCGCCAGGAATAAGTTTCCCAAGCTCTTGAGTCTTCTCCGTTATCTTCCTCCTCCTCTGCCTGGCCGCAACGCTCTGTGCAGACAGGCTCTCTCCATTGGGTTTCTTCACACTACTCTCCACTACATGACTTGTGCAATTATAAGCCACTGGAGTTTGGAAGTCCGGCAATGGCAAAAATTCTGGTAACTGCAGAGAAGGATTCGGAACAAACTCTTGATGATTACAGAAACCAGCGGGCCAGTAATAGCAGCTGTCTTGGCAATGGCAACTCTTTTGGCGTTTTGGGTAGCAGCAGGTCTCGAATTCTTGTGCTGGACAGAGTTCCGGGGAGAGGGAGTACTTCAAGTGATCCGATGGAGGAGGAGACAAGTACGGGAGGAGATGGGTGTAGTCATCTGAGACCATGAGCACCTCCTCATTGGGATCCAAATCGAAGAGAGGGTCGATACAAATCTCTGAAATAGCAGAATTGTCGTAGAAGCCAATTAGCTCTGTGGACAGCTCTGGTTGTGTTTGTGACAAGATATTCATTTCTGAGTTGAGATATTGTTCAAGTGTCCCCCAGTTGGAGTAATAGCTCAGAGCCATGGAAAATTAAATCTGTGTGTATATATATATATATATTAACCCAAAAAAAGAAGAAGAAGCAGAAGAATGATAATTAAGTTCAAATGTGAGAATTCTAAAATTGAAGGATGAAGCTATACATACATACATACATACATACATATATATATATATATATATATATTGCGGTGTCATTTGCTGAATTGATAATAAAGGATGTGATCATTACTAGATACAAAAAATTAAAGAAAACGCTTTTCTGCTATTTTGTTAATTACGTACAAGGCTTAATAAGAAGAATATGCAGAATCAATAGCGTTTCTTAAGGGAAGATGAAAAGTTAAAGTAGAATATGAACAACTCTATATCAGTAATTTGAAAGTACAAAAGCACAGAGACTACTATGTTAGTCTACTCAAAAAGTATAAAAGCACTGGAACTAGCCTGAGATATATATAGCTCTTGGTGTAATAACAAGAAATAAAAATATTTATATGGAGACAGATATACACACACACATACATACAGATAAAGAAAGGATGCATGTAAGTAAAAGACAGAAAAGAAAGGTAGGCAGCCATTCGAGAGTGAGAGAGAGATACCTGAGGAAGATACTGTCCTTCGATCTGTTTGTTGAATAACTGTGGACCTAAAGTTACCGAAGCGGGCAGACTTATCAAACTATATAAATTAACTAACACTACTATGAGAGAGAGAGAGAGAGAGAGAGAGAGAGAGAGAGAGAGAGAGAGAGAGAATGGGGGACGTGGGGGTTTAGTGTGTTAGGGGAGATGAATGAGGTGATGATAAGTTCAGGAGTAACGGGTAACGAACTCCTAATAAGTAGGAGGACAGGTGGCCCTTTCCTGTCTTTTCTAGGGTTTTTATAGCAGCACGTTACAGCCCTTTTTTTATGCCGTGTGGCGGCTGATTTTTTCTGAACTCTCTCTCTCCCCGAATTTTATTGAACAGCCGTTACTTCTGTGACTTTTGTTTTTCTCGCCCTTGTCCTTTATCCTCCATAATCCATATACATATATAAATTATGATTTAAAGGAATTGAAAAAAAAAAAAAAAACAATGTTTTGAGCAGACCTTAATCAGTTATTTGAGTGGCCGGAGGACCCACTTCAAAGACAATATTCCTTCATTCCATGCAATTGGGGCGTTTCTTCACACGTTTGGGACTCCACTTTGTAATATCTTTTGTGTACAAATTAATAATATTAGATATAGCTTATTTTGAGATCAAGTTGACTTGTCCTTTACAACTTGGAATGACACACCAATTTGTAAAAGTAGTTTATGTATATTTTAGGAGTAACATTTTTAAAGTTTTTTTCCTTTTAGTTATTGTTTGATATAATGGCTTTCACTATCCACTACAAAAAAAAATAGATTTTTTGCGACGGGCCTTATTTGCGACACTCAGTGCGTGTCGCAAAAATATACTATTAGCAACGCACAAGGTGTACGTCACTAAAAAAATAAGAAAAAGGGTTTTTTCACGCGAAAAAAATGGGTGCTAATCGTTTGGCGACGGACAAGAGATCTTGTTAAAAAAATATCCTTTAATTTGCCTTTTTTCTTTTATAGAAATAAAAGTCAAACCCTTCATTGCATCTTTTCTTTCAAGAAATCTTGTTAATTTTTACCACTATTTTTGTTTTTTTTTTTTCTTGATATGTTTATATTCATTGTACATGATCACATATGTTGATCTTTGGTTAGAGAAAAAAAATTAATTGGATTGCCATCTAATGGCTCCTTCGGCATTGCTTCTTGCTTTCTTTCTTGCAACGTGATTTTTCACCTCGTGAGAAGCAGCTAAGTCACCAAATGCAAATAAAACGCCCCACCCAATGACAAAAAAGCATTTGCGGTTAGGACTAAGAGTCCTTGTATGAGTTGGCATATCTCATTTAACAAAACTAGAATTGTAATTGGAGTTATTGAATCTAAGTTTGTTGGAATTAAAGAGGCGAATTTCAAGGACTGGGGGAAGTGATTGCTTCTCTCTAGAATACCTCTTTCTAGTTTCCATTGTATCTCGCCATTAATGGAGCTAAATCAGACCTTAAATGTTGGTTTGAATGGAATCAAGGAAGATTTGGGTACATTTATCACTACAACAGAAGATTCTCCATACCCAAGTGCTACTGAGGAACAGATAACCCTATCTCTAACCTCAAAGGTTAATGAAACTCCAACCACCCCTGGGTTGGAGCAACTGAGCCACCTTGTGTTTAGCTTCTGCCTAGGTGAAGGTATTGATTGTTTGGGGGGTTGATGTTGAACTTGTTGATGAACAACAAGCTAAGAATGAAAGGAAATGGCAAACATAAGTGGAAAAAACTTCTCCATCCCTGTCATAGTCAGACAATGCTAAAAGCGGAGAGTTTATCCACAAGATAGCTATCGATCTTGAATTAGAATTTAGAGGTTTCTCAAACAATCTATCATTCCTATTCGATAACGCCACGGTGAATCATGGTGAGACAAGCAGCTCTAGAGGAGGGGGCATGGAGGATAGTTTGAGTCTACAAGTAAGGGAAGAGCTTCCATTGTGGCGCATGGTTCTCATTCGTTAACAAAGGGAGGTGGCAATCCAAGCTCATGCAACAAGTCTACGAACCTCACCAAACACACAACACAAGTGGTGACACGACCCGAAACTTGCCTTATGTGGATTAGAGGTCGGTGATCGACACTGTCACTCAGACAAGGCGTACAAAATCAAATGAATTGCGCATGACAATAATAATTTTCTTTTCTTTTAAGCAAATGCGGAAGCTACACATATCCAACTCATCTGATGTCCAAATCAACTTTAACAATCATCACCAAGATTATCTCCAAGTATAATTTTCATCATCATTAATCACCATTCAAGTCTAATAACATTTTTAGTGTCACTATGTCATAATATCTAACATTAATATCAACCTTACAGGATATATATTCAAATTATGACTCGGAGCTATATATCACTAAAGTTGCCCAAAAGCACACCATTAGCTTTATTAGTCACCATCATTGCATTTTCTTCCATATTATGTTACCTAAAAAATTGTTATAATTCTGGGGTGACCTAACTTAACTCAGTAAGTAAATCATACACTCTGTCATGGGTTACACAAGGGTGTATAACAAGCCAATAATCACAAGATTTCAAGTTCAAAAGAATTGGCCATCAAGGCAGAATAACACAGTTGATAAGGAGTTCACAAATGCGATAAGAGTGACTAAACAAGTCCACAAATATAAATTTATCAGCATATAATGTTTAGTTGCCCAAATCAAAGGGATTCAAATCGAAAACAAAAGATAAGCCTCATAGGCATATTTATTATTCAAAAAGTGACATCATCAAGTCAACAAAATTATATGGAATCAAACATATATAAATTGAATCAAATAGATGATATCAAAAAATAGGGCTCGGCTACCCCCATACAATACTCATCCAGGTTTACCACTCATCTCTAGGTTCCCCTAAATGGCACTAAGAACTCTTATCATCATATCAAATGTCCTCATAGGGACAACGTGTTGGGTATCATTCCCAAACACCAATCCATAGGTCATCAACATCCAAAGAGTTAAGATGGGCGTTGTGACAGACACAACCCCGAGTACTCGCAAATAATGTTATCAGCAAAAGAATTCTACAAGGTATATGCATATCCATAGGTTACAAACTTCCATAACAAAAGGGATAACAATGATAACAAAGAAAAGATAAAGCCAAGGAGTCAACGGACTCAAAGATATTCACAACAAATACGATCTCAACAAATCACAAATTCCATAAAATGAAAACATGATAATCAATGGGTTGTGAACTTGAAGCAATTATTGATGCATGTTTTAAGAAGCAAAAATATATTGTATTGGGATTCAAGTATTTTCTGAAGCTTGTTTCAAAGCTCATTAATGGCAAACTATTTTACATGCTAGGGTTTCTATCTCTTTTGGGCCTACTTTTTACGTTTAATCTATTCAAAATGAACTCAGATATTGAATGAGAGGGTTTGGTTAGCCTTACTTTAGTCCAGCTTTGATTTCCCCCATAAATCTTTATTTTCTCTCTCTAATTCCTCTCTCCTCAAACTGGTAGCATTCCTCCACCATTCTGCTATTTCTTTTATGATCTTGCTTCCTTTTTAGGCTCCTAGAAGCTGGATGCAACTGGTATTCCCCCTTTCTTTTTCTCCTTTTCATTTCTCTTCAAGTTTCTTTTCTCTCTCTCTTTATGCTTCGGTTGATGTGGGTTATGGAGTGTATCAGACACTAGTACATCTTTTATGCATGTGTATAAGCTGTTTTTGCAGCATGGATTTTGATTGGGTCAAGTTTTGGTCCAATGACACAAGGCCATCTAATCCTTGACTAGCCCACAAGTTGACACCAAATTTTGGCTGTATGAAGTTCATGCCAATATATGATGCTTATATTTATGTTTGGTTGAATACATGACAATAGAACTCTAGTGGCCAAGTGATAAAGTTTTGGTAGTCTTAATATTGATCTTGAGTTCAAGAATTTGTAGCGACTTTTTAAGTTATTTTTCTCCCTTTTCCTTTTGTATATGCATTATATTGCATTTTAGAGTATTTTATTAATTCTCAAACTTTCCATTTTAAATCTCACAAAAGTCTCTTATAATTTTTGCAAAGTTTCTTGATTAAGCATACTTTATTCATGCATCATTAGTCTTGTCTTGAATGTATTTCAGACACTAATCTTTCAAAATTATTCCAAGTGTTAATCATCGATTAGTGTCAAACGTAATTCGTTATCAAGTTACGACATTTGTCATTAAATCGCATTCTTAAAATTGATCGTCTCCAATCTATAGCTAATTGCTCTCATTCATACATTTGGCTCTATATTTATGGACTATTAGTCTTAAGTAGAATTTTTCAAGATAAATAAGAGAGCTCTCTTATCATAATCATCATTATCCTAATTACTTCACTTAATTGGATCAGGATGTTATTATCCCCCCCTTAAAAAGAGTTTTGTCCTCAAAAGTCAGACACTCATATTTAGAAGGCTCTATTCTCTTTTCATGCTAATTTCATTAACATGATTTCTTTTAATTTGTAAGTCAATAGTGATCTTAAAGGTCAAGGGTTTGACTTTTTAATTTTTACTCTCGGTACCTCGAAATTTTCAATTCAAAGTGTCCAAATTCTTGTATTAGTATTTTAGTGCTTACTTCTTTAGTCCTGGGACTTGTGGTTATGGGTCTATTTCCCACTGTTACCTGTATTTTAACTAGTTCCACGTCTAGTCGTCATATTAATCTTATTTGGCATTAAGTTGTAATCACATTACTATTCGGGATTTCCCAACTTCTGTTGGTATTGTATAGCATATCGTGTGCCAGGTAGAGGTATCTAATACCTTGATCTTTTCTTTTCTATTGGTTACTTTAGTAGTAGTTTGGAAAGTCAATGGTGTAAATAAACTACACCACTTTCATCATTTGGTGAGTATTGAATTCCTATTTTCGAGTACGTTGGTCTTCATTAAGGGCAGGTCCTTGATTGATTTACACAATTTCACTTTCATTTTAATTTCTTTTTTGGACGCAAATCCTTTCTTGGATTCACTACATGTGTTCGGTTGTGTGATTTGCAACGTTACTTGCTTAAGTCTCTTTTTGTCCATTCGACTTTATTTGAGTACTACACTCATCGTATTCTCTTTTTGTGTTCATGAGTATCCTTTGGTTCTTACAAGGATGGTTTACTTATGTGCCCTTTGTATTACAACCCTTTTCGATGCAAGGGTAACTTTTGGTCAATTCATAAAATCCATCTGTGATTCTCAGTCACATACCCATTTTTGTAGGTCATTTAAGTCGAAGATTTATCAATCCTCTTTTCTTCTCATTGTTGTACTAACTTGTTGGCATATCTGCCTTTGTATGCATTCATTCTCATGGATAAAAGAAGGTTGAAAAGATTAGTTCCTCCATTTCTTCCAAATTATCAGTTGGTATGAATACCATTTATTTCTTGTTCACGATTGAGCTTTTCATAGATTTTGATCTCCCATTCCTTTATGGGTTGAAGTATAGTAATTTTACTTAGTTTATTTATTCTTTAAGCCTTGGTGGACTTATTAAAGATCCTTAGGGTGGTATTTCACCCTAGTTACTCATTCTTCATATAACAATCTACTTTTTGAAAGTACTTTTAACTGTGATATTGTATTTAGTTCCCTTTGAGCCTTCCACATCAATTTTGAACAATTCAAATCTCAAAGTCCTACAACTTTTTCTAGGAATAGTCATTATTTCTGGTTTTCATTACTTTTGCACAAAAAGTTACTCAAATGTCTAGTTTCTTATGCTCATTGTCATATTTTATTTATCATCATCTTACGTTTCCTCAATCGTTATTCATTTTTGCCATTTTTTTTTAGAGAAATTATTTAATTACTTAGGGAGTACCTTGTACGTTTCATGGCTCCAAAGCCACAGTGAGGTGATTAGTCTTATATGTAACTAAAGATCTAATAGCATACTAAAACTCACTCATTTGCAAGTATTGTTATCCACAGTTCTGTACATTCTGGACTTTGTATCATATCTCAAATTTTCTTAAGTCAATTAGTCATCTTATTATTATTGTCATTACATTCGATGTTCAAGGTTGATCAAAATCAAGTAACGTTCTCCAATCAAGGAACTTCTCAACTTCCATAGCATCACAATTTTAGTTATTCTCACTTTCTTCCATAATCACAATTATTCTCGTGGTACCTAAAAGAACTACGTACCCTTTACCATAAACGTTGTCCTTGTAAGCTTATATAGACTTTTTACAAGAAGTTTAGTCTCTTCGATCATTATATCACATTGATCCTCAAAAGTTCTTCGAAGTCATTAATCATAAGTCAGTCTTCTTTTAGAACCATCATATTTCATAATGTTAACTTTGACAATCTTGCTCAATCAGCAATTGCCTCTCAAGACTCTATTTGTCTTTACCCTATCAAGGTCAATCTATGACTCACTCAAGAGTCCTCACATTTTTTATATATCATCAATTTATCTGGAGTCTCAAACTTCTCATGTCACTATCTTTTAAGTCTTCTACAAACTATCTCTCCTATAGATTTGTTGTCAAACTCACCGACTTTCCCAAAATTTCACAATTCTAACTCTATGTCACTCTATATTTTCCAAAAGAGCAAAAATCGTTACCCTAGTTCAAATTATAGTTTCCCATAATTCACTAATCAATTCACAACTTAATTATTCAAGAGTCATTAACCTTAATACTGGTATGGTCATTCTTAAGAATCCTTAACCTTTGCTCTTAAGCATACTACTACCTTCTATAAGTCACTATTCATTTGATCATCTCAATCGTTTAAAAATCATCGAATTCAGTTATGGAATGGTCTTTCCCAAAGACCATTAACCTTTGCACCTAAACACGCTATTGTCTTTTAAAATCACAGATAATTTAATCATCCAATAGTCATCAAGTCCAATAGTGGTATGATCTTTCCCAAAGAACCATTAACCTTTGCTCTAATACCACTCTGTCACAACCCGAAACCCACCCCATGCGGATTAGGGGTCAGTGACCGACATTGCCACTCAAACAGGCCATACAAAATCAAATGAATCGCACAAGATAGTAATAATTTTTTTTTCTTTTAAGAAAATGCAGAAGCTACACATATGTAACTCATCTGATATCCAAATCAACTTTAACAATCATCACCAAGATTATCTCTAAGTATAATTTTCATTATCATTAATCACCATTCAAGTCTAATAACATTTCTAGTGTCACTATGTCATAATATCTAACATTAATATCAACCTTACGGGATATATACTCAAATTATTACTTGGAGTTATACATCATTAAAGTAACCCACAACCACACCACTAGCTCCATTAGTCATCATCATTGTCTTTCCTTCCATATTATGTTACCTGAAAAATTATTATAATTTTGGGGTGAGCTAACTTAGCTCAATAAGTAAATTCTTCACTCTGCTATATTTTACACAATGGTGTATAAAAAGCGAATAATCATAGAATTTCAAGTTCAAAGGAATTAGCCATCAGCCCAGAATAACATAATTCATAAGGAGTTCACAAATGCAATAAGAATGACTAAGCAAGTCAACAAGCACAAATTTATCAACATATAATGTTTAGCTACCCAAATCAAAGGGATTTAAATAGAATACAAAAGATAAGTTCATAGGTGTATTTATCATTCAAAGAGTGACATCATCAAGTCAACAAATTGTGTGGAATCAAACATATACAAATTGAATCAAATAGATGTTATCAACAAATAGGGCCCCGCTACCCCCACATAACACTCATCTAGGTTTACCACTCATCTCTAGGTTCCCCTGAATGGCACCAAAAACTCTTATCATCATATCAAAATGTCCTTATCAGGACAACGTATTGGGTATCGTTCCCAAACACCGACCCATAGGTCATCAACATTCAAAGAGTTAAGATGGGCGCTGTAACAGACACAACCCTGGATACTCACAACTAATGTTATCAACAAAAGGATCGATTCCACAAGGTATGTGCATATACATAGGTTACAAACGTCCACAACAAAAGGGATCACAATGATCACAAAGACAAGACAAAGCCAATGAGTCAAAAGACTGATAGGTATTCACAATAAATAGGATCTCAACAAATCACAAATTTCATAAAATAGAAACATGATAATCAATGGGTTGTGGACTTGAAGCAATTATTGATGTATGTTTCAAAAAGAAAAGATTGGCAGTTATACAAGTAGGCCACATTGGTTGAATAGAAATTCACATATTAAAGTTCGAGTTTATTTACATTGGGTCTTTAGCGTTGCATTCTCATACTGGTACCATAGTAGCTATCCCATAACCTTGCTCCATTTTTCTATCATTTAGGTGATCCTACAATCATAGATCAAAAATATATTATATATTGAATTAGTATTCATTCTAATTCCAAGCATCTTTATTCAGCATTTTAAGTTCTTTTGAACTTAGTTTACTCGATTAAGAGATCCTCAAATTTCCAGTTTAGGGTTCCTAATGCTTTATAACTTATTTGGCCCCTCAAGGGCATAATGATAATTTACACTTTTAATGTCCCATATTTCTCCATACACGATTTACGTATTCGGACTTCATTTTTGAGTCCGGTCGGTCTTTATAACATTTACATAAACCTTTTAATTTCATATATACACTTTTAGTAACTTCATTAAGTCTTAAGGACGTATTCGTCATTTTTTTGTTTGTTACTAGGTCTTATTTTTCTCAAAATGACGTCACTGTCAAGTCTAAAATGTCGAAGATAATCAGTTTAAGCTTTTCTGAATCTTAATTTGCATATATGTGACTTATATTAAGCCTAGGGGCATTTTTATAATTTTGCACTTTCACAGGTCCCATTTTTTGGTACTTTGTTTGCTAAAATGAACTTTACCGTTGAGTTCGAAATGTCAAAGAAAGTCAGAATATGCTATCTCTGACATTCAACTAGCTCTTGGATCGCTAAGAACATAATGGTGATTATGACATTTCACGTGTCTATATTTTCAGAACTTCATTTCATAAGATGGATCCTGCCATTGGGTCCAGAATGCCCCCAAAATGTTAAGATAGGTATTTTTATAGTTATCAGACAATTGATCGCTTAATTAATCATTACGATATAATTAGAATTATTTCAGTTTGCCCGTTCATATTTTTTGGGATCTAATTTTGCAAATCAAACTCTACCATTGAGTTTGGAATGCCCAAAAACATTGGGTTAGACTCCTTTTTTATTTTAATTGGCCTTCATTTGGCCTATTTTGGCCTAAGGGCATTTTGGTAATTTCTCGTAATTTAAAAAGGATTTAAAAATAATCTAAAATTATTTTTCTGGGTCATTTTGTAATTAAAAGAGAAAGGTCTTGGGTCAAAATGTAATTTTAAAAACTTAATTAACTGGACCGTCCGGTCTAATTGGAAATCAAGTGAACCGGTTTAGACTAGATGAGAACCAACTGGTTCAGTCCAGTTTGCTACGTCATGCTGATGTCAAGCTGATGTCTGCGCATTTTATTATTATTATTTTATTCTTTAAGGATTCAAAACGATGTCATTCCATTTATTATTAGAATATGTTCAAAGCGGGTCAACCCAATTCGACCCGTTGACCAACCTGGTAAACAGTTGACTTGGTCTACAAAGACCCTACCTGTAATACCCTGACCTAGTTGTAACCGAATAAGCCATGCAACCCGAGCCGTTAGGGCTTTCTGTTTAATGTTAAATAAAATGGACAGTTTGAAAATTTAAAAGTTCGAAAGTACGAATGATGCTCGGGCGATACCCGAACAAACCACGAACGAATACCGAAATAAAAATGAAATTTAAAATAAATAAAATAAAATAAGTTAAGATAAAAAGGTTGATAAAATTTAATAATAAAATAAAGATAAGGATAATAAAATAAAATAAAATAAAATTTTGGTACACGTGTAAAATGTATATATGTAGATATATTAGATCGTGTGTGCATGTATATATATATATATACACAAATCCATGCAGAAAAGTGGATAAGAGAGGGGGGCGTGACTGGAGGATTTAGGAGTTTGAATTTAAACAGAAAAGAGATGAGGGATAGGTGGGCGGATCCAAAGGGATTTAGAGAGAGAGAGAGAGAGACGTGAGGCGTATGCAAACTATATGTGTATATCTATATGGGTGATCGGATGTGAGGGAAAGAAAAGTACAATAAAGCAAAGGAGACTGAGAGTGAAGCTTATAGATTTAGAAGAAGGAACCAAGAGAGAAAATGGAAAAAGGGAAGGGATTCGCGGCTAGGAAAAAACTCAGAAAAGGTATGGATCTGATTTTCTTTTTTTAAAAAAAAAATTTTAAGCACAAAGTATAGATTTGAATGTAGGGTCATAATCAGCAAGAATCTAGGTTTTATTTGCAAAAAGAACCGAAGGAAAAGGTGTAGAAACAAGGGAAAATGGGGCAGTTGCAGGTTATGCGTCTTAGTTGTTTTTGTGAATTTTGTGCATTAAAACTTGATTCTAACGATGATTAAATTATCCTCTTAAGTGCAGGAATTCAATAGGAATTTATTTGGGTCAAAACCGTAGAAAAAAAGGGTAGGAAATAGGGGAGAAAAGGGCTGGCCGAAAAATCGCATAGCCAACCAGAGCTACGGTTCTTCTTATTTTGGGGGAGATTCGACACTCCAATCAAAAAATCGAGGGTAGGTTTGAGTTGCCCATGAGAAATAGGTTCGGGCCTAGTGGAAACCGTGAGAAAATCCGTCGCTGGAAAGTCACCATCAACGAAAGAGACCACCAGCATTGCTGGGGAAGAAGACGATATTGTTGGGTTCTTGGTTTGGGCCAAACCGGGTCGGGTCAGACCCGACCCAGCCCCTCTAAAGGCTACCCAGCACTGTGACATTATGGTGTTGTGTTTTTAAGTAGAAATGGGGGGTGTTTGGCTGGGAACTTAAGGAGTTTAAAATCAGCATAATAATATCTTATTCCTATTTTAATCCATTAGCCACTATTTAACTTATGAAACTAAAGAAAAAATTGTGCAGGGGTAACGACTTGAACCCATGACCAAGGGGGAAGGGTGGGAAGAATGGACCACTATGCCACTGAGGCACATGTGGCCTATTTTGCTTCAAGTAATATATATATATATATATATATATATATATATATATATATTAGATACAATCAATTAAATTAAATAATTAATTAAATTAGTAATTATTCAATTAATTCTCAATATACAAATGAGTCAAATAAATAGTGTAAATTTACTGTTTTGGACCTTCTGGATTCAATGGTGAGATCCATTTCAAGAGACGGAATTCCAAAAAGAATAAAATACCCGTGGAAATGCCAAAAATGACCAAAATGCCCCTATGTCTAATGTGAGTCAAACGGACTCCGATTGAGTTAAGTAAATAGTGGATTTGTATTGTTTAAAACCTTTTGGACTCAACGGTGAAGTCCGAATTATAAAAACAGAACCCAAAAAATAGAGACACATAAAAGACCATTTTGCCCTTGGGTAAATTAGTTTAAATTAGAAATTGTAAAAGCCTAAATTAGTAAAAGAGATACTTAGAGTGGCGAGGTGTTCAAATTGATAAATGGCATTAAAACTAAAATGTGTTTATTGATATATAGGAGACTCAAAAGGGAAAGGGAAGGTCACAGAATACTTGGACGCATTGATAAGGTAAGTGAATTCCTATCTCTTATACGTGGTTTTCCAAGCCACGATCTTTCTATTACTCCCAAAACTTGTACTCATGTATATATATATCCACTGTTATTGTTCCCACCATAGATATTGTCCTATCTGGTGGATGCCTATTGATTGATATCTCATGACTTGATTCATTGTATTGATGGCTATCACTGTATGCTTATGTTATGATGTTCCATACTTTGTACACTTCATGTGGAATACAATACAATCCTGATTTATGTTAAATGTTGGGTTTTGTGCTCAGTCACATTATCCATCCGATGCTATCTGATTGACTGGACCTACGGGTCAATTTATGGGACCTACAGGTCAAACAGACACATAGCAAAGATGGCATTTTTACGCAGTCAGTTTAATAGGCATTTTATATGTAATATCCCGACTCAAAAATACTGGGTCATATGGCACGTATTACGAGATTAAAAAATAATTAGTGTAAAGATATTTACACTCAAGAGAATAATTGATTAATTATTTTAATTAATTAATTAAGATAATCATTTTTAATTATGATTAATTGTTATGGCACACAATTACACACATGAAATGTGTGTTATGTATATGAACATGTGATCAAGTATGTATGTATGTATGTATGTACATAAATATATTAAATATCTATATATATATGTGTGTGTATAAAATAAGTGTGAACAGTGATGTGTAGGTATGAGTGTCGGCAGTGAGAATGTGTGTGTGTGTGTGTGTGTCTCCATGTGTATTAGTGTGTGTAATATATATATATATATATATATATATATATTATACAATGTAAAGATCAAGCAAAGATCCAAATGAAATTAAATGGAAAGCTGAAATTGTAAAAGTAGAATTTATGAGAGTGTAAGAGGGGTTGATGAGGGCTAGAAGTAGGGTTAAAACGTGTAGAGAGAGAGAGAGAGGATTTGGAGAGAGAGAGAAAGGAGTCGGTGGATCCATTATAAAGAAAGTTCATGCATTACATGCTTGCCATTATCAAAGGGAGAAACTAAAAAGCTTAAGGAAGGAAGAATCAAAAGAGAAAAGGGTCAAAAACCACAACAAACAGGTGTGAACACTTGAGCTTGTTATTTTCTCTCTCTAAGATTTAAGCATGAATATAAACTGTTTTGAGTAGTTTATATATGTAAGATGTTTAATATATGTTTAGAAGTGTATCAAGCATGAAAATTGGTCTTAAAAACACCTAAGGAATGGAAACTCAGAAGCTACGGCCATTGAAGGACCTTGCTCACGCAGGTCTGAACCGACTTCCACCAAACTGGTTTTGGCTTACCAAAACTTCAAACAGAGACTGAGAGGGTTCTACAAACCCTACTACGCGATCACAGAACCCAAGAAATGACCTCCAAAAATTAACTTGCAGGTTACGGGTTTGAAACCCAATACCTTAAACTCGATGTTAAACCTACCTTTATGAATGGAAAATGAAACTACATGAGAAATGGGTCACAACGGATCAAACCCCAAGGGTTTTGGCTCAAAAATGAGCATTTACGACCGAATTTCAGTTCGGATTATCAAGGTTTAAATTGAACAGCTGAGTTCATTTTGAACTCCAAAATGAATGCCAAACTGATTAGTGATGTCTTAGGAACATTTTAAATCAAAAACAATGGCAAATGATCAAGCAAAAATTCATGAAAATGAAAAACATGAAAACCTGCAACTAGGGCAACGTAAGGGTCAAAGTGGGGAAAAAGACAGTGAGTTAACTCGTTTTAAAATTTATCGAGTTGACTCGGACACGTGTCGGGACGAGATTAAGTCCACCGCATTAGTGGAACAACGGCGTCTCATATATGTTTTTAATTTTTAAAATGTTAGGGCTGACATCATCATGACGTCAGCATCACGTGGCAAACCGGCCAAACCGGTTGGTTTAATGGGAGACTGGACCGGTTCACTTTAAATTGGACTGAACCCACTGGTTTTCTATTTTATTTAAATTAAATAAACCAAACCTTTTCCTATTTACGGATTGATCCCAGAACTTTTGAAAAATCCTACTGTGGCCCAGCTGATGAGAATTTTATGCAATTAATCTCCTAGAAAAATAATTAAATAATTAATTTAATTATTTAATAAATAAAAATAAAGCAGAATTACTATTTTGCCCCTGAGTCATATATGAAGCAAATGAAGTCCAAATTAAACATATAAATAGTGTATTTTAACTATTTCTGATATTCTGAAACTAATGGTGAGGTCCATTTTATGAGACGGGACCTAAAAAATAAAGACGTAAAGGGGTAAATGACCAAAATACCCCTTGTTCAAAATAAACAAATTATTAGTGTATTCTTACTATTTCGGACCTTCTGAGTCCAATGGTGAGGTCCAAATTACGAAATGAAGTACGAAAAACTATGACGCGTAAATAGGTAAATGACCATTTTGCCCTTTTACATACAAAAGTCCAAATTAAATTCTAGGTAAGCCTAAACCGACTGTCTTCGACGCTCCGAACTCAATGGTAAAGTCTATTCGACCAAAAGAGATGTCAAAAATAAAAAAACATAAAATTTGATGAATAGCATCTGTCAGATGACTATAAACTAAAGTATTGCCGAAATATTAAACTAAGGCAAGTACGAGGAAATAAAATACGAAAAGACACGACATGAAAACATGTGAAGTAATTAAATTTAAATTAAAATTTATGGAGCTATCAGAAGAGTATAAATTGAAATAAATTTAATTTCTAACACATTAAATTGTGTCATAGGTTAAGATTACGAGTTAAGTTAAGTACATATGAAGTTATGAAATCGTTTTAGGATCTAATACGATTTAAGCATAAGTTAAGGAATATCGAGATGATATTACAATGAATGTGAAGTTGATGAGATGTTTATAAATTGTTCTTAGGAACTACGAAGGAAGTGGGAAAGCGCATTATCAGCACTAACCCTAAAGGACCTAGGTGAGTAACCCTATATTTAAAGTGGAGATTTAACTTCAAGGATTTGAAAAGGTTTAAGTTCAAAAGATACGAAGTATTTGAATTCCAAATTCAGTATATTACATGATTTCAGTTTTAAATTATTTCTGTTCTTATAAACCCTATTGTGACATGCTCAGTAAATGTTTTCTTTACAGTTTTCTTAAAAATATGTTTTCAGCATGTCTAAGTTAAAATATAAATCTTGTTAAATATTCTGAGTTTGCCTATTTCAAGTATACGGATGTTTATCACAAAGTTATGAATGTCATGTTTTAAAGTGCTCACGAGAAATATCTATTTGACATACTCATGTGTTAAATGTATTTTAAAATGCAAGATAAATGGTGCATAAGCACACAGGCAGTATTTTGGGTTTCCTTGGAACTCATTGACCTGTCAAAAATCACATAGTCAGTATTTTGGGTTTCATTGGAACTCATTGACATGTCATGTGAACTGCCCAGTAGAAGGATCTAATCCCCTAGACATTGAGATATCTCCATTTATACGTAATATGGGAGTCTGATTCGAAACAGATTCCACTAAAAGAAGTGATAAGATGTTATGTTTGAAAATGGAAGCAGGTTTTTACCCTCATTTTCACTATGCATACGTTTTAAAGTTTCTATATTTTATATAAAGAAGTATATGTTAGCTTGAATACTTTTAAATGTTTCAAAGCTATCTGTTTTATGAAATGCATATGTTTTGAGTTATATACTCTATTTGACGAAGTACGAGTTTAGCTTGAATACTTTAAATGTTTCAAAACTATCTGTTTTAAGAAATGCATATGTTCTATGTTCAAGTATACGAGCAATTGGCAGTGAATGTTTTACAAACTCTTATGTACTAAAAACCACTGCTAATTGAAACCCTATGATGAATACTGGAATTACTCACAAGCTTAGATTAGCTTATCCGGACTTTGTTCGGATCCCCCTTTCAGGTGATTAGCAGCAGTCTTGAATTGAGGATGGTGATGATGAATCTGCTATTTTTGGAAGTTATGTTCAAGTAATTTTGTCTAGCACTACTAACATTAAGTATGAAATCTTGTATTAGTAAAGTGGTACCCTTTTATGTATAAGCCCCACGGGACAACTAAACATGTATTGTTTATAAAGTTTTTAAGTTTTAGTTATACTCTGAATGTTAAATCATGTATGCTATGTAAAGAGTGGCAGTACTGGACGTATGTGCGTAGTTTAAAAATAAGAAAAGAAAAGAAAAAATTTTTTACGCTTCCACAAAACACGTGTCGCACATCTATTCGATACTGCTGTTTATGTGAGCCTTCGCCCTAAGGTCCCCGGGCTTGAGGGTGGTGGTCGCAATGCGAGATCCGTACAGGGTGGGTTTCGAGTCGTGACATTATATGCATTCATGTAAATGGGGGGTATGCCGGGCCCCAAAAGACCGAGGGTCTGCCAAACCCTGAACAGAGTAAATGCATCATTTATGTTGATTGTGATACTCACGTTTGTTGGATTCGTAGGATGTTTCACTTCCCTATGAATAAGTTCCATGTTGATTGTTCCTATTCATTGGATTTGTCTGTGACCGTCTTGTTGTGGCAGTATTCATAATGATTATGATTATTGAACTTTATTCCATATCCATGCTACACAATTACTTACACTTGTTATTGGGTTTTACTGTTCCTTGGCCTTTGTGGCACTTTACTGTTGACTGCAACCGTCATTATGACTCGCTATCATGTTACCTTGATTTATTTTTTTCTATGTCATCCCAAACCTATATTAGAGATAGGTTTTTACTTACTGAGCTTTGTTAGCTCACCCCATTCATTATATTTTTCAGGTGAGAATGCTACAGAACCACAGTAGGAGGTCAAGAGCGTAAGGAGATAGTTGAGGAGCACAATAGAATGACATAGTCTCTCCCATATACTCACCACCTAAAAGTGGTTTATGTTAGGTTATTGTCAGTTTTATTTTCAGACTTTGAATAATATTTGTAATAAGGCTTCCACACTTTAATGATTATGTTACATTATTTATTGTTATCATTGATGTTAAGAATGAAAAAAGTAAGGATGGCCATTGGGCCGGTCCCGCGACGCGAGATCCGCATAGGGTGGGTTTCGGGTCGTGACACTACCGGTACCGATCGCCCTCTACGGCGACGGCAAACTTCGACAATTGTTTTCTAGCGATAAATCTGACGATATTCGAACCACTTTTCCATGAGGATATCATATCCAAGGTCTAAACTGGATTTGGCCAAACCATTACCATCGAAATAAAGGGTTACAGGTGCTGCTCTAGCAGACATTATTTTTTTGGCGATCTATTTTCCTTTCTATTTTGACATTTTTTTGTCACATTTTTCACACCATTCTTCTTCCATTCGAGTTCTGGGAACCTTAGGATTCTTTTTATGTTCTTAAAACAAGAAAAAAAACTTTTAAATTCGATTTTCACAGTCATGACTGTGATCTCCTAGTTCTAGTTTATCCTGACAACATTTGTTCTGATTTTTCTTGCATTGTTTACCTTTTTTTTTGTTTTTATTAAGTCTTAATACTCAAAGCTTGTTTTAATTTAAGTATTTTTTAAAGCTTGTTTCAAAGCTCATTAATGGTGGACTATTTTGCATGCAAAGGTTTCTGGCCCTTTTAGGCCTACTTTCTATGTCTAATCTACTCAAAATGAACTCAGATATTGAATGAGAGGGTTTGGTTAGCCTTACCATGTTCCAGCTTTGATTTCCCCCACAAATCTTCATTTTCTCTCTCTAGTTCCTCTCTCTTCAAACTGGCACCCTTCCTCCACCATTCTGCTGCTTCTCTTATGATCTTGCCTCCTTTTTGGGCTCCCAAAAGCTTCATGCAACTGGTTTTCCCCCTCTCTTTTTCTCCTTCTTCATTTTTCTTCAAGTTCCCCCTCTTTCTCTCTCTAGATTTCCTCTCTCTATCTATACTTCGGTTGGTGTGGGTTGTGGAGTGTATCAGATACTAGCACAACTTTTGTGCATGTATATAAGCTATTTTTCTGCATGGATTTTAATTGGGCCAAGTTTTGGTCCAATGACACAAGGCCATCTAATCCTTAACTAACCCACAAGTTGACACCACATTTTTACTGCATGAAATTCATACCAATATATAATGCTTATATTTATTTTTGGTTGAATACATGACAATAGAACCCTAATGGCCAAGTGGTAGAGTTTTGGTAGTCTTAATCTTGGTCTTAAGTTCAAGACTTTGTAGGGGCTTTTTAAGTCATTTTTCTCTATTTTCTTTTTGTATATGCATTATATTGCATTTTAGAGTATTTTATTAATTCTTAAACTTTGCATTTTAAATCTCACAAAAGTCTCTTATAATTTTTGCAAAGCTTCTTGATTAAGCCTACTTTATTCATGCATCATTAGTTTTGCCTTGAGTGTATTTCACGTACTAATCTCCCAAAATTATTCAATTGTTAATCCTCGATTAACGCTAATTGTAATTCGTTATCAAGTTACGACCTTTGTCATTAAATCATATTCTTAAAATCAATTGTCTCCAATCCATAGCTAATTGCTCCCATTCATGCATTTGTCTCCATATTTATGGACTATTAGTCTTAAGTAGAACTATCCATGATAAATAAGAAAGTTCTCTTATCATAATCATCATTATCCTTAATTGCCTCACATAATTAGGTCGGGATGTTACAGGTGGCACAAATGTGTGATTAGATTGGCCCATCTTATGGTTCACAACCTTCTAAGAATTAACTTGGTAGGTACAATTTGTTGGTTGGTCCTGTGGTGTGAATATAACCTAAAAGGGGGGTTGAATAGGTACGTACAACTTTTTAAATTCCTCTAATTTTTCAACCACAACACTAAAACTACTAAAATAACAAAATATATGAATTGTAAATTTAATGAATATTTAACAATAGTGTACAATTCAATAAAAAATCACAAGTTATCTAATTTAGTAATCAAGTAGTGTTTGTCAAGATACACAAGCCTAAATGATCCACTAGTTCAATTTGAGTATCAATTTCACTATTCAAATTGAAATTAAATTATGTGATCAATTGTCAATTCCACAATTCAATTTGTTATTCCAATTTTATAATTAAGGTTCTCAATTACTCAATTGAAGATCTAATTCCACAATTTATGAAAACATAAATCTCTATATAGCGAAAACAATTAATTCAAGCAAATTAAAAATTGTAAAGCATGAAGAGTAAGAGAAATTGCAAACCGAAGTGATGACGGAGAAACTACCACAAAAAACTATTCGCGGTGGAAAACTCCGGAGTCGGCCATGCTCGGCGAAGAGTTCCATTATGATTGAGATCGAATTACAATGCAAAGATGAACCAGATTTTGTACCTCAAGCTTCGCTCTATCCATTCACGTCTTTAATTTCCCATGAATCCATAACTTTTCATAGTCGGAATCTTTATACAACCAGACTCTCTCCACGGTCTCGGAATCTTCCGATTGGGCTACTTCACAATTGCAAATCCTCACAATCTCGGTATCTACCGATCGCTCAACAATGAATCCTCTAGGTTGAACTCTAAACTCTTCAATAGTGAGTTGACATGGAATTGAGGCTCTTTGTATTGACTTGGATCATGTGATTTGATCTAAATCATTGAATGATTAGAATAGAGATATACATGATATACAATAATGATTGTTCACTCATGAAAACTTTTAGATCTCTTAAATGTATAGCTCTCACAATTAAACTCTCTCTAACTTTGTTCTCACTACATAGAAACTGAATTTTCGTTAATTTATATCTATAAGGTCGGATCTCAAATTAAGCTTGAAAATAAAAAATTTTCTTTCTTTTGCATAGTATTCATTCGAACAAGTCATTGATCATTTGAATAAGCATCTCTTCATTCGAACGAGCATGGAACGAACATCAAACGAGCAAAGTTCAAACGTTGCAACTCTTCATTTGATGTAGACCCATCAAATGAATAAGAACTAGCAAAAATGAACCTTCTGTTGTTCATTTGAACAAACAACAAAGAGTTGCTCATTCTCTACTTGTCTTGTGAACTCAATTTTTCTAAGTATTTTAAAATATGTATTTTTGAAAAAATTGTTTCATAATCACAAAGAAACTACACACATGATGATATGGTGTCTAATATATGCAATGTGTGAGTGTGTGAGATCTAAATCAAAACAAAAGTCTGAATCACCCAATTTACCCTTTAAGAACCAAGACAGCCAGTAAACAATCACAACAATGAAGCTCGAACGATCTTGATGTAGAACAGACTTTGAGATATTCTAAGCCTAGGACTAATGCAATGATTACAATCAAATCATGTTGTCGCGCCCCATCATGTGCCCTCCCCAAATGAAAAAGAAAATATTAAAAATGTTAAGTAAGGCATCTAGACATGGCTTAATACGATGGATTTGAGTTTGAAAAGAATGTAGGGCCTTCATTTATTTTAAAGGAGTCGCCACTAAGCATGGGTTTAAAGATGTGCTAGGTCATCTAAAAGGATTTTTAGGAAAATCGGGCTTTATGAAGAAAAGATGTTTGAATTTTGAAAGTTGAATAGAAAATGCCCGTTTTGATTGTAGTGGCTACAATATGATCTATTTTACAAAAAGACTTGGGTTTGAGGCTCGATTATGCTAGGGGAAGGTGTTAGGCACCCTTGAGCATCCCTAAAGCAATGGCATACCAGCTTTTTTTGAATTTAATGGGAGTGGAATTGAATCATTGAATTAAAATATATTTTATGAAATAAAAAGAATGTATTTGAAAATTTTGGAATGTATTGACAGGAAATGTCCCCAGCACTCTGTCACACCTCAATTAATTTAAGGCATGGAATAGAGCCCCTGGAGGCATGTTGTTTTGAAAAAGAGCTGCTTTGAATTGAGTTTGTAAAATGGAAATTTTGTTTTGGATGGTAGATTTATCAAGTGGAAAATATGGTGCTTGCTTGATTTTAATCGATTAAGAAATAAACTTAAACTATATGAAGTTTTAATCCAGTTCTTTTTACTGTCTGAGTTTTAAAAGACGACTCTTCAATTTCATGCGAGAAATTGAATTTTGAAAATTATGATTTTAATTATTTTTGGTTTGAAAAGTAGGATTTCAGTTATTTGAAAAATGATGAATTGAGTTCAAATTTGGGAGATATGGTTCCAATTGTTTGAACAAGGAAATTATGATTCCATTGACTTGATTTTGAAAGGAAATTTCAATTTATTTGATTTTGAAAAGGAAGTTACAATTCTTATTTGATATGAGTTTGAAAATAAATTTATGATTTCAATTCGATTTTGAAAAGAAATTACGATTCTAATTCAATTTGATTTTGAAGGAATTTTATGATCCCATTTGATCGATTTGATATTGACAAGAAGTTATGATTCTAGTTATTTCACTTTTGTTCAGAAAGGAATTTATGATCCTAATACGATTCTATTTTGAGAGAAAATCATGATTCTAATTCTGAAAACGGGAAAGGAAAAAACAAATATGGCAAGAAATGACAAAGCATGATTAATAATATAAGCTGAATCAACAGTGAAATATAAGACTGATTGATCTTGTCTAATCATTTCAAGATCGATAAAATTGTACAAGAATTTAAATGAAATGGCTAAATATTAAAGTAGAAAAAATAAAGGAGATATTGTTATACCTACGGACTTTAATGCTCTAAATAATAACAATAACAATACAGAAATTTACAATGAAAATAATACAAAAATATTTTTATTTTTTTTTATTTACGGTTATTTTTCTCTTTTCATTGTTTCCCTTTCTTCACTTTTCTTTCCTTTTCCTATTTCTTTTTTTCATTCCTTGTTAAAATTTGTTTTCATGGACCACCATTTCTCTCTCTCTCTCTCTCTCTCTCTCTCTCTCTTTTATTCCATTGTTTTGAAAATCAACAATCAGATTTGGGGGGAAGGGTCATATATATGGTTAGAATTAGAAAGAGAGAGATAGAAGAGGGAGACCCATTTTGGGTCTCCATCCTCTGTATGTTCGTGAGTTTGTGGGTGTATATGTGTGTACACGGGTGTGTGTATGGTACGTACTGGGGGTGGTTTCCCTTCTTCCCTATGACGAATTAGAAAGAAGTATATAACTGAGAACAAGTAAGGTTGATTGAGGAACCTTTGACCTCCAAGCCAACCAAGTGTTGAAAATAATTGATGATAACAGACCCTTTTATTCCTTACTTCAATTGACTTATATAACCAATTGATTACAATAGCATCTAACTGCAACAACCAAAGCAAGAAAATAGGAAAAGAAGTTACAAGAAATGAATTAAAACAAAATAGGAAAATATCCCTTGATACTAATTCTAACTTAACAACTTAGACTAGACTTATTCAACAACTATGACTCTTAACAATAAACCATAAATAACGAAGGAGGAAGAAATGTTAGGCACGTAACAGTGTATGTGTGTGTGTTAGTGTGTGCGTATTGTGTGTACATATATATATATACACACACACAGAGATGAGGTAAGAGATGAGAGGGGGAAAGAAGTGACCGTCGATGGGAGCTGCGATGTTCAGCAGTGGCCGTGAGTGCGGCAGTGTGGATGGTTCAGTTGTAGACAGTGCCAGTGGTGGTTCATTGGTTGCATTGGCCGTCAGCCATGGGCAACAACGGTGTGAGGTGGCGGCTTGGCCGCCATGGTTGGTGGCCTGAGATGGCAACGGTGATGCCGGCCAGATTCTGTGTGGTCGTCCGGTGGCTGAGATGAGATGGGCCGTGGCGAAGATTGCAGCCATGATGGCTGTAGTTGGTCTTTGACAGTGGCTGATGTTGGTGGCCGTAAGGATGGTCTGCAATGGTTGTTTCTGTGTTTAGTTTTACGGAGAGAGAAGTGGTGAGGGAAAAGAGAGGGTCTTTCTATGAGAGTTTTAGAGAGAGAGTGGGGATAGCCTTCCATGGAAGTTCGAGAGAGAAAATCCCCCCATGTGAGATGCATTCATGTGGTGTTATATAGAGAGAGAATGTGAGAGCTTTGGAAGATGAATGATGCTATTGCTGGTACCGTAAAGAGGGAGAGGGGGTCCAGAGAGATAAGAGGGATTATGGGTTTCAAAATAAATGAAGAGCCGTCCGTGGCTGATTGGTTGGGGAGTCCCCAGTGACAGGCTGACTTTTTCTTAAATGAAATGGAGCTAATCGATATGAGGGAGTGGGATGAAAATATGTAAATATCATGAAAATAAGAAAGAGAAAAAAATGGCGTAAGGTTCAGGTCTGTGACAACAAAAAAGAAAGAAGAAAAAAAAAAGTTGCTGATCGTTAGTAACAGAAGATATTCACTTGGAAAATAATCCGGTGTGATGGAGCATATATGAGCTTGTTTGACTTTTAGTACAAAAGGTTTGACTCACGATATCTCATTCTTTTGACGTCCGATCGGAGCGATTCAAAAACCTACAGACCCCTTTCGAAAAGTACTTCCTTTCGACATAAGTTTGGAAGCAAATTTTGAGAATTAGGCGCTTTGATAAAATAAAAAATAATACTAATAAGTTATCAATTGAGTCCTAAAAATTTGAATTTTGGCATGTCTCTACAAAATTAAAATTTTAAATAATTTCAGACTCACAAAAATTTAGATATGATTTTCCTTTTTTAGAATTTGTTTTGATTTATCTTTTTGCTAAATAAAATCTAATATTGTCCCTTATTTCTAATATAAGGTCAGGTCAAAATGGAGTGTCTACACATGTTTTGTCAAAACCGAATTAGCCAATTACAATATCGGATCTCATAATCCTAACACAATTGATGAAGCAAAAGTAAGCAGGGCAACTAGTGCAATGTTGTGACCAATGGATCAAAATGCAAATTTATGCTGGATTTCTTTAAGACCATGATGGTTAATAACCCGATAGTTGTCAAACTTCTTACAAACTTAGTTTTAGAAGCCTATGAGGCTTGGAATAGTACCCTAGTAGCTAGGCTACTTCCTTGACCCCAAGATGACTTTTCATAGAGTAAAGGCCTAAGCTTTCACAAGATGGGGTGTAAAATTTGGTTTGGATTAGGTTGTCACGGCCCAAAACCCACCCTACACTAATTAGGGTCCGGTGACTGACACTGTCACTTGGATAGGCCGTACAGAATCAAATGAATTGCACAAGAGTGATATATTTTTTTGATATTAAATGTGAAAGCTATACATATACAACTCATCTAATAACCAATTCTTCACCAATCATTTATAAAGGATACTCAAGGTAAAATCGTTGTGATCACTATCATTATTATGATTCGTCAATATTTATATATACATCACATATGTATCCACAAAAGTACAAAATGATAATTCCCAAAAGTTCAGGTTGTCATCAAGTCCAAAAATATACATCATATGATTACCAAAAATGATCCACATCACATCCAACCAAGATCTTGGTACAAAAGATCCATCACATTCACGCTCTCAACCATATGGTATGGACTTTGCTACCTCCATGCCAATTCAATTACCTGAAATATGTTGGATAAATTCATATGAGCTTCATTAAGCTCAAGAGTAATTCTTACATTCTGTCACAGGTTTTGTATGACAGAGTTTTGCACAAAATACCATGGGTACCAAGTTTCTTCAAACAGATAACATTTACACAAGAATATCTTAAACAAGTTTTCAAAATAGATCACGTATAAAGCATACTGAAAGTTCAAGCAGATATAACAGAAGCATTTTTAAAACACGTTATTTTCAATAACATAGTTCGAATATCAAGTCACAAAGTAGACAATGAAGAGTTGTTCACAAAATGAATAATATCATATGCATTTCTTAAAACATGGTTTAGATAATTAATTGCAGAACGGATAACATGATAACGAATGAAAAATACACACGAGGGGGTATTTCTAAAATCTGATTTCGAATAACGGATAACACGAGGCAGATGCCAAACATATATTACACACATTGAAGATTCACATATTGAGTTGGAGCACTACGTGGGTAAGTCTCATCAAGAGTCGGAGTGCCACATAGGTAAGTCTCATACATGAATTCCCTAACGAGTTAGAACGCCAAATGGCTAAGTCTCATCCAAAGTTGGAGCTTGATTACGCCCAAAGAATAACGCGGTAGTTGTAGTGTAGCTTTGGGGTGTCGATTCCACAAGGAGACTAAATTAAAAGAATAATAAACAGAATTTCTGAAACTACAGAAGTATTAGACGGTTAACAAGAAAAGAAAATATAAAAAGTGATTTTGAATGCAACTAAAAATTAAACAAATTAATTAACGGATGAAAATATTCAAATTTAACGAATAGTAGAGTTTCGGGAATCCCTTGCACATAACTGGTATTTTAATTATTTTTAATTCACTGTTAATTCAATTGAGAATTTAAATTCCAAATATCTCAATCGGAAGATATAAAAATTATGAACCAAAATTAAACTGAAAATAACTCTGTGAAAAATCATTCAACACTTTTAAATCCCCCAAATTAATATTCACATTAAGAAAATTCAACGACGACAATATACCCAACCAGCAATATTGCAGCAGAGAATTGAATTAATATAAATAACTAATTGTTCCAAAAATAATCAAAACATGAATCCATTCGATAGAAAAAGCATGACTGAATCTATAAACGGACTAAAGCCTTTAATTATTCAGAAAATAAAATCCAACAATTAATTATGAATGATCATCAAAGAATTTAACAAGTGAAAACCACGTACAGGAATTAAAAATAAATTAAAATAACCATCTATGGTGCAAATTCATCCCTAACTCTACTTGGAAATTTAGTTACCCATGTACAGGACGGGCAGCATAAATTTCACGGTGAAAAACTGAGCCATGGACAGCCTGCGCCGCAGCTCTGGTTCTCTGTATTTTTTTATGTCTGCCGCAAGTCTTCCCCCTCTATTTTCTGCCGCAGTAGCCCGGCCTCCTTTTAGGTTTTCTATTTTTTTATATCACTGTTTTCTGCGGCGGGCCCTACAGCACAAGACAGCCGCACAGTAATGCACATTGGCAGCCCAGCCGCACCAGCCCCCTTCTTGATTCAGCGCCCCTAGCCCATCTTCAGCCCAGCAGTCTGCCTTTGAATGTAACTGGGTCTCACACGATGCATGCCAAAGCGGGCCGCACCAAGACCAGCCCGCACATGCAGCCTGATTCTGCACATCACCTAAGCCGTTCCACCTGGGCCCACGCGCATGGACCAACGCACAAGCCAATTCTGCACTTTGTTCCTCTTGACTTCTGATTCTTTTTTTTCTTTTATTTTTTTCTTTTGGCTTTGGTCTTGTGCGCTACCCAGCCAAGCCAATTTGACTTCTTTTCTTTGCTTTTTTTTCCAGTTCTCTACCCAATTTAGCCACTTTTTAAAATTCTTTTATTCAGCTTTCTTTCTTGATTTTTAACCGCGACCTTCAAAACAGGACCAACAATTAATGCAATATTTGAGATATAAATATTATAAAATAATGCTCAAACCAATTTCACTGTAAATAGAAATTAAATTAAATAATATCAACTATATCCCAACATTTCTATTCACTTTCTAGCATTTTAATCAAATAATAGGGTCTTTAGAGTGCACTTTTGCGCGCTCATCAGAGCTCCACATGGTTAAACCTCGTGTAGACACAAGAATCGAGTCAGAACGCCATGTGTAAGTCTAATAAAGAGTCGGAGAGGCACATTGGTTGTAAAGATTTGAAATTTTTGGAATAAATTTTTTTTTTTTTTTGATAAGGCAATATTTAAATTTCTTTAAATCTTAATTACTTTTAATTTAATTGAATTACATTATGCGAATGTGAGTAGATATGTGTATATACATGTATAGTAGAATGAGTATATGTATGTATGCATTTGTGTATGACATTATGTATTATATATAGGTACATGTATATATATGTATATACACACAAGTGGTGCACAACAGCTTGTGCAAGTGGGTGTGTGCAGTGTGTGTGGACGAATGTGTACGGGTGTGTGTGGGTGTGAATGTGTAATATAATATATATATATATATATATGGAAACCCAAAGCAACAAGAAATGCATTTAATGCATTCTAAAAAAGAGGAAATGGAAGAAAGAAAATAGTAGAGACAAGTCAGAAAAGGGGCTGTGAGGGGATAGGTAGAGAGAGAGAGGAGAGAGACAGGGACAGTTGTAATACCCCGACCCGAGAATACCAGGTAATGAGGCACGTTTTACGAGGTTATGAAAAATGAGTGTAAATATTATGCCCTTAAGAATATGATAAATTAATTTAATGTAATTAATTTATTAATATGAGAAATTAAAGGGAGTATATAATAATAATAATAATTGATGAGCCATAAAAAGCCACCTCCAAAGCAGAGCTGACCTCTAGCAGAGCTGAGCTGCCTCCAGAGCAGAGCTGCCAACAGAGCTGAGCAGCTACCAGTAGAGCTGCCTCCAGAGCAGAGCTGCCTCCAGAGCAGAGCTGCCTACCGAGCAGAGCTGCCTCCAGAGCAGAGCTGCTACTAGCAGAGCTGAGCTGCCTCCAGAGCAGCTACCAACAGAGCTGCCTACCGAGCAGAGATGTCTCTAGAGCAGAGCTGCCTCCGGCCGAGCTACTACCAGCAGAGCTGCTACTAGCAGAGCTGAGCTGCCTCCAGAGCAGCTACCAACAGAGCTGCCTACCGAGCAGAGGAGTTCCGAACTGGTCATCGTCTTCCATAAACTTCCGACCTCAGAATAAGGAATATATCTTAGAGCGCAAGACTTTCAGATAGGAAAGAAATCCTATCCCAAATCAAGGAAGATTATCACATATCTTTTAACCTTGTCAAACAAGGAAAAGAATTCTATTCAATATAGGAAACTGCTAAAATCAATGACTCTCAACCCTATAAATAAAGGGGTCAGGTATATTCAATCTCAGATTCAATCACATATACAATCATTCTCTTTTACACATATTTTGATATTCCCTCTTTACTGACTTGATCGTCGGAGGGTCTTCCTACTCTTTTTTGCAGGTCCTTCTTGCCGAATCGTCAAATTACTGCCGGTGTTGTTTTTTGCAGCATCAATAATAATAATAATAATAATAATAATAATAATAATAAATACAATAATAATAATAATGATAATAATAATAATCATAATAATAATAATAATGAGAATAGTGTAAATGAATATGGATATATGTGTATATATATATATATATGAAATTTATATATATATATATATAGATATGTATATGAGGACATGCAATAGTCCAACGTGTACAAGTGTGTGTGAGTGACCATTGTATATTAGTATGTGTGAATTATGAGATATATATATATATATACATATATATATATATATACATACAAGTCAAACAACCACACACACACACAATCAGCCCATGATGGCTCTGCCCAATAGTAACAATTCATACCCTAACCTGCCACAAGTTAAGCCAAATGAAGGGGCAATCAGATTTTTGCAATAAATGAGTGTGTACTCATATATGCATATATGCATAATAGTGTACACAGAACATTATACACACAAAAGAGAGAAAGAGTAAGAGAGTGAAGGAGTTCTGGACATTCAGAAATGAGAAACAAAGGGAAAGGAGAAGAGAAACAGTGAAGGAAGGTAAGAAATGCTTTAAGTTTCATTTTTCTCTCTCTAGAATTTTGCTATGTATACACTGTTTTTAAGCCTTCATTTTGTATACATGATATTTAAAACATGTTTAAACGACAATAGGCATGAAGACTTGCTTTGAAAACACTCAAAAATATCGAACCCAGAAGAGGTAGCCATTGATGACCTTGCTTGAAACAGGTCTGAACTAACGTTCACCAAACTGATTTTGGTTTATCAAAACCTAAATTAGACACTACGAGCAATTTAAAACACTTAGCCGTGATCAAAAATCAAAGAAATGGACCCCCAGAACACGAGTTGCAGGTACGGGTTTCAAAACCCAACCTCACAAATCTACCTTTCAATCCACTTTTATGAATGGGAATTGAATCCTCATGAAGAGGGGATCAAAATAAGCCCAACTTCGTGAAAAATGACCAAGAAACGAGCGTAAACCGACGATTTACAGGTCGGGTTATCACGACTTAAACCGAGTCACTAAGCTAAATTCGAAGCCCCAAATCGATGCAAAAATATACCTTAAAGCCTTAGGAGTTTATTGGAAAAGAAAACAGACGAAATGGACCCTCAAAACATCACAAAACTAGACTGAAAAAATCTAGGGTTTTGCAGTGAACAGTGTCGACTTCGTGGAAAAGATGACACTGTTCGGGTCGGGTCGGATTCGGTTACGGGTCTGGGTTAAATCCGGATCCAACAGGTTATTGGGTTTATTTAAACGGTGACGTTTTGTTAATGTTTTAAAACATTAGGGCTGACGTCATCATGACGTCAGCATTATGTCAAGAACCGACCAGGCCGGTTGGTTTGCAACTAAACTGGACCGGTTCACTTAAGATTAAACAGAACCCTTTGGTTTTCTAAATTATTTAAAATTAAATAAACCAACACTTTTCTTATTTACGGATTGACCCCAGAACTTCTTGACAATCCTACTGTGGCCCAACTGAGGGAAATTTTATGCAATTAGGCCCCTGAAAAAATAATTAAATAATTAATTTAATTATTTAATAAATAAAATAAAATTACTATTATGCCCCTAATTCAAATATTAAGCAAATGAAGTCCAAATTAAACATATGAATAGTGTATCCTTACTATTTTGGATATTCTGAGACTAATGGTAGGGTCCATTTTACGAGACGGGGTCCCAAAAAATAAAGACACGTAAAGGGATAAATGACCAAAATACCCTTGACCAAAATTTACAAGTTATTAGTGTATTCTTACTATCTCAGACCTTCTGAGTCCAATAGTGGGGCTCACGACACCAGATGAGGTCCCAAAAAATAAAGACACGTAAAGGGGTAAAATGACCAAAATACTCCTAGTACCCTTAAAGCCAAAATGAGACCGGAGAGGGTCTAAATTGACATTCCGGACTCAATAATGGCGTCCAACATTACAAAATGAAGTACGAAAAATGTGACTCGTAAAACGGTAAATGACCATTCTGCCCTTTTACATATAAAAGTCCGAATTAAAATCTTGGAAAGCCTAAGCCGACTTTCTTCGACACTCCGGACTCAATGTTAGAGTCTATTCGACCAAAAGAAATGTCTAAAATAAAAAGACATAAAATTTGATGAATAGCATCTGTTAGATGACTATAAATTAAAGTAATGCCAAAGTACTAACCTAAGGCGTATACGAGGAAATGAATTACGAAAAGACATAACACGTAAATATGTGAAATAAATAAATTTAAATTAAAGTTAATGGAGCTACCAGAAGAGTATAAATTAAAATGAATTTAAGTTCTAACACATTAAATTGTGTCATAGGTTAAGAGTACGAGTTAAGTTAAGTTCATATGAAATTATGAAATCGTTTTAGGATCTAATACGATTTAAGCATAAGTTAAGGAATATCGAGATGATATTACAATAAATGTGAAGTTGATGAGATGTTTATGAATTGTTCGTAGGAACTACAAGGGAAGTGGGAAAGCACAATTTTAGCACTAACCCTAAAGGACCAAGGTGAGTAACCCTGTATTTGAAGTGGAGATTTAACTCCATAGATTTGAAAAAGTTTTAAGTTCAAAAGATATGAAGCATTTAAATTCCAAATTCAATATATTACATGATCTCAGTTTTAAATTATTTATGTTCTTACAAACCCTATTGTGACATGCTTAGTAAATGTTTTTCCTTATAGTTTTCTCAAAAATGCGTTTCCAGCATGTCTAAGTTAAAATACAAATCTTGTTAAATATTCTGAGTTTGCCTATTTCAAGTATACGAATGTTTATCACGAAGTTATGAATGTTATGTTTTAAAGTACTCACGAGAAATATCTATTTGACATACTCATATGTTAAATGTATTTGAAATGCAAGATAAATAATAAGCGCATAGGTAGTGAGGAGGGTTGTACGGAACCCAACGGACCTATCATGTGCATCATCACATAGGTAGTGAGGAGGGTTGTACGGAACCCAATAGACCTATCATGTGAAATGCCCGATAGCAGGATCAAATCCCCCAAGCAAATGAGATATCTCCACGTATATGTAAAATGGGAGTCTGGTTCGAAACAGATTCCAAAAGTTAAAGTGAGAAGAAAAGATATTTGAAAATGGAAGCAGATTTTACCCTCATTTTCAATATGCATATGTTTTGAGTTTTATATACTCTATTTAAGAAATACATGTTATGTTATATGTTTTGAAGTTTATATAAAGAAGTATATGTTAGCTTGAATACTTTTAAATGTTTCAAAGCTATCTGTTTTATGAAATGCATATGTTTTGAGTTATATACTCTATTTGACGAAGTACGAGTTTAGTGAATACTTTAAATGTTTCAAAGCTATCTGTTTTATGAGATGCATATGTTTTGAGTTTTATACTCTATTTGACGAAGTAAGAGTTAGCTTGAATACTTTAAATGTTTCAAAGCTATCTGTTTTATGAGATGCATATGTTTTGAGTTTTATACTCTATTTGACGAAGTACGAGTTTAGCTTGAATACTTTAAATGTTTCGAAGCTATCTATTTTAAGAAATGCATATGTTATATGTTCAAGTATACGAGCAATTGGCAGTGAGTGTTTACAAAATCTTATGTACTAAAAACCACTGCTAATTGAAAACTCCATGACGAATACTGGAATTACTCACAAGCTTAGATTAGCTTACCCGGACTTTGTTCGGATCCTCCTTTCAGGTGACTTACGGCAGTATTGATTTTGAGGACGATGATGATGAGGTCTGCCATTTTTGGAAGATTGGATCAAGTAGTTATTTTGTCTAGCACTACGAACATAAGTATGAAATCTTATATTAGTAAAGTGGTACTCTGTTATGTATAAGCCCCACGGGGCAACTAAGCATGTATTGTTTATAAGTCCTTAAGTTTTTAGTTATGCTCTGAATGTATGATTATGTGTATCATCGTGAATAGTGGCAGTATCGGACGGATGTGCAAATTTTAAAATGAGAAAAGAAAAGAAAAAGTTTTTCACGCTTCCGCAATTACATGAAGCACATCTATTCGATACCGCTGCCTATGCGAGCCTTGTCTCGAGGCCTTCGAGTTTTGGGGCGGCGGTCGCGACTCGAGATCCGCGTAGGATGGGTTTCGGGTCGTGACAGTAGTTGTGCTTGATATGTATATGTGCATGTGTGCATTGGTTGGAGAGACAAATATGAAAGAGAGATACTGAGTTGGGAGGGTCATGAACATTAGGGGAGATCCAGAAGTGGAAGCATGAAAAGGAGAGAGAGACTGCACTAGACAAAGAAACCCAAAAAAATTTGGTGAGTGACTTGAATCTATTTTTAGTTTTGAAGCATGATAGGTAAATATAATTTTAGGGACTTACAGAGCATGAAAATGTGTAAATTTGCAAAAGAAATCAGGAAGAATGATGAAGAAATGAACTAGAGAGGGGGAGTTGCAGGTAGAGAGGGTAATCGGACTATAAGTTTTCAATGCCTTAAAACTCAAAATGAATAATGGGGAATCACTTGGATGAGTTTCAGAAAATATTTAGAGTCAAATGGAGTGGAAACCATGGTCCAAAAGCCACAAAAATGAGAGTTTGACAGTTGGCCGGAAAATTGAGAGAGGAAAAAATGGGATTGATTCATTCGGTTTGGATGGCTCAAAACCATGTTAAAATGTTTTAAAAACATTGTAGATTGATTTAGGATTGGAGACAGCCCCAAAAATGCCAAGAAAATGGAGTTTAAAAACTTGATTTTTGTAGTTTCCGACCACCTCGACGGAGAGGGTGACTGGAGATCCATCGGAACCCTACCGGAAGATCGGGCAAGGGAGATGACCTTGTTGGGCCGGACTTTAGGTCGGGTAGGGTCGGAACTTGACAAAACATAAAAATGGTACTGCAGCTATGTCGTTTTGAGGGAATGTGTTTTAATAATATGGGGCTGACATCAGCATGACATGTTGAACCGGTCAAACCGGTTGGTTTAGTGAGACTCTGGACCGGTTTACTTAAAACCAAAATAAACCCTCTGGTTCACTGTTTGAAATTAAAATAAATAAACCAGAACTTTGGTTATTTACAGTTTGACCCCAATAGTTTACAGAACTCTATTCTAGCCCAGATTTTAAAAGATAAAATTCAAATAAGCCCCTAAGAAATAAATAAATAATAAAATAAATTATTTTATTATTTTATTAATTGGGTAAGATTACTATTTTACCCTTGGATGCTAAATGAGTTAAACGAAGTCCAAAATAAATAAATGAATAGTGTATTTTTATTATTTTAGGCATTCCGGACTCAATGGTAGAGTCCAATTGGTGAAATTAAGTCACGAAAAATAAAGACACGCAAATGATAAATGACTGTAATATCCTTAACGATATCCAGGGTCAAATAAACATAAAAGATAGTCTATTTTAATTATGTTGGACATTCTGGACTCAACAGTGGAGTCCACACTAGCAAACGAAGCATCGAACAATGCGATGCATGAAAGAGTAAAAGACCAAAATGCCCCTGAGCATGGTAAGTACAAAGTAGAGACCAAATAAAGGCCAGTCTGATCTAATAAATTATCCTAAGCACAATTAAGACTCCAGAACAGTCAACGCGTAAAATAAGAAATGATCGATGTGTCCCGATGATCAAAAGCAGATACCAAATGAAGTTCAAAAGACTTAGAAAATTATATATAAGATATATGGAATATTCTGAGGACCACGATATGGTCCGGGGCAAGAATAGACTCTTAGATTTTTTTTTTCATTGTTCAATTTTTTTTATATGTTCCGGATTTGCTAATGTATTTTTCGTATTAATAAATAGACTCTTATATATATGTGTGTGTAATCATTGATTTAGATGATTTTTAACAATATAGACCATGATTTTTTTTATTCATCTTAAAAGTGAGAGACTATTATATTTTAAATGATGTTTAATTTTAGATACCTCGTATGCATACATTTGAAAAAAAAATTAATTGACTTTCATAAAAATAATTTTTGAAGACCGAACTTTGTATATGAACCTTATATCCGGTAGGCACCAAAACATAGGAATGCAATATAATAATATATTCAGGTCTTTTATCCGGCTTAATTCCAAACATTAGATTGGAATATTTAATATCTTACATGATTTTATATGTTATCTGATTTAACTATTTCCTATCTAATCCTGACTTCTTATTCGGTCGTTCAAACTAGACCTTAGAGTATTTCCAGCAGTGACTCAGATTTTTACTCAAATTTGAGTCTTGTGGTCTCTAGTAGTCACTTAAATTGTTACTCAAATTATTTAAAAATTTTTTCAAATCTTTTTAAAAAATTCTTACTTTATCCCAAAAGTCACTTTATCTATATTTGATTCAATAAAGAGTACCAAACAAATTTAAATCGGTGTTTGATTTTTTTCAAATTTGATTTGTGTTTTGAGTTATTGTTTGAGATAAGTTTTTCAACATTTTGACTCATTTAAATTCGAGTATCCTTTTGAGTAACTCATTGAGATGCCCTTCTCCCGTTAAACAAACATAGCTACAGGGTAGTAGCCTCTAAATCTTCTTATTTATTATCTCGTGCAATTTAGGGGCGAAGTATGAGAGGGTAATCGCGTTTCTGTTAATTGGCAATGCAGTCATACGTCTTGAATACGAACAATCAAACCTATCACCTTCTGTCGTCTTCTTCATAAAAATACGAATATGGAAAGAGCACTGTAACGCTCTGTGATGGTTAATCCAGTGGAAATGAAGGATGGCAGAAATGGCATATTGCAAATGGCCAAATCTGTCGAGTGTAGAAGAGAAACCGTCAAAGGCTCTGGTGCAAAACAGTGTCGTTTCATGTTTTAGCGATGTGGCCAAATCTGACCCGTTCAATTATGATTGGTGACAAATGGAATATCTCCATTTCATAGGAGCCGGTTTTCCTCCATCACACTACAAACATTTTTGAG
This sequence comes from Nyssa sinensis, assembly GCA_008638375.1. Taxonomy (NCBI): domain Eukaryota; kingdom Viridiplantae; phylum Streptophyta; class Magnoliopsida; order Cornales; family Nyssaceae; genus Nyssa; species Nyssa sinensis. The sequence goes on from CM018052.1 coordinate 9,008,648, forward strand.
AGGCCAAAACTCCCAAGCCAAGGCAAGACATGCCTCTTCTTCGGTGCTGCTACACATTCTTCTCCTCAACATCATCCTGTACCGTCCACCAATTTCGAGCCCATCCACTGTTCTTCTCCACTTCATTTCCCAGACCCATCTCCGAATTCCACCCACTTTCACTCTGCAATTCTTCGTCTCGCTTTATCTCTCCTTCCAGGGTCTCTAGACCACCAGGTTTAACTTTCTATGCCTAAACCCTTATTCATTCGTTAGTTTCTGATATTTTATTGGTTTTCTTATTCATTTTGTATATTTCTGGGTTTGTTGTTTTATAAAAAAATTAGTGGAAAAGCATCAAGAGGAGGAGACAGTTAATATGGCTAAATTGAGGGGCTTAAAGCAGAAAGCTGAGATTCTTGGGATTAACTGCGATTCTTGTAAACCTGGACAATACACGCACTTAATTTGCCCCAAGGTAAGGTTCTTGCACACTTTTAATATGTATGTATATTTTTTCGTTGGACTTCTGCATGGTCTTAAGTAGTATTCTAGAAATAATTTTATTGCTTTAAGAGTGAATCAAATCACACTTTTAGTTGTTAATAATCTCTGAAGTCAAATATTATTAGCTTCAGTTTCCCATTATTTGTATGGAATTTTGGTTGTGCTGTTTATTTATCTGGTCAGGGTCTAATCGATTGATTGTGGTGGATTAGGATTTTAAGGAACATTTCAAATTTTAGATGCATTTTCTGAAACACGTTTTCTGATTTGAAAAACAAAGAAAGGGGGGAAAAAGCTTTTGACAAAGTGTGATGGGTGTGCCCGAGTTTTTGATAAAAAGAAAGGATAACGAAAAGATCATTACCCTCATGGACCCATCACTTCAAGAAGATGGCAGGGGTAGGGCTTAACCTATGGCTTTTTATTTGCATGTATTGGGAGAATCATGTTCAAACTTGCATTATTTAGCCCGAGCTTTTATCATTCCACCCAACAATGGTCCCTAAAGGATTGAAAATGAAAATCACAAAACAGAAAACAAAAAGAAAAGTTCTTAAAACAGGAAGAGTAACCAAGCAAACCATGAATTATAGTTTCCCTGGGGAATGCTAAAAGTTGAATATTGGGATTATCTCCCATGTTAGCTACTTGAAGTTGCTTTAGGAAAAGATTTTGAAGACCTTTATATATATATATTTAAGATTTCAGACAACTTTTAAAAGCTTTAATACAGAAACATGTACTTTCCAAAAGAAAAAAAATTACATTAAACATGTACCTTTAAATGTCTCAAACGGAGATAGAAAAATTATAATATAATTTTTTTTGATTAGTAAACTTTCATTAAAGAAGCACCAAGGGAGTGTACCTGAGAACAAAAATAATTACAAGATCCTAAGGATCAAAGCACATAGAATGTAAAAAACTAAAGAAGACAGAAAACTATCTAAAGCAACGATATGACCCTTTGACAACCAAAAAAAAAAAAAGAGGTATCTCAACACCAAAGCTTTTACAATCCATAAAGGGGCTTCAAACTCCTCAAAATCTCTCTCCAGATGCTTTGCCAAATACATAGAGGAGTCATGAGCCACGCCTTTCGAACCCTTCGAGATGGAGCTATTCCTCTCCAAGAAGTGAGAACGTCTGACGTAGACAGATTCCCCCTCTCTGATCCACAATCAGATTGTGATCTTCCACACTCCCCTTCTCCCCTTGTTGTGCTTGATCCTCCCGGACCACCAGTTCAAGCTTCTCGACAAGGTTGGCATCAGAGTCCCCCCAGTTGGCTGAATGTCCACCGAACCCTTCTAGCTCTGCTCCTTATCAGCTGATCAGTAGCACGCTCCCCATGGCCCTTCCTGCAGCTATCAAGAATTGATGACCAGATGTTAGGAAAGATAGACTCTGGAATCTGGAGTTTCGTCCCTTTACCCAATAGAAGATGAGTTAGATGATATCCACCCAATGGTTCTTTGCTTTCGACCATCTCTCGATTCTGATGATCTATAACGGGCCTGGGCTCTATGCAACACCTATCTACAACGGGCCCCTTCTCTCTCCTCCTTACTGCACGAATCCAGCTACACTGTTTTCTCTCTCCCCCTCACATCTCCCTCTTCTTTCTCCTCCTCACAACATCTCCCTCGGTACATCTTCCTTTGCCTTGGCGAAAACCGGCCATTACTGTTACCGTTCCTGCTGTCTCTGCTGATGCTGTTCTCTCCATCACCGTCAAACCTCTGTCCACTTTGGCATTTGTGGTACAACACACTTTTGTCTTCTTGTGCATTTCATGTATGTAGTAGACATTTAAACTGAATTGTATTGGGGGAGGTTTTGATTGCTAGCATTTGTATCTGGAAATGTGATTTGGAATAGAATTTAATTATGATATGGAGATAAATTGACTTGTATTACTTTCTCATGTTTTTCATCTAGTGGAGCTATGATTTGGATTGTTCCGTGTATCATCAATGATAAACCCAATTGATCACTTATACTGAAAGTTGAGATCGATTAGAGCTGCACATGGGAAGTCTTTATTTCTCTCGATAATATTGGGATGCAATGGAGAACACCAACATCCCAAATTTACTCTTTCATGAGTCATCGTCTTCTTCTCATGCTTAACCTGTGAATCATCTACGGAGGCCCATTTTCTTGGATATAAATGCATTGACTACAATGACATGTTGCAAATCAGCATAACCTTGTTAATTGATGAAAATTGCTGAATTTATAGTCAAATTATTATTATTTTTTTTTCTCCGGAATTTACAGAGAAATTATATGGTTTAACTTCACCAGATTTTATCAAAATTTAATCTATAATTCAATGTTTTTGCCTAATCAAAAGTATAATGGGTTATTTCAACAAAATTTTGATAAAACTTGGATTAAACATTGAATTAGGTAGAGAGAGAAGAGGGTGTAGCTGGATTCGGGTATTGAGGGGGGGAAAGACGGGGAAACAGAGAGAAGAGGGAAATGCAGTGAAGGGGAGAGAGAAGAGGGAAGAGGGAAGAGGTAGTCAAAGTCACCTTGGGTAATGGGGAGAGAGAAGAGGGAAAGAGGGAAAAAGAGACGAAGAAGCCTTGGTCTCCTTGCGGGTTAGCTGGAAACTTTTTTTTTTTTTGTCGGACGGCTGGATACCTTGTTGATGACGTGGAAGTGGCCATATCAATAGCCACATTAGGTGGGATTTAAGGGTGGTAAAAACTGGTGGTGTCTATAGCATTACTGGGTCTATTGGTAGACTACTTGTGTGGATATGTCTATTGTTGCCACCTTACCTTATTCAAATCATTATTTTCCTTCTCATATTATGTGATGATCTACCACTAGTTTGACTCTTGTTCTTATATTTCCATTCCCCTTTCAAATCAAATCTTATGTTGCTAGTTTAAGCAATGCCATGCGTAGGGTGTTATAAATACTATTGCTTCATTGATGTATCAAACTAATTATCCATACCTCATTGTGTCCCCCCTTCCATTTCGAATTCACAAAAATAGACTGGACATCGTATTTAGATACTTAGATTCATATTCGGTATTTGTTGTGTGAAACTAGACTTTTAAAATTCGACTTATGTCCCTTGTCCCAACCAAGCCCACACAAAATTATCTAATGCAGGCTCATTTAATGGATAAAATTTTAAATAGCAAATTGGGGATATTACAGTACTCCAAAGATGAAGTGGAAAACCCTTACCTCCTTCCAACGGCAGAGGATTCTGGAGCTCCCAACTCTGGAAGATCATGTATCCAACATCAACCATGCCTGCCCCCACCATCTATGGCCTTCCATCAGCACCCTAATTGCTTTCAGGTGTGATGGAAGTTGGAAGAGAGGCAAATCGTTGGCAGCTTTGTTACCCCGACCCCTGCTGCAGTCCCCCATGCCATCGATGCCCACTCCTCAAAATTGTCCCTAGAACCCACCTTTCTATTAAACCTTCCAACTAAGCAGCTTTGTAGAAAATCCCGCCTCTTCCCTATACTATCGTGAGAAACCTCAAAACACAGGCCTCTTCTTGAACTTCTAATCCTTGCCGTACCGTTGAAAGGGAGTTCTTGCAGGCCTGCGACCTCGTTGTAGCTATGGCACGAACTCCCTTCATTATTGTGAGGGTCTAAAAAGACTGTCCTCTTGTCTTTTGAATGAGTTCCACCGATCATCTCTGCTCTCATAGTCTATAATCCAATGTCTACTCTGGTGTGAAATGCTCGGTTGAACCTTGGCTTGATCTCCCAAGCCATCATGAGGGAATCACCTGCCATCGCCTCATCGAGTTTCTGTTATAATATAAATTAGTTCAATTTTCTGCGTAGAACCTATTTTTTATTAGCCTGTGAGACACATCAATAAATATGTGATGTGTACATCACACTTTGCAGAATCAAAAACAAGAATAAACATTATTGTTGAACTTGGAGGTATTACCTTGGGGTATCAGCCTTACATGTCTTCAATAAGACACAAGTCATGCACAAAATCATATTTGTGTATCATATTTGGTTCTTCAAATTCTTAATAATATTGGTGCTACTTTTGCACTTAAATCTTTCTGTTTTGTTGAGATAGTGCAGAGGTGGGCAGTCGATGGAGACAAGTCTATCATTACATATCAACCAAGATTGGTAAGCTGCTTTTCCTGATTCTCACATATGGTCAAACTATTTTTAAATGCATTCATAGAGCTACTTTATTACTTGGTGTATTAGGGATTTTGCAATGTGGAGGTGCTTTCGTGTTGAATGTGGATGGGCAGGCCAGGTAGTGTAATACTATAAAATATCAATTTTATATCTGTTCAAAGGGTTTTTTTTTGTTTTTTTTTTTGTGATAAGTACTGTTCAGAGTTCTTATAATTGGATGTTAGACTCCCTTCGCAAGGTGTAATTCTGGTTGCAGGTCTTTGCAGATGACAGGGTGACATATAATGGAGCCAACCAAATTAGCAAAGTCAATTCCTCCAGGCATATGACAGAGGAGAGCCTGAGGTTAGAACCATTAGGTGATGAGGTATTTAGATCAATTTTGTCTTGCATCATTTTCACTTAATTGGCATTTATTATTATAAATGCTACAAGTAAGTTGAATTTCCCTTCTTTTAGAATGACATTGCATTGTTCTTTGCAAGGCCTTCTGTCCGTCATGCTCATGGGCATGCCCTTACTGATTTATCTAAAAGTCTGTAATAGCAATTACTATTGGTGAGTTTGTAGTGGTGAGTAGGATGTTGGCTAAGCTTACATGCTTCGGGGGAGAGGAATAGTTTGTATGCAAATGAAATCAAAATCTTAATAAGTGGTGGAGAACTCGTGTGCATGTGTTCAGCATTCCTAGAATATCAGAACTCAAAGAAGGAACTAAGGAAATTATTGTGGGTTTTCTTGAAAGATGATTATTGGTATGCATCATCAAGTGAACAAAATATCACCTTGGTTGGATATTGTAATGAAAATCTACTAATTTGTTAAACTCTAATGGGGTTGTGGTTTTGAAAAAGAAATTGGTGATTAGGAATATGGGGATGATGGCACACTAGTTTTTTCTTTTTTCTTTTCATTTTTATTTTCAGGCAAGAGGATTGTTGTGATTGTTATTCCATATTTGAGGATAAGATAGTATAATAGACGAAGGCCAAACCGAAGGGGCCAGCACTCATGGCCTAATCATGTTTTAGACAAATTATATACGTCCGACTAACCATCCATTGATATTTGGAAGCAGTAAATACAAAGGACGTCATCCTAAATAGTTTAGGTAAACCTTGTTATTGAAGATGCCTTCCTAGTATAGGGTTTCAATTTGAGGAATAATGTATTGAGGAGTTCCGGTAAAAGTTTATTTGAATTATGTGCAAGTGAGTGAGGTGCAATGAGATTCTTCTGGGGTGATGCATAATGGCAGCTATTCGGAAAGATAATTAACCCATATATTTTTGTGGAATGCATGCACCATGTCTGTGATTGCACCTTAAATTTAAGAACATTGGAATACTAAACTTTCTAGACCTTAGGATTCTTCTATCCAGGTGTTTACTAAAATTATGCCATCAATTATTATTTGTTGGCAGTACACCTGAAACTCACAGTAGTTCAAGCAATAATTTTTTTTTGGGATAATTAATCTGATATCTCCTATGATATTTGACAATTACAGGAACCTCCCTTGTGATTTTTGATATTACATTGATCTCCCCTGTTAGAATTGTCAGGAGACGGACATTTATAGAAAGCATGAATTTAACCCTTAAGGATAATTACACTGACCTCCCCTTTGATATCTAATAATTATAGGGACAATCTTTGAAAAGATAGGGGAGGTCAGTGTAATATAAGAGGGTATTTTAGTCATACAAAAATTTAGTTGAAACCCTAACACTGTCAATGACAAATTTCGTATAGAGGGGGGAATTTACATATTGTCAGTACAATAGAGGGGAGGTTAGTATAATTGTAGAGAACACGGGGGAGGTCTTTGTAATTGTTAGGTAACTCAAGGGAGATTAGTGTAATTATCCCTATTTTTTTAGATAGCAAGAGGGTTCTAGTTTTGTCTTGGCCTATATGTGGTTTTATTAGCATCTTTATTGTATACAAAGACAACAGCTAAAATTGTGTAATTTGGGTCATTAATTTTGCTTCTAATATTGACTTCATAGTGTGTTAACTGATACGTTATACTGGTAGATACTAAGACAGTGAGACCAGTATCAACTGATATATTGATTTGCAAAGATCAGCAAAGTTATAATCCAGTGCAATCTGTATCTTCTGTATCTGTGTCATGTCAGCATTGTATCCATAAGTTTGGGCTGATCCAGACCAACATAGCCAAATACTTGGTGTTTGTTCATGTGAGCACAACAGTTGAATTCAAACCATCGGAGACTGGTTAAATCCATTATTTTTTATTTTCTAATTCTTTGATGTTGGTGACATCACTTTAAATCTATATGCCGACATCCCTAATCAAAAAGCTAAGAATTGAAGCTGCCAAGCATACAAAATTTCAAAATCTGATTTTCAAAAACTTTCATTGTTTCTTGCTCTCTAAATGTTAGAAATATCATTTCTGTTCCTGTTCTACTAAGTTTAAGGAAAAATATAAGAGTTGAAATTGACATACGGGAGTTAACTTCTGGGCCTATAATCTACATTGCAACTGAAGATGGCATGTGGTATTGCTGGTAGTCAGAGGAGTATTTATTTTATTTTGTTTCTAAGGGTATTATTGTATTTTTTTCTCATGTTAGTATAATTATATAAGGTGCAAGGGTAGAAGGATTTATTAAGCCCTAAGCCTTTTTTTTTTAATAATCACTCTCCGTCTCCTTTCTTCTCCATCATTTTTAACCTTAATTTTTATACAATAAACTTTAATTTGGTATAAGAGCCAAGGATTTAGGCAAAGAACTTCTCCAAAACTTAGTTGGGAAAACAACGAGACAAAAGAGAATAGGAAAATCTTGCTGACATCACCTTTTGGTTGATGAAATCAATCAGCATGACATCATCAACTTCCGGAGACTGGAAAGCTATGGCTGGACTTGTTTTTTTATTTTATTTTTTATGCTGACGCTACCAGTAATTTTTGCCAAATTTTTTGAAATAATTCGAACAATTTTTTTTATTTTCAATTAATTTTCGGAATATTGGACCTATTTTCGGCATGTCCTAGGTGATGTAACTAACCCGGTAGAATAAGATTTTAAGCACCCTAGAGTGGGATGTCAATGTAAACTTCAACCATAATGGAAAGTAAGAGATTGAATTGATTTAGTCCATCAAATCTTTTTATAAGTAGGAAACTTCAAGAAGAAGAAAACATAACTTCAGAACTCATATTCTGGGGATTTAGTTTCTAGCCTCCCGACATTGATAAATTTTTTCAATCTTTTGGTGTTATGGAGCATATTTATGAGTTTTCTGGATTCCGATCCTTTTGGTGTAAACTATCAAGATTGATGAGCGCGTAATCTGAGTTGTGTGCTTATTTTGAGGAATGCTTCAATGCCATTAGGAAATGTTCTATTTATTTGGCAACAACATATTTAACTTAGAATCCAGAGGCTTCCAATGAGTAATGTAAATACCTTTTTCAAATTAACACACACACACAATTTGTATGTTCGAGATGATGACAGGGTTGAGAATGAAGCTATGGCCATGTTAATATTTTTCCTTTCTGTATCATTATTTTAGTTTGCAAGACATAAATAAACCCTTTTTACATCATAGTATTATGCTGAGTATTCTCATTTTCTAATTAAACTTGACAGTTGAAATGATTGTAACAATTTGATCAGGCATACTAATCCAAAGAAATATGTAAAGCAAAAATTAATAACAAGTGCTCTTATCTTTTTTTTTTTTTTTTTATAGATAAAGGGTTGTTAGTGGAGAGGTTGATTTAATTGAATTGCTTTCCTAGGTGATTGAATAAGTGGCTTTGCTTCAGTTAACAATTGTCATTTTTTCCACATGTGATGAGTTGAATGTAGAATACTAAGCTTTTAAAATATTTATACTGGAGAAATATGTTCCTCATATGTTTAACAAATTTCAGTCATTCTTCAATTTTGAGGACAAAATGCTTAGATTGTGTTTGTCAACTATCATCTATTTTCAATGATCTTTCTAAAAATTGAATTTATGTATGACTTCTGCCGTGTTCTTTGCATTGATGGTTTTATTCATTTTCTGAATTTGTTTCAGCTTATTGCATATTTTGCTGAGCGGATGATATCTAAGGAAATTTTGCAAAAAAATGCTGTTATGCAAATATCGGGAAATCAGGTCAGATATTGATAATGCATAACGATTTACCTTCAATGGGTAATTGTGGGCTTGTTAATGCAAATAACCAAATGAATGTAAGAAAGGATACATATGGGGTGTTTTGGATCATCCAGATTACTGTGTTGTTTTTCTTAACATTATTTATGATGCCTCAGCCAGGTGATGATGCTTGTTTTCCGACTATAAGAATTGTCTAATGCATTGGTTTCTTGATAAATAATATTGACATAGTCAATGATTCATAGCATGCTGCTACCCACACCAAGCAGGCATAGGTGGCTTTGTGATGTAGAGCATTGGGCCTAACCCATTGGATGTGATAGTTAATTATTTTATTATATTATGCCTTTCTCATCTCAGCAGTTCTTGTCGATCCCTTTGGTAGTTGGTTTATTGATTGTATCTGAAAGTTACTTTATGGGAGTAGGTCATTGAATCACTTTCAATGAACTTATGCCATCTGCTTATCCTGATTGTATTTCATTTCACCAATGTTCCATCTGTACATCCTGATACACCTATTCATTCTATCATTTGAAGATAGGGATGTGGATTCTTCTTTACAAGGATGTATTTACTATATTGCTAAAATTGAATTTTGTATTGAGGAATAATTTATTTCATTCACTTTAATGTAACACAGAGAATTGATGTTCAATTGCTAAAAAACATTTTTTTTGGTGTGTGTGCACATCTGCAGAATGTCATTGCTTTTCCTTACAGACGAAATGGAGTGCTGGTCAGCTGTAAGTATCGGAGGACCATTGACAAAAAATTCTGGCAGGTATTTTTGCTAGGCTTTACTCTGGAGTCGGTTTTTGGCTGTCATGCTCTGAAAATTCCGAGTTGTGATAAGGGTCAAACCAACCCTTTTTAAACTGGTAAACTGGGTTAATAATAAAAAAGTGATATTTTGTTTTGAAATACATGTGAGCAACAAATAGACAATAACAGAAATAAAGGTCGGTCATAGATTTTCGAGCCCATGCTTCTACCTACCCACATGCAAGTCATCAAAAAGAGCCATCGTGGCTGCAGTAGATCCTGTAACTCACCAAGTCCACATGTTGATCCATATCTTCCAACAAAGGAAAAGGGTGAGCAATGTTGGCCAGTAGGGGTGTACTAAAACAAACAAAACACGAAGTAATTTAGATGCAAATGTCATGAATATGTAACATGAACAATTTATACACATGCATGACAGTATAATGCATATACCATTGCCTTTTTTTTTTTCCGTTAAGAAAAGTGGTTTCTGTTTTAGGTTTTGCAATACAAAAGAGAAATGGGGAAGAGATGCAATGTGCAGCCTTTGCATATATTTCTGAATAATAATAAAGAGAGGTACAAGAACATATATATACGGGAACTAAAGTTAAGAGGAAGAAACCCTACTACACCAAAATGACTAAATTACCCTTAATGAATATAATAAATACATATAAGAATTACACTCTTAATACTATTCATATGGGACACCGCGTATATGTAACTGTTTTTTTGTGTGTATATTCATGTATTATTACCTATCACATGTTCATCTATTCATGTTGAAATTCCAACTTATTGACCACTTGCATACGGAAGTGGGTTTTGCTGTTATATATATGATATATGCATATTATATAGTTTTGAAAATAGTGCCAATGACTTAGCCAAATGGTCCTGCAGCCAAATGGTCCTATTACTGTTCCATGATCAGTTTATGCCTATACCCATGTCCAAAAGTCATAGACTCAGTTTTATCAAAATTGACTATCAATTTTGACATGTAGGTTTCGACAGTGAGGCATATGTGACTCAATTATTATTTTTTGATCAGTAAAAGTAACTTGTATTACTCACAAGGGCCCAAATAGGACCCTAAAAAGTACAAAAAAGGACCGGCTACAACAGTTAAAGCCTTAGATCCCCTAAGAAGTCAATGAAACTATTTACATACAAAGGATATTCCTTTTTGATAAAAAAAAAAAAGTTTTTAAGAATGTGTTCCTCAATGTCCAAGGGGGTAATTCTTTCCCTTAAAAAATTCTACTATTCCTGTCCTGCCAAGTGCACCATATGAGGCACATGGGGGGCCATCTTCCAAGCACTTCTCAACTCTTTACGGGTTTTGGTGTACTTCCAACCCAAAAAGAGATGCTTCACTTTCACTGGCATTACCCAAGAGTATCCAAAAAGACAAAAAGGCATACTCCAAAGATCACGAGTATAATCGCAATGCAGAAGAAGATGATCTATCGACTCTTCCTCTTTCTTCCAAAGGCTGCACTTGCTCGGAAGATGATACCCACGCCGCTTCAAATTATCCTTAGTCAAAACAACACCCCAAACCACCTCCAAAGCAAGAAAAGCTGCTTTAGTCAGCACCCGGGATCTCCAAATTAGTTTCCAAGGAAAGGAGGACTCCCTTTCTTGCTGCATAATCTTGTAAAAAGAGCGCACCGAGAGGACCCCATCCCCACTACCCTTCCATATGATCCCATCTCTTCTCACCTCCCTCACCTCGAACCTATGTAACATTGCCATCATGTCGTCCACCTCCTCAAGCTCACAGTCATGAAAGTGTCTTCTAAATCTCGGGGCCCAAACTCTTCTACCCCCACCCTTTCTAACCAATTCGCAACAACATCCTCCTTTTCCACTGCCACGTTGAACAAACTAGGGAAGTGGTCCTTTAGGACATCCTCCCTGTGCCAATGATCATGCTAGAAACTCGCTCTCAAGCCATCCCCTATATCAAACTGAACATAGGCTTTGGAATGGGCTTGGCGCCTCTTGATTGCTTTCCACACCCCACACTCATAAGGTTCCGAGACCTCCTTCGAGAACCAGCCCCCCTTCTCTCCCCCATACCTAGCTTCCATTACCTTTTTACACTTAGAATTATCCTCAGTGGCATACCTCCAAAACCACTTTCCTAGCAAGGCTTGGTTGAACAGATTCAAATCCTTAATGCCCTGGCCCCCTTCCGCAAGATGAGCTTTGACTCTATCCCACCCAAGGAGATGAATTTCCCCAAAGAAAATTCCTTTGAATCTTAATCTTTCTACTAACCGTTGCCAGCATCGGGAAAGGAGACATATAATACGTGGGAAGATTTTCAAGAGTACTCCTAATAAGAGTAATTCTGCCCCTTTTAGACAAAAACCTGCACTTCCAACGCGCCAACCTCTTTTGGAACCTCTCGATGATCACATCCCATATCCCCAAAGAACGAGAAGATGCACCCAACGGGAGCCCCAAGTAAAAAGAATGAAGTTGGCCCACCTTGCACCCTAAAGCCCACGCCATCTCCTCCACCCCTGTTAGCTCACCCACTAGAATAAGCTCAATCTTTGCTAAGTTTACCTTTAGACCAGAGACAGCCTCAAAACAAAGAAGTATGCATCTTAAGACACGAAGTTGCTCCCCCCTTGCTTTGCAAAAGATAATAGTATCATCTAGAAATAAAAGATGCGAGACTTCTACCCTACTACCCCCTTCCCTTGATAACACATAACCACACAACAATCCCCCACTCCTAGCTCTTTCGATTAGCCTGATTAGTGCCTCCATAACCATTACAAAGAGAAAAGGAGATGGGGGATCCCCTTGTCTCAAACCCCTCTAAGAACGGAAGAAACCTGTCGGGGATCCATTCACCAAGACTGAAAATGAAGCAGTGGAAATACACATCTTCATCCACCTCTTCCACCTATTTCCAAACCCCATCTAGTTCAAAGTGGCCATCAAGAAGTCCCAATTGACGTGATCATAGGCCTTCTTGATATCCAGTTTGCAAATCAAACCATTCTCTCCCCTCTTCCTCATCATATCCACGCATTCATTAGCGAGCAAGGCCACATGTCACGACCTCAAACCCACCCTATGCGGATTAAGGGTTGCGGGGGAGGCCCTCGAGCCGTCCCTAACAAATTCTAATTAAGGATCAATAATAATACCATCAGATTAGATAATTAAGTATTGGAATCATAATAGGGTTTACAGATCATGATAAAAGTAATTCTTAAATTTACAAATCCTTGAACAAAAAGTCATCCCTAGGACGTGGACTTATGGGAGAGAAAAGACTATAACATACTTAGTCTATTATAATTTATAACAAAATCCACCATTACATGCGAAAACTGTCTGTGAGCAAAAAGGTGACGCCGGGTAGCAGTGAACACCCTATGGTCCTCCTACAACATCCTTTCCTGAAAAAAATGATATATTTTTGGAATGAGCTAACTTAGCTCAGTATGTAAATTCCCTTGCTCTGCTATGGGTTAGGGTTAGTTTAAGTAGAAAAATACAATCAAATAGCAAGCAAAGGATATAACAAATAGTCAGTCACCAAGGAAAACCGATCAACAAAGATGACCCGTGGGTCCCAAAGGCATATCCCAAGGCAGTTTGAAAAAGCGATGCAAACAAGTAAACAATAGGGATTTAGCAAATATAAAAATCAGCTGCCAAATATCACAAGATATCACAAGATGCCATATCGAATCCAATGATAGGCTTGCAAAGTGTATCAACAACCAAAGAGTGCATCATTAGGTTATGATTCAAAAAAGATATGAGATACTAACAAAATGGATGCATCAACAAATATGGCCCAGCTACCCCCAAAAGCACTCATTTAGGTTCACCCCTCATTCGGGTTCTTGAATAGCACTAGAGCTCTTATCATATATCATGTCCTCCACGGATTAAGTGTTGGGTATCATTCCCTATCACCGACCTGTAGGTCCAAATCAGCATCTATGGAATCAGATGGACATTGTGACAGAACACAACTCTCGGCGGTGAGAAGCATAGCAATTTCCAATATCCAAATCAAAGGCATAGAAATATGCAAGCAATCACATCAAGATATCGGCAAATGAAATCTCAACATATCTACAAGAAAGTACAAGTGTCAAATTGTGGAATCAATGAATGTCAGGTATGTATAAAGTATAAATTGGCAGTATCGAGAAAATATAATTGTGACATGGCTAAAGAAATACTACATATTAGAGTTCAGGTTTACTTACGTCAAAAATGGTTCCTCGTCCTTACGAGAGAAATCAAACCTCCTTCTCCTTTCCTTTTGATGATCCTATAATCAGGAAACATTATTTAGTTCAATATTGTTCATGGACTCAATCTGATTTTATTAATGGATCTATGGTTTTTTTAGTCTTATGGATCGTGTTTTAAGTCTATGGACTTTATGCAATTTAGGTCGTAACCTAGTTGACTCTTTTACCCTATCTTGGTAGTTCGTTGTACCTTTAAAGTGTCTTAAAAATGGCTAATTGGCTAGTGTCTTATATTTGTATTTTAAGTATTTTATTTGGCAAGACGGACCCCGCCGTTGGGTCCGGAACGTCGAAGAAAGTAAATTTAGGTCTTCACGGACTTTTATTTGGCTTGGGGTATCATTAGGGATAAAATGATAATTTTTACATTTTTTACGTGTCTATATTTTCGGGACTTCAACGCGGATTCCGCTATTGGGTCCGGAATGTCCCAAAATGTTAAGGTACGTATGTTTACAGTCATTGGGGTTCAATTGGTCATTTAACTAATCATTAGGGCGTATTTAGAATTACTCCAGTTTTCCCGTTTGTATGTTTTCGGGTTTTAATTTCACAAATCGGCCTTTGCCATTGAGTCCGGAATGCCAAAAAATATTGGGTTGCACTATTTTTTTATTTTAATTGGTCTTCATTTGGCTTATTTTTGGCCTAACGGCATTTTGGTAATTTTTCATATAATTAAAAGAATTTAAAATTAATATTTAATTAATTTCTAGGCTATTTCATAATTAATCAAAACTGTTGGGGGTCCAATTATAATTTCAGAATCTAGTGGAGTCCAAAACATAATTTCTGAAAACTATTTAAATAAAATCAATTGGTTTAGTTGGATTTTAAGTGAATCGGCCCTAAACAGTGAAGAATTAACCGGTTCATCCGATCCAATGCGCTATGCTGACGTCAGCCCTACTATTTTATTTATTTTTTAATCATTCTAAGCCAAAGTGACGTAGTTTTGATTTAACCTTTTAAACAGTGGGTCAAGACCCGACCCGGTATCCAGCCCATGACCTGACTTGCATAATGCCTTCGTCCCCAATTCTCCAGCGAGGGTTCCGGTGGCCTTCTCCGACGCCGGCGACCGTCGCCAGTTGAATTCCGGTGCAAACTTAACGTGGTTCGATCCCTAATTTCATGAGGATTTCATTTTTATATTTTATTTCTTGATTTGAGGGCTCCACCACGCAAAATAGGGGGTTACAGCCGCTGCTCCGACGACCCCTGATTTTCCTGTAAGGTATTCTTTTTTTATTTCGTGGCTTTTTAGCCACTGTTTTTGCCCCAGATTTTTCCAACATGCTTCTGGAATTACAAGAAAGATTTTCCCGTTCTTTAAGTCCAACAAAACAAGCTCAATCACAAGTAGTCAATTTTTCTTCCCCCAACTACAACCACTGCTTCCTCAATGGTTTCTTAACCATTTTTTGTGATTTAAGTTATAGAACACTCCTTGTTTCATGCTCTTTTGAGTCTTGTAGTTAGTTTTAAGTTTTAATCATTTTAGATCAAAACCTTAGTTTTTACAAGTTGCGGGTCTTAAGTTTCCTTAGAGTTTTCAAGTCCAAACCTCACCATTCTTCTTCTATTTTCTTTCCTATACAATGTAAAACACATGCATGCAGTCTAACACTGTAAAACTGTAAGTTACATAAATATTTTTTAGAGAGAGAAAATTCAGCTTGAGTGTTTACCTTCACTGTGAGTTCCTTCCCTCTCTTCTAAAGCTTGGTTCTGAGCCTATGCATGGTTGGTGTGGGGTCCTTGCATGCTCAGCCCTTCATCTTCTCCCTCTTTCTTCCTTCCTTCCTCTTCTTCCTTCTTCTTCACTTTCTCTCTCTACTCTCTCTCTAGCCGTCTGTCACAAACATGTGCACACAATCAATCTCAATTTTTGATCACACGCAATGTTTACTCATTGCTTACATATACATATATATATATATATATAGCATGTGTATATATATATATATGTATATGTATATATATATATTCTGATTGTGCATGAATTCCAATTGGAAGAGAGAGTGGTCCAATGAGGTGTTGACGCCTTAGCTTTTGAGCATGCAGACTTGGGTGTAATATGGGTTATGTATATATCTTGTGGGATATATAGCACAAAAGTGTTGGAGCCCAGTTGGTAATCTTTTTGGGTATAAAATTCTTCCTCTTTTTGGTCTAGGGTTC
Source organism: Nyssa sinensis (assembly GCA_008638375.1). Taxonomy (NCBI): domain Eukaryota; kingdom Viridiplantae; phylum Streptophyta; class Magnoliopsida; order Cornales; family Nyssaceae; genus Nyssa; species Nyssa sinensis. Next base: position 9,024,708 of record CM018052.1, read on the forward strand.
AAACCCTTTGGGCAACATTTTGGCCTTATTTTCTCCCGTTTTCTCTTCTTATGCTTTGTCATTTTGGGTGTGTTTGTTAAATTTTTGAAGTTGTATCTCAATTATCTTACAAACCTCTTGCTATTCTTGCCGTGTTTTTGATTTTTGTGTGCTTCTTTTTTATGTCATTAATTTTATTTTTGACACGTTACATCGTGTTTTATTTATACCAAAAATATATTGTATTTATCGAAAAATTCTCGATTAAATTTGTTTTACTCGCGTATCGCGTTAATTTGCCCAATTACACGTCGTGCACTATTTTTAACATTCACGGGTTACCAATTTCAATTTAAGATGTCTAATTAATTAACATATAATTAATTTCATAAAAATGGGCATTAACATAAATTACTTTGCCTAATTGGGTTGGGATATTACACCACATCCATGATCTGCCTCTCTCCAACAAAAGCATTCTGACTAAGGGAGGTGATACTACCCGTCACTGCCTTCAAATGGGTAGCTAGCATCTTTGCTAATAACTTGTACAAACTTCCCACCAAGCTTATTGGTTTGAAGTCCTTGATGTTGTTGCCCCCTTCCTTTTTAGGGATCGAAGCGATGAAAGAAGCATTTAAGTTCTTTTCAAAGGAACATGAGCGATGGAAGTGGTTGAAAGTGGCCATGGCATCTCTTCTAATGATCTTCCAACAATGGCAAAAGAATGCCATTGTGAAGCCATCGGGACTTGGGGCTTTGTCCCCATCACAGGACTTGAGAGCTAAAAAAACCTCCTCCTACTCAAAGGGTGACTCCAGTTGGCTTGCAACCTCCCTTGGAATAGATAGGAACTCCAACCCATCCAAGCTTGGTCTCCAATCACGTGGTTTTGAGAACAGGTGCTGGTAGAAACCCACTATCCCCTCTCTAACTTCCTCCTCTCCTTGAAGCCTCCTGTCACCCACTACCACTGAGCTTATGTTGTTCCTTTTCTTGTGATAGTTTGCCACCCGGTGGAAGAACTTTGTATTCCTATCCCCTTCCTTCAACCAAAGAGCCCTTGATTTCTGCCTCCATGACACTTCTTCCATCTTCAAAACCCTCCCTAAGTCCCCTGATTTCTGCCTCCAAGACACTTCTTCCATCTTCAAAACCCTCCTTCAGTCCCCTTTCAGTCCCTCCCTTTGGATTGATTCTTCAGATAAAGGCCCTTCTTGCTCTCTCCTATCTTGCTCTCTCCTATCCAAGGAATGGATGTCCCCTAGCAAATTTTCTTTCCCAGCTTGAACATTGCCAAAAACCTCCACATTCCACTTTCTAATATCCACCTTCAGCAGCTTTATTTCTTGAGCAACTGCAAAGCTTGGGTCTCCCCTGATCCTGTATCCTTGCCACCAATTTTCCACCCTGGCTTAGAACCCGGGGTCTTGCAACCACATGTTCTAAAACCTGAAAGGGCGCCTCCCCTTTTCACTCCACCACTGTCCAGCAATACTGGACTATGATCCGAAACATGCCTGGGAAGACATGACTAAGAGGCCGCTGGGAATTTTGACTCCCAAGCTGCTGATACAATGAATCTGTCTAGTCTTGACATTGCTGTATCCTCCCTATCACTCTTCCATGTGAATCTGTCCCCTTCCAAGGGCAGGTCAACCAGACCCTTCCTGTCAATAAATTCTGAGAATTTCTGCATACTTCTAGTTAACCTGCCACCTCCTTTTCGCTCATGAGGGAATCTTGTTGTGTTGAATTATGGCTTTAATAATATTCTTTTTTTTTTTTTTTTATTAAAATGGTCCTATGTCGATCAGTGTGATGCTATAATCTACGCAAACCTAAATATAATACTATGGCCGTATTTTAATTCTTATGAAGTGATACACTTTACTGTGTAATAAATTTTGTAATTATATTGGACATTTAATTTAATTAATTATAAATTTAGACGGATAATTTACCAAAGTACCCTTGGGGGTCTCACAGTCTAGGTGGTGGGAGGGTTTTAGAGAAATGGGCACATCATGTTTTTATGCGGTGACTGTGGAAGGACAGAAATAGGACTTCTGATGATGTAGAACTCATGGCTTTCAAGCTCAAAGAAATTGTGATACAAACATTGTCTTTGTGGGTGATGAGTGTTGAGTCTGTAAGGATGTCAGCTTAATTTTTTTTTTTTGGATGCTTTCTCTTAGTAGAGGATGAAAGTTTCGTTTTATTTTTCTGTCATTTTGATTCATCTGTACCTTATTTGTACTCCAGCTTGCTCTCTACTTTTTCTATTTAACATATATTTGAATGTTGAAGCTTCCCCATGGTCAACATGTGGTCGTACAAATTTTTTTTGTGGGGTGGGGTTGTCAAAGCTCCTGAAGTTTGGATGATAAAGACCTTCCAAGTTTTAGGTTCTTCAATTCATATATCTCAGCGCAAAAAAAGGGGTGTGGATAAGTGTAAAATTTATTTTACTGAACAACTTAAGGCATTTAATGTCAGTGCACAATATTTTGGTGTAGGGGAATGCTACTAAGAGTGCAAACAAGCCTCTTCTCCATTAGATCTTTTAGGAATTGTGTTTTATTTAGAGATTAAAGTGATTGGAATAAATAGAAACACAATCCCTAAAAAATGTAATGGATAAGAGACTTGTTCACAATTGCTAACGAGCTCTTAGTAGCATTACCCTTTGGTGTAGACATGCATGGCTTTGTACCCGTTGCGATATGTGATAACCAGAGATTGAACTGGTGTAGATTTTGTGATTGAAGTCCTATGGTCAATCTAGACTCTAACTAAAGTTACCTATTTAGTAAATTTGGTGGATTCGTATGTGGGCCTTCACTTCAGTTCTTTGGATATGTTGCTAATACACTGTTTTGAGGTTTTACAGAAACAAGACTTGAGTTTCTCTAAATACTGTAATCCAATGCCATTTGATTCAGTATTGTGCCCAGTTTCCTATGTGAATTGATATGTGGATGTGTTCTGACCTGATTTTTTTTTTCTTTTGTATATTTTGCTATTAATCTTCAGGAGAAGGGTACAGAAAAAATATTATATGGACTTGATGACATAAAGGAAGCGGATGAAATTGTGATTGTAAATACTGTAACCATTTTGGGCAACTCTCTGTTTCTCTGGTTCCGTGTTGAGTATTATTTATACTATTTGATGGTGATCATAGGTTGAAGGTGAAATAGATAAGCTCTCAATGGAAGAAGCTGGCATTTGCAATTGTGTTAGTGTTCCTGATGGTGCACCGCAGAAGGTTTCAACAAAAGAATTACCATCTTTAGAAAAGGTTTGGGTTGACACTAAACTTTGTTAGAGGCTCACTTTTTGTTTAATATTAAATATCATGGATGCTCTCACAGAATATTTTTCTTTTTCAAACCAAGGTTACCCGTGAAGGCGTTGTCTTCAACAACCAGCCACACACTACTGGGCACACACACAACACAATAAGCCATGCAAATTAGAGGGAAAATACTCCCTGGAGAAGTCTATATATACACAGTCTGGAAATTGAACACCCTAACTGCACGGTTATGCAGGTCCTATGAGAATACAGCACAAAGGCCTTGACAGTTACCAGCCCAACTGTCAAGCCTTGCTGTCTCCTTCAGACATGCAACACATAGGCACCAGTTACAATCTCTGTTTGAGCATTCTCTGCATGCAGCACTCCGGACAACTGCCCAACTGCACATAACTGTGCTCACATAAAGAATCAATCAGCACATGCCACGCCACCAAGTCATAATCCTGGTCCAAGTCTGACCAGAACCTTTGGCCACATGTCTATGCCACATGCTCAAAACCTGCCTAGCCATGGATTGGCTTACTGAACCACTTGCATGCTGAGCCGTGCACCACCCGCTGCCAAGGATCAAAATTTCATTTCTTTTCCATCGAAATAGCCAAAACATTTTTGTTTGTCAATGAACCGAAACGAAACATAAGTGGAATATCGAAATTCACATGTTTCCATGGAAACACACCGAAATTCGTCGAAACATACCACAACATATCTCTTGTTTAGCAATAATTGTAGAAGTTGATAAAAAATAATATCAATTTTTTTTTTCAAATGAAGGAAGAGGTTGAAGAATTGAGACTCAAAATTACGAGAAGATATCTCTATTTTGAAAAAAAAAATGATAAGAAAAAGTAGTTGTGAAAATGAAAAAGGAAGTGAACAATTTATTTTAATATATAGTTACTAATTGTAATAAGTTTAACTTGATATTTACCCAAATTATCTATTTTTTATATATATTATATATTATATAGTATATATATATATTATGTTATAGTATTGTATATAACTATAATAATTCAATATATTATAAAAGGAGATTTTTTTTTATAAATATGTTTTAGAAAGTCGCTTGAGGGCAAACCCATCTATAAAAATCTCATAAAAATTAAAAATTAGCTCTAAAATTTTGTATACTTGTTTTTAACTAATAAAGAACTATTTAGTATTAATGATTAATTTACATGTAAGTGTATTTCTGTTTTAGTATTAATGACTAATTTACATTTACGTTTATTTTTTAGTTTCACCTTAGTATCCTCTATTGCGGATAGATATGTACCTTAAAACATTTTTAATTAGTTATATAATATTTATCTTTAAACATTCATATATTTTATTTTATGTTTCTATGTGTTTTAATTTTTCTCACCGTTTCCATTATATTTCCAAAACGTTTCCAAAATATTTCCATTCCCTGGGTGACCGAAACAACACTTCGAAACAAAATTTTGATCCTTTCCCACTGCACATTAGTCATGCTTCTATCTCATGGGTCAACCCACGAGTTAGCCACCATGCTTGATAGCCTCCAGCTCAATATTTATAACTGTTAGATTTATTATTTAGTTTATTGCTTTTATTTTCAGATAAGGGTACTTTTGTATTTTCTCTTATGGTAATATAAATATAAGGTGTAAGGGCAGAAGTATGATTGGAAAGCATTAAGCCCTAATCCTTTCTTTTCTCTTATTCTCTTTCTTTCTCTTCTTCTTCTCTTAGTTTAGTACTGTGAATCTTAACTTAGTATCAGAGCAGGTTCACAATATTTCTCTTCTCCCTAAAACACAGCCCACAACCAGATAGACAAAAAGGAGAGAAAGCTGCTGACGTCACTTTCCGGCAATGACATCATGCTGACGCCATTTTTTCGGCAATGACATCAGCTTTTTCCGGCCACCTCCGGCTACCAAAAGACCATGTTTCATCTCATCTTTCCATTCTGATTCCTATGGTATTTTTTGTGAAATTTTTTGAAGCCATCTAGAGGTATTTTTCTATTTTCGAAACTTTTCAGATTTTCGGACCATTTTTTTTCGATCTGCCTTTTGGGACCTTTTGAGGTTGTTTCGATGCTTCAATCTGCTACAGAGGGTTGCATTTTTATGTTAGGGATCTTGTTTTAACAGATTCATGTGCATTTGCTTGAGTATAAGTCATCTTAAAGCCATTTAGGTGGTCGGCTGGGGCTGTTTCTCGTCCAGCTGGGTTCGGTTTGCTTGTTTGATGGATTTGTAGTGGCCTCCGTGCTGATTTGAAGGTTTCTTGTCTTTACTTTGGTGTTCGAAGGCTCCTTTGATCACTATATTGCATTGGGTCTCACTGTTTTACCTATTTTGGTGTTGGTTTTGTGGAATAAATTGTTAGTTGGCTGCTTGTATTGGTTTATTGGTGCCCTTTGATTCCTTGGCTTTCAGAGGTGCCCAATTTCCTTTTCTGTGTGGGCTTGTGTACTTGTGGTTTACCTATTTTTTTTGTCATGGCTGAAAATAAGTCATCTTTGCTTAGGGAAGATGATATGCCTAAGTCTATTACTTCAAAAAAATTGAATGGTATTAATTATTTAGCTTAGGCATATGTTGTTAAGGTGTTTTTGCGTGGAAAACGCAGATTGAAGTATTTAATGGATGACCCTCCTACTAAGACTGAGATGAAATATGAAGACTGGATGTGTGAGGACTCAGTGGTTTGGCATAGTATGGAACCCCATGTTGCTACTACTGTGGAATTTTGTGATTCTTCGAAGAAGATCTGGGACTCTGTTATAGAATATTTCTCACAATAGTGTTTTGTTTCTCGGGTGTATGAGTTGTATAAGAAGATTTTCACTACGAAACAGTTCGGGAAACCATTATCTGAGTATTACAACACTTTAAGAATTTATGGGATCAGCTTTTTCAGTATTGTCCCATTACTACTGATTTGGAGCAATAAAAACGTCATTGGGAAGATTTCATGATTGCTTCCTTGCTCTCTAATTTAGATTCAGATCTTCGGGGCTTTAAGGATCAAATTCTTGCTAGTGAGACTTTACCTACTGCTGCTAATGTGTCTTCTTGCTTATTGCGTTCATCTTTGGGACATAGCTCCATTATGACTGGCTCTACTGTTTCCCCATTAGAGTCTTCTGCTTTACTCTCGAGCAGTGGTGGATGTGGTGATAAGAAGTGTGATAATTGTGGTGGCATTAATCATAAAGAACCTTATTGTTGGGTGAAGTATGGTAAGCCAATTTATGCACATCAGGCTATAGATGGTCCCACACAGACTTTACCTTTTTCTACTTCATTTGGGCCTAACATTCCCTGTTGTAATTCTCATGATGCACTCACTACTCAACTTGGCGAGCTAGTTCAGACCTTGCGTACTGCTCTTCCTTCTTCATCCATTGCTACTTTAGCCGATTCAGGTAATGTTGCATGTGTGGCCCATTTGTCTTCGTCCTGGGTTATTGATTCTAGAGCTAGCTCTCATATGTCTAGTATACTATCTCTCTTTTCTCATTTGAATCCTCTTAAGCACCATATTGCATTAGCTGATGGGTCATCTCGGCCCGTTCTTGGTAAAGGGGTTCTTTGTCCTACTCCTTTATCATTACCCTCCAGTCTTTACATCCCTGATTTTCCTTTTAATTTGATGTCTGTTAGTCAATTAACTAAAAAGTTTAATTGTTCTATAACTTTTTCTCCTACTACTTGTGTTTTTCAGGACCTCAAGACGAAGAAGATGATTGGTTCAGGGCATGAGGACAGTCTTTATTACTTGGATTCAAGTGGTTCCTCATCCCTTTCTTCATCGGCTTTTAGTGCAGTAGTTTTGCCTCTTCAGTGGCACTTTCGTTTGGGTCATCCTTCATTGGACAAGCTCAAGTTAGCTATTGTTGGTTTGAGTCATGTGTCTAGTTTAAAATGTGAGGCTTGTCAATTGGGCAAGCATCACCGTAGTTCATTTCCGAATAATAGTAGTGATTGTCAGTCTGACTCCTTTGCTTTAGTTTACACAGACATATAGGGATCTTCCCATGCTTCTAGTTTGAATGGATTTAATTATTTTGTTCTATTTGTGGATGATTATTTTCACATGACATGTTTGTTTTTGATGAAAGAGCAATCTGAGCTTCCAAATATTTTTTTTAAATTCTATAATGAAATCTTTGTTCAGTTTGGTAAACGCATTAAGGTTATTCGCTTTGATAATGTATTAGAATCTACATAGTTTGTTATGGATTGTTTTTGTGCTGCTCATGGTATTATTCATTAGACTAGTTGTGTTCATACTTCCCAACAACATGGTGTTGCTGAATGAAAGCATCGTCATGTGTTGGATGTTGCTCGCACATTAATGTTCAATATGCATGTCCCCAAACATTTTTGGCATGATGCTGTTCTTACTGCTTGTAATCTCATTAATCACATGCCATCTGTTGTTCTCAATCATCAGTCTCCCTTTTCTCTCTTATATCCCAGTCTCTCCTCCTTCCAACTTACTCGTGTGTTTGGTTGTGTAGCCTTTGTTCATATTCTCGATCCTGGTTAGGATAAATTATCTCATCGTGCTCGCAAATGTGTTTTTCTTGAGTACTCCCGGACTCAAAAGGGTTATCGTTGCTATAGTCCCGAGTCTCGTTGCTACTTTGTCAGTGCTGATGTTACCTTTTTTGAGTCCACATCCTTCTTCTCCTCCTTCGGTCAACTATCGACTTTAGATCTGATATCTTATTGGAAGGGGGAGTTCGCAAAACCTTTTCCTACTCTACCTTTGCCTATTTATTCTTTGCCTAATTCTCCTTTGCAGGTTTATTGGCGCTTCCATAATAGGTGCATTGCTTCTTATAGCCTGGATGCTACATCTTCACCGTCTGAGGATCCTACTTCTTTCGCTTTTGTTCTTGATACTGGTGACTTACCTATTGCTCTGAGGAGAGGTAAATGCACTTGCACTCAACATCCCCTTGCTAACTTTGTGTCATATGTTTGCATTTCACATTCTTTGCAATCCGTTTCTTGTTCTTTGTCTTCTATTTCTATTCCTACATCTTATAAGCAGGCTTTGTCTTCTTCTGGCTAGAAACATGCTATGGATGAGGAAATGAGGGCTCTTTATAAGAATCAGACTTGGGAACTAACGGTTCTTCCCCCTTGAAAACAGATAGTTGGTTGTCGTTGGGTCTATGTAGTTAAGTACCTTCCCAGTGGTTCTGTCAAGAGTCTTAAAGCATGCTTGGTTGCTAAAGGATATACCTAAACATATGGTGTTGATGACTTCAAAACCTTTTCTCCTGTGGCTTGTCTTAATTCTGTCAGGATCTTAGTATCTGTTGCTGTTAGTTGTTCCTGGTCATTATACTAGCTTGTATCAAAAATTCTTTTCTCCATGGTGATCTTCAAGAAGAAGTCTACATGGCACAACCTCCTGGATATGTTGTTGGTGGTAGTGAACATCTTGTTTGTTGGTTGCGAAAGGCTTTATATGGTCTAAAGCAATCTCGTTGTGCCTGGTTTGATCGATTCAGTGTTGTGCTACTTGCATATGGTTTTCGTCGTTCTAATTCTGATCACTCTATCTTTGTTTATCACTTTGCAGCTGGTACCATCATCCTAATCGTCTATGTAGATGATATTATTATCTATGGGAGTGATTCTGCTGGTATCACCGATTTGAAGAGTCATCTCAGTCAATACTTTCATACTAAAGATCTGGGTGTTCTTCATTATTTCCTTGGGATTGAGGTTGCCCGTTCTCATCGGGGAATCTCTCTCTCTCAGCGGAAGTACGTGCTTGATCTTCTTTGTGAGACTCGTCTCTTAGGTGCTCGGCCTGTTGATACTCCTATGGATTCAAGTGTTAAGCTTGATAGTGACACAGGAGAGTTATTTACTGATGTTGGTCGCTATTGATGACTAGTTGGAAAGTTGATTTATCTTATTGTTACTTGACCCAACATTACTTATGCTGTTGGTGTGGTCAGTCAATATATGCATGCTCCTCGTCAACTTCATTTTGATGCTGTTTGTTGTATTTTACGTTATCTCAAATGTGCTCCTTGCTGCGGATTACTGTATAAGTCGTCTCCTACCCTCTTTGTGACTAGGTTCAGTGATGCTGATTGGGCTTCTTGTCATATTGATTGATAGTCTACTTCGGGTTATTGTACATTTGTTGGAGGCAATTTGGTTATATGGAATAGTAAAAAGCAAAATGTTGTTGCTCGCTTTAGTGCTGGAGCTGAGTATAGAGTTATGGCTCATACAACATCAGAAATGTTGTGGGTTCGTTATTTTCTTCAGGATCTTGGTGTTGGTATTGCTGCTCCTATGTAAATGCATTGTGATAATCAGGCAGCTATGTTTATTGCTAACAATTTTGTTTTCCACTAACGTACCAAATATATCGAGGTTGATTGTCACTTTACTCGAGATTTACTGATGAAGAAACAGATTATCACTTCATATGTTCGCTCGGATTCTCAACTAGGTGATATTCTCACAAAGCCGTTGGCTCAAGCTTCTTTTCATCGTTTATCATCCAAGCTGGGCATGTTTGATGTGTATGCTCCAGCTTGAGGGGGAGTGTTAGATTTAATATTTTAGTTTATTGCTTTTATTTTCAGATAAGGGTACTTTTGTATTTTCTCTTAGGCTTCGTTTGGTTAGGAGAAATCTAATACTAGAAAGTGAAAGTGGTGGAAAGTAAAGTAAAAGAAAGGAAAGTGAAAAAAATAATTCTCCTGTATCCATTTGGTTATGAAGAAAAAATTAAGAAAGTGACAAGAAAATTGTATTGAAAAAAAAAAAAAAATCAAATTTCATATTCTAATTGTTTTTTTTAGTTGGTAAAAAGAATTAATTTTTTTTATATTCGTTAATTTTTATTGAAGAACAAGAGTCCCCAAAAAAAAAGATGTTATTAATATGAAAAAGAGTTCTCAAAAGATATTGTTGCCTATTTCTTTAATATTATATATATATATATGTATGTATGTAATATAAGAAATGTATTAAGTCCAAATACTCAAACTATTTTATCTTATTAAAATGAGAAGCTTTTTTATATTCTTTATTTTTTATTAAAGCACAAGAAAATTCTGGAAAGACAATATGTTATTTATATGAAATAAGGGTCCTAGAAAGACATTGTTGCTTATTTCTTTAATATTTTATACATATATATATATTTACACACACACACACATAAGAAATTGTATTAAGCCCAAATACCCAAGTTGCCTTATTAAAATGAAGAGCTTTTCTATACAAACATAAATTCTTTTGATAATTGAATTGTATAGTAAAAAGATAAGGTACAAAGAGTTGTATATATGAATCCTAAATATATTTTAACACATAAATAAGTGAGCCTAATATAGATTATAAACTACTTTTCACGAGAAAAAAAAAATTTCCTTTGATTTTTGCAAGAAACGGAAAGCCACCTTTTTGGGAAAATTATGCAGTTACATGTTTCCTATTTTTATGGAAAATTTTCTCTTTCATGTTAACCAAACTCTTAACAAATTTAAATTTTCTCTCTTTCCTTCACTTTCCATCACTCTCCACCTAACCAAACTAAGCCTTAGGTAATATAAATATAAGGTACAAGGGCAGAAGTATGATTGGAAAGCATTAAGCCCTAAACCTTTCTTTTTTCTTAATCTCTTTCTTTCTCTTCTTCTTCTCTTAGTTTAGTACTGTGAATCTTAACTATAAGCAACCAAGGGGCCGTGCTCATAGCTTTCCCATGGCATGTGCTTGTGCCATTATGCCTTGGAGGGGTTGCGCTCCCCTATATATGCCAAAACACTCTTTTCCAATCTGACAGGAGACATTCTCTCTGCTCGAAGTCATACCTGGGGTTGGTGCTGGAAGTTCACCGTCCCCTATATAATATTTATGCAAAAGCAGGATTCTGAGGAATACAGGAGGAAACACCACCTTTGCTCGAAGGCTGGTACTTGACTAGATCACATGCTCCTGACATAGGAGACCCGAGACCCTTCTATATATATATGTGTATATATATGCAGAATCAGCAATCCTCACTTTGAGCAGGAGGAAGCATCAGGTTGTTCGAACCAGTTCTGCATAATTATGAAAATGCTACTGATGGCAGAAAACCACTCTGCTTCACTAACTGAGCCAGGCCTCGGTGCAAGGTTCCACCAAGCAACTTTGATAGGGTCTAACAGATGCTTCTACAAGGACCAGTGTTTGTGTTGGACAGATTTTGGACACTGCACTTCTTAGACATTCTTGGACGGCACAGCTTACATGTCTTCAGATTTAAAAGAAACATTTGGTTGGCTGAAACTTCGTGGATTATCCTGCATGTATTCAATGTGCCTCGATGCGATTTAACTTCTCATTAGTTTTTTTTTTTTTAATAGGTAGATCACACACACACTTTGTCCCTTAAGTGGACTTGAATCCTCAACCTCCTATATGGGGTGGTGGAGGAAGTACCAACCAAGCTAGAGCTTGTTAGTTTAAATCATTGTTAGTGTACAAAATAATATTGTAATAAAGACAAAGTTTAGTTATGGCTAAATTGTTGAATTGTGAAGAGGCATAATCTAATGATCAAAATTCAAATATATAACAGGTGGTTGCCTGCATCTGGAGTTTGTCTTGTAGCCACATGACTAAAGGGCCAGTGGTTTGAAGGATTCTTCGTCATTAGAAAAAAGATCAAATACATAATGTGGCTGTTGATATTAATAGTAGCAATGTCAAACATTCAAATAGATATAACCATTAGAATTGGAAGTTGCAATCTTTCAAAGAGTTGCAACCATCGTTAAGGGACACCAAGAAGTCTATGAATAGGCTACAAGTGTAGCCATTTGGAAGACAAGAAATTGAGAATAATAATTGAAGTGCTCTCTGCTAAAGAATTGAAGCAGTCTCTTCTAAAAGAAAATACTATTCTATAAGGCTTAAAAAGCTATTTGTATCTTTTCTTCTCTTTTTCTCACTTCTTCAGATTTCATAATTTTTCTTTTGCTGTAAAAAACAGAACACCTGTTCTCTTGGCAGCCTTTTAGAATTGGTGTTTGGTTGTTCATCTTTGTTGGTGCAAGAAACAGTTGAACAATAGCAGTACTGGGCTTCATGTATCTTGGAGGTGATTCACAGAAACCATTTATACACTGATTTGTTAAATTGGTGGGGCTGAATTACGTCTCAAGGAAAGCAACATTGTAACGTGCCTTGAAGCCATTCTGAAGCCACTTTCCTGTTCTTGTATAATCTCTACAGTGAAGGAAGCCTCAACTCCAAACACTAATGTGTAGGTGCAAGGATCTCCTTTTACCTTTCTTAAATCACTAACTAGAAAAGCATTATCTCCTTCCACCATCAATTTGTCATTACCAAGGAAAAGGATTCCTTGAGCCTCCTAAATTGTGTGATGACTAAGAAAATGATTCCTTAACCCTCAAATTGTGCAATAGGCTAGAGATTTAAATTGAGATTGGGAGCTTTATTGATTTGATCAACCTAGTAGGTAGATGGAAAGATATATATATATATATATATATATATATATATTTGATATGTGTAGATGGAAAAATATGCGTTTGGATAGTAATTCAGATATGATTTTCTATAAAATATTTTTAAAATGTGTCAGAATTTTTTAATTGATTTTTTTAAAACTGTGAAAATGTGTTTGGATATAATAATCTGGAATCAGTTTCAGCATTGAAAAATATGAAAACATGTTTGGATATGATAATAAATATTTTTTTAGAATTTTTTTTTAAATTCTTTGCCAATATATTTGTATTTATAACTATTTTTTTTTTTGTTAGCTTTGTTGTTTAATTTTTAAATATATCAATTTTATTTTTTCTTTTGCTAAGTTAATCACTATTCATTCACCCAAAAAATAAAAATAAAAAATAAAAGCCCCATAGTTATTTCCTATTTCAAGGACTATTGCAGCGTGTGGGAGAAGAATGTCTCTGATTGACGCAACGTGTGGGGTATTTTTGGGTGGGTTTGGTATACCACATGTCAACGTGTCCTTCCAATAACACTCTTACACATGTACTAACTCTCACTTAAAAAAAGATGTGCCATATTACACATGACAAAATACTATTAAATAGGCACATTACCAGCTCATTGTACCGGACCCATTCAAAAAAATTTCATCGCGCGGGAGAAGAATGCCTCTTGATTGATGTGCGGCAGAGTGTCCTTTTTTGCCTTTTCAAAAAGAAACTTTAGTTGCTTTTTGAAGAAGCAACTTTTTCCTCTTCCAAGATTTGACTACCAAACACAATTTAGAGTTATGTTTAGGAAAAATCATATTCCCGGTAACTAACCAAACACACGTTTTTAAGAAACCAGTAAAAAATATTTAAAAGGAGAAAAAAAAAGGGTACAAAGATCACCAACTGTTAACTTGAATGGTATCTCTTGCCTCCCCCAAAGGGAGAGGGATAAGGTTCAAGTCTTGATTAGGACATGGGTATGTGTATTACCTATCAAAAAGTAAAAAAAACAGAGGAGATATGCAAAGAATGGGGCAATGAAAGATTCTTCCTTACAATAATGAGATCCAACAACCTAAGTGTAAAGTGGTTGACTTGCAACCCCTATAACCCAGCACGATACCCTTCTCATTTGCTTATCTAGTAATCCATGAATCCTCGAGCCTTGTTGTTCATGTTTTTGTAAGGAGGGTGTTAATTTTTTGCTACAATGGATGGCTTTAAAAAAAAAAGAAAAAACTTACACAAAATGATTCATTAGATGCATGATTTCTGACCCTGGAATTTAAGAAAGAAGGGGATATGTAGGCCATTATGGGTACATATAATTTATTTAAAATATTGTCGTACCATGGTGGTACCTTTGGCATAATTTGAAATCATTCAATTTAAATTTCCATTATGATAGTCTACAAGATGTGAAAGTATCTATACTTTAGTACATAGATATAGACAGAAGAACCATGTTTAAGTCACTGAAGCTTGTTGCTTTCATTGTCAAAAATTGCCAGCATTTTCTTTACTCTCTTTCCTTAGAAGTCTTTTTAGTGCTTTACTTCTCCCTCACTACTCCTCTAGTGACCCTTTTTGGGTACATGATGTAAGTTTGTTACCACTTCAAGGAATAATGACTCCCAAATTGAAATTAAAAAAATTTTAAATGCGTCTTTATGGCATATATCCCCCTGAGTTCCTTTTTTTTTTTTATTCAATAACAAAAAAATTAGGATGTCATTAAATTAAATAACACAAAATTTAATCCTAGGAGTTTGGGGTTATCACATTCTCCTCCCTCTCATTGGTGTGCTGCTTCTTCCAAAGGCACCTGCTTTTCCAAGAAATCACTTTTATTGTGATTTCTAAGCAAACATTCTTCATAATTACCATGACCAAGCAAAAATGAAAAATAAAAAATGCATTTTGCACTCTTATACTTTGGCAGCCAATGTGATGTTGGTTTTAAACATACTCAAGTTTTTTTTTGGGTGGATAGATTACATAGTTAAACCTTGTTCTGGCAATCTGCTTCTTGAATTGTGGTTGAAAAACTCACTCATAAAATTGCATTTCCTCCTTTGTGTTCCATTCCAGATTCACCTATTTATTTCTTTGGTAATTGTTGGCTTTTCTTCCTTCATCTTGTTGGGGAGCTAAACTCATATATATATTTATTATCTGCTATATCTTTTTTGTGTATGCATCTGTGAAGCTAGGACACGAGATTTCAGTATCTATGGAACTGCAAAGAATACTTGGATAAGGTTGGCGATCTTGGTGTTTGCCTTTTAGTTAAAAGTTTAGTCCGTACAGCAAGGATAACACTTTTGTTTTAATTTCCCCCTTAATATCTCTTTTAGGCATCCAGAATTATCCTGGCCACTGATGGCGACTTGCCTGGCCAAGCTTTAGCTGAAGAGCTTGCACTCCGTCTTGGAAAAGAAAGGTAACCATACATACACTTTTTGACTTTTCATTGTTGAGAAACTGTTCAATTTTTGTATCTGGACCTCAAAAAAACATAACCCTGCACACAGCTTGCAAATTGCTGATTGGGATTCTAACTTAATGGGTTCTACCTCAAACATATTACTTGGTTAATGTCAGAGTAATCAGTTTACTTGAGCCATCTAATTTTGGTGTACCTTTAAAAGGTTTGAAGTCTTGAAAGGGCTGAAAAGCTTTCCAAACCTTTAAGTAAGGCATTTTAGAAGTCAATATGTCAAATTGTGCCCGAAATATTTTACTTAGGAAATAGCTAGGTGGGCCCATTTAGTGATGTGCTTTGAACCACTTCAATAACTGTTTCCACGTTTTTTTCTTTCTCCTTTGGCCTAATGACATGGTTGATGTCTGGCCTACTTAACGTGGTTGACTGGAGTAGGTCATGCATAGGCATGCCAGAATCTACAAGTTTTCATAGTGGTTCAATCTGGGTAGGCAAACAAACACTAGTTCTCTTGATTCTGGTTGACTACGACTTGCAGCTTTTAAGATTTCTAGGCAATTGGAAAAGGCAAGGAAGGACCCTTCCAACTTGGGTTGTGGTTGCCTCAATGAAGATGACTTACAATTCTACCTAGTGATGGAAAGTGGAAAATGATGGTGTTTGGATTGGGAGTAAGTCTACCACTAGTAGTGCATGAAAAATAAAGAGCTACACTAAAGAAACTAAGGAGCTACACCGAGAGTGCAAGGAAATTTAAGTGATTAAGCTAAGGAAACTAATGTTACATGAAAACTAAAGATTACATTAAGAAAGTACAAGGAAAAATAAACATTAAATATTACACTAAGATTACACTTAAGGTGCAAGGAAAATAAAGATTGGCACTAAGAAATCGAATTACAAGATGAATGCAAATATAAAAGATTACACTTAGGAGATAAGCTAAGGAGCTAAGATAAAGAGAGAGAAGAAAATGAGACTCGTGCTGAGTGTTTGGTTAGGTAACCCTTTCCAAATGAGTTTTGGGCTTTATAGTTGAGGATGGGAGCCTTCTATGGTTGAGATTTTGCCAAGTGGCACAATCTAGTGTGTTTCTTGGCCCCCTAAATATGCTACAGTGCCATTAACATGGTCTTATGACTTTATTTGTCATAGCTAGCCATGTCATTCATTAAATAATATGTTTAATTACAAAACCACTTTGTGTAGGTCGGTGCCAACCACCTTGAGTAAGTCACAACTGCCTTTTTCGATAGGTAATGTGTAATTGTATAATAGGTGCTGGAGGGGGGCAAACCTTTATTTACAAAAGGAATCTAACACAAAAATTAAAGTCATAATTCCCCTAAAAAATCAACAAAAGAAAATACATACCAAGTGGTCATAATTCTCTCTTTAATTCTTAATCAGTTGACTAGTTTTCCCATGCAGTCAACTGGTTCTACCCATCAATCGACTGGTAGGTTGACTCTTGACCAGTAACCAATTTCTTGTTTGACTATCTGAGTTCAGTAAACCTTATGGTCGACTATTCCTACTATTAGTCGACTGATTTGAGTAGTAGTGATTTTTATTACTCAGTTACTCAAATCTTTTGGATCAATCATTGCAAATTATTTTTTAATAAAGCAAAATCTCTCCTCTTGGAGTGGTTTGGTGAATATGTCCGCCAATTGAGGGTTTGTATTAATGAACTCAAGAATTACATCACTATTTTGCGCATGATCCCTAAGAAAATGATGTCTAATCTCTATGTGTTTGGTTCTAGAGTGTTGTATAGGGATTTTAATTATGTTTATAGCACTAGTTTTATTACACTTTGGGAAGTGACCATAAATAAACTTAAAATCTTGAAGCTGTTGCTTCGTGTAAAGAGTTTGAGTACAACTCTCGATTGATACATATTTAACTTCGACTGTGATAATGCTATGAAATTTTGTTTCTTGCTAAACCATAACACAAGAGAATGTCCTAGAAAGTGACAAGTCTTGCTTGTGTTTTTTCTATCAACTTTGCAACCGGAAAAATCAGTATCTGAATAGCTTAATAGATCAAATGATATGTTTCTAGGGTAGAATAATCCTATGTGTGTAGTTCTCATTAAGTACCTAAAGATTCCTTTTATAGCTTTCATGTGTGATTCCTTGGGACATGATTGAAATCTTGCACATAAGCATACACTAAACATAATGTCCGGTTTACTTGTTGTGAGAGACGAGAGACTTCCAATCATATCTCTATATTTCTTAATATCTACACCTTTTTCTTTGTCATTCTTTTCAAGTTTGGTAGTAGCACTCATGGGTTTTGTGTCTTCCATACGAAACCTTTTAATCAAATCTTTAATTTATTTAGATTCATTAATGAAGGTTCCTTCTTTAGATTGCTTAATTTGTAATTCTAAGAAGAAGTTTAGTTTTTCCATCATGCTCATTTCAAATTCATCTTGCATGCACTTGACAAAGTCTTTGCATAAATCTTCATTTATTGAGCCAAATATAATGCCATCAACATATATTTGCACAATGAGCATTTCCTTCCCTTTTGTTTTTATAAACGAAGTGGTATCTATTTTTCCTCTATTGAATTCATTCTTGGTGAGAAATCCACTAAGTCTTTCATACCAAGCTCTTGGAGCTTGCTTCAAACCATATAAGTTTTTGTTAACTTATATACATGGTTTGAATTTTCATGGTTAATCCGGAAGGTTATTACACACACTCTTCCTTGGATATGATTCCATTCAAGAATGCACTTTTCAAATCCATTTGATAGAGCTTGAAATTTTTATGACATGAAAAGGCAAGTAGCATTCTTATAACTTCTAATCTAGCATCCGGGACAAAGGTTTCTTCATAGTTAATGTCCTATTTTTGGTTGTATCCTTGAGCTACTAACTTTGTTTTGTTTCTAGTTATATTTCCTTCTTTATCATTTTTATTTCTAAAGACTCATTTAGTTCTAATTACACTTTGGTCTTTAGGCCTAGGAACTAAGGCCCATACATCATTTCTTTCAAATTGATTAAGCTCTTCTTGCATAACTAATATCCAAGACTCATCATTTTCAGCTTCTTGAATATTTTTAGGTTCAATTTGAGATAGAATTGCTAGATTATTACATACATTTCTTAATGAAGCTCTAGTAGCAATTCTTTGACTTGGTTCATCTATGATTTGATATTTGGGGTGATTTTTGACAAACTCCCTTTCTTTGGAAAGATCCAATTTTGAGTTACATTTTCATTTTTTATTTTATCTTCTTCTTTTTATTCTTTTCCTTCTTCAAGATTTTGATTATTTGAATCATTGTTATTTTGAAGTAGTTCATTTGTATTTGAATCATTTTGTACATCATTATCATCCACATTTTTCTTTGAGGAGTGAGGATAAGATTCATGAAATACAACATGTGCAGATTTTTCTAAGGTTACAGTTCTTTTATTGAAGATATTTGCTTCCTTAATCCAAAAGTAGAGCAACCTCAAAAGATTATCCTTAAACCCACTAGGGGAAATCTCTTTCCCTCCAAATATATCACATAGAGGGACCATACGCGAAGTTGTCCTTAAATCCTTCCTCACCCTATAGCTTCCCTAACTGAAAAGCAAGCATTTGACTAAGGCCAACATTACCCATATTCAACCAAAAAGGGAGAAAATGAGATTCCATGAGTCCCAAGTCATGTTATAATGAAGAAAGAGATGATTAATTGTGTCGTCCTCCTCTTGGCATAACATACACTTATTAGGTAAAGGAAATCCCCTCCATTGTAAGTTATCCAAGGTTAGCACCACTTTCCATGCTGCATCCCATACAAAAAAGCCACCTTTGTAGGCACCTTGGAGGTCCATATAATCTTCCAAGGGAACTCCCTACTCCTCCCCCCTACCAAGGCACCATAATACGTATGAATGGAAAAAGTCCTCGAATGGTTCAAGGTTCAAACCATCCCATCCTCCTTATCGTTTCTTATGTGGAAGTGATTCAAAATTTCCTACAAGATCATCACATCCCCCAACTCCCAATTTTTAAGGCTCCTCCTAAAGCAATGAGACCAAATTGGAACACCTCCATTTGCTAGAAGTGCAATCTTCAATTAGAGCATTCGGATTAGATGCAATCCTACAAGGCTACAAAATTTGATCCTCCAACAGGATGTCCCCACTTCAAGCATCCCTTCAAAACCTTACCCTCGAACCCCTTCCCACCTTGAAATGAAGGAATTTGCAAAATTCCCCCGACCCTTGCTAATAGATCTTCACAAGTGACAACCATACGACTCCACTACCTCCTTAGAAAACCACCAAAGTATTCACAACCGTATTTAGTAGCTATCACCTTCCGCCAAAGAGTATCCTCCTCTATCGTAAACCTCCACAACCATTTTCCCAAGAGAGCCAAATTGAAGACTCTTAGTGACTTAATACCCAAACACCCGGCCATCCTTGATGCCTATCCTAACCAATCAAATGAATCTTCCTTTCCTCTTCTAGGCCTCCCCAAAGAAAGTCCGCTGCAACTTGTCCAAACGTTTTTCCACCGATCCCACAATCAGGAAAAGAGACAAAATAAGTTGGGAGACTTGCTAATGTGCTCCTTATAAGAGTGATCCTACCTCCTTTAGAGAGGTATTGTCGTTTCCACCTCGCCAACCTATTCTCAAACCACTCCATCACTACGTCCCACATTGCCTTGGCCTAAGATGGAGCACTAAAAGAAGCCCTAAATAGACTATAGGGAGAGAGCCAACTTTGCACTTTAAATTCTATCCTAAGGCTTCCACTCTTCTCACCTCCTCAACTAGAATGATCTCTCTTTTTGATAAATTAACTCTTAGGCTAGACATTGCCTCATAACACAGCAACACATACCTCAAATAACAATGTTTAGTCCCTCTTATGCTCCACAAAAAATTATTTTATCACCAGTAAAGATGAGATGAGATATCCCCACCCCCCCAGGGAGCCATTCTCAATCCCAAAACCTTCCTACAGGCAACCCGCCATTGCTCTTCCCAACATATGGCTAGGAGCTTCCATAACAATGACAAACAAGAATGAGGATAATGAGTCCCCTTGTCTTAACCCTTTTGAAGTGTTAAAAATCCTGCTGGGTCCCATGAACCAAAATTGATATAAATAACGGGGATATATATCTCATCAACTGCCTCCACTTCTCAAATCCCATCTTCTCAAGAAGAAATGGAAGAAAACTCCAATTTACATGGTCATATGCTTTTTCAATAGCAAGCTTACAAACCTACTTACCTTGTGAACTTTTCTTCCTCGTATTAATACACTCATTGGCAACAAGGATTGAATCCAAAATTTGATGCCCCCCCCATAAATGCATTTTAACTTCTAGAACTCACCTTACCTAGCACCCTCTTCATCTCAAGGAGAGCACCGTAGCAAATATCTTGTATACACTTTGAATCAAACTAATTGGCTTGTATTCTTAATCTTTTCTACCCACTCCTTCTTCGGAACCAAGGCAATAAAAAAGGCATTTAAACTCGTCTAAAATGACTCATTCTCGAAGTAAGAATTCAAAGGATGCCAGAATATCCCTCCTTAAAACAGTCCAGTGGTGCTTGAAGAAAGCTAGGGAAAAACTGTAAGTGCCGGTGCCTTGTCCCCATCACAAGTATTCATAGTAACCACAATCTCCTCTTCAGTAAAGAGCTTCTCCAGTATCAGATTATTAGCTTCATTCAAGCCATTGAAAATCAGATTATCCAAGGAGGGCCTCCACATGCTGGTTTCAGTATACAGATCCTTGTAAAAATCTAAATCCCTTCTTTGTTTCCTCTTCCTACCGAATCACCCTTTCCCCAATCCTAGTCACACTGATGTTGTTGAACCTCCTATTGTCATTAACCACCCTGTGAAAAAATCTGGTATTACAATCCCCTTCTTTTAACCATAGGGCCCTGCATTTCTGTCTCTATGAAATTTCCTGTCTTTTCGGACCTCCTGTATTCTCCCCTCTTTTTGCTTTTTACTCCATAGTTGACTGTTTCTCTTGTTCTTTCAGGTGTAAGGCTTGAATATCCTGCAATATCCTTTTCATTCTCACCTGCACATTTCCTTAGACCTCCTTGTTCCATCTTTTTAAGTCACCCTTCAACAGCTTCAGTTTTTTGGCAAACACATAGCTTGGCAGCCCAGCCACCATACCGAGACCGTGTTCCTGAAATCTGGCTCCTCCAACCACATGTTCTCGAACCTGAATGGAAACCTGCCTCTCCTCACACCACTGGCCGGTGGTTAGATACTGGTTGGGAAGGCATGTTTGAACAGTCCTAGGGAATGTTCTTCATAGGAAGTGGATAGAAGCAACCTTGACATTGCCAACTACTCTACTTCATTGGCCCATGGGAATCTGCCTCCCCCCCATGGGTAAATCCAGCAACTCAAAAGTTGAAGTCTCAGAAGTCTCTCATAGTTCCTGTTACTCTCCTGCCTCCCAACATCTCTGAGGGAACCTGACTACATTATAGCCTGTCCCCCCCCCCCCCCCCCCCCCCCCAAAAAAAAAAAAAAAAAAAAAAAAAAAAAAAAAAAAGCAAAACACCAAGGGACCTCCCAAGAATCCCCGACCTGCTGAAGTTCTTCCCAAAACAGGGCCTAATCCTCCTCCAAAACTGGGCCATAGACTCATGTGGAAGATCAGGAAAATGCCTCCATTTGCACCTCAAAGAGACAAGAAACTGAAAATCTGACAACTCATTTCTGCCTGCAGGTGACTACCTTATGGTCCCACATTACTAGGAAACCCCCAGTAGAGTCCCCCTTGCAGCCAGAATTTGCCACTCCACCCTTTTCCCACGCCAAAAACTCCTTACCACTTGACTGGACATTGCCTCCATTTTCGTATCCTGAAGGCACACCACCGAAGTCGTTGAACCTCTCAGTATCGACCTCTTGTCTGGGTCATTAAGATAACTAAAATTCCGGGTTATTATCTTTATTGAATACTGTCTGCCACAATACCCTCCCCCCTGCTGCTCTTACTGCTCAACCCCTCCCTTCATAGTTGATTGTTGAAGTCAAATTCTTTAATTCCTTTCTTAGCTTCCTTGCTGAAGCTTCTTTGGCTGACCCTCCTTCTGTTCTCTGCCCTGTAATTCTTCCCTATTTGTTCCTCAAAAGAGCCTCATTAACTCCTCTTTGTGTCCATGGCAAGACACCCTAACAAATCTTCCAACTTTTTTTGTAAAAATCTTCTAACTTTTTGTTAAAAAATCCTTCTTAATACCCATTCTGACAGAGTCACATTCTCCTTTAAAAGACCACCTGATCTTGTCCTTCAACTAGAGTGATGACTGCCAAAGGACTGCACCCTAATGGCTCCTCAACCCCCGTGTCCTAGATATTCAACTATCTCCCCCTTGAAGTTGTAATTAAAATCTTCATCTTCTCTGTTCTTCAGTTGGTTCTCAGAGAGAAGCTGCAAGGGAAGTCTTCCCTATGAATCCTGTACTGAGCCTTTTCCAACATTACCTCCACAATTTCTGGAACCACTATCTATCACCATGTTACTCCTCTCAGAGCTGTAGCTGTCCTCATCTTCTGTTTTTAAAACTGCAGTACTTTTCGAGTGGTCTTCCTCCTCTACTCCGGACATCCCACATCTGTCCCCCCATCGAGGGAGATTGATCAAATCTTTGGTGTGACGGAATGACTATAGTATTTGCCTATTTGGTCTACCGAATGGGCTTTCCAGTTCCTTATAGCAGCCCAAGTCTCTTAGGCCCAAGAAATGGTTCTGATTCTAGGCTTTGGATCCTTATAAGCTGATAGCCTATACATGTGCTTTGGCCTAGCCCATAGTTGAAACTAACCTTCCCCTCCCCTTTAGGGATGACAATTTAACCTGCCCCGTTGGGAACCTGACATACCCCGCCCCTAATGGGACGAGTTTGGAGAAAGTTATGTGAACCCTGTTAGAGTTTGAGGAGAAGGCATTATATCCCTCCCCGCCCCGTTTATATAAAATAAGATAATGAATTTTTGTTCTATATAGTCAATGTTTATAGTGATATTTTTTAGTCTCACATTGAAAGTTTAAGCACAGTTGATAGAGTTGTACATTTGTAAAAGGAAATAATATTATTCTAATTCTTTGATGACAAGCATATTTCTTATTTTAATGCATGTAATGTTGTATTTGAATATGTTAATTATAATTAGTATAATAAAATAAACGAATAATTTTTTATAATTAAATGGGTACCTGATGGGGACTCGCCCCATTCTATTACATGGTTTAAATGGGTTTAGGGAGACAATTTTTCGTGGGGCGAGGTTGGGGAAGGGCTTCCCCGCCTCGTTGCCATCCCTACTCCCCTTTAGGCTTCTCTTCACTAACCCACCCCATCAACACGAACATTAGCTCTTTGAGTGTACATCTCCCTTGGTCTACTCTTCCCCTTTTGCCTATCGAAGCACCTTAAGCCCATTAAGTGGCCCATCTCACCAAATGTATCAATTGAAGTCTCATCCTCATTCATCTGAGCCGCTTGTCTGCGCCTCATTAGCTCTCTAGACTTTGCTACAATATTTCGCCGCCCACCCCTCTACCGCGCTTTCCAAACATGTATTAGTCTCACCTTTGTATCTTCATTCTTCATGTTTTCCAGCGAATCTTCTGGACGTGCCCTCTAGTAAATCATTGAGCACATAGAAGTGCGTCCTTTTTCATCCCATACTATGATCCCAAACCTCCACTAACCCACCTTAGCCTTGACTGTCGTTGGCAAAGGTTTGTTCGATGTTGCCACTGGAACGTGAGCCCAACGGAGATGGCGTCTTTGTTATGTATCCACGCTACTATGTTAAAGCCTCCACAACTTTCACCCAAAATCTTGAATAACTCGTGGCTCCATAGAAACATGGAGAGCCACAAAATGCACCTAGACCTCCGTTGGCTCAAAACCTTGTTTGGAACAGCCTTGTGCTGACATCTACCAACTTATAAACAATAGCTGCCCTTCGTACATCCACTCCTGCTGCTATATTCTAGTAGACTCTTCAATTGATAGGAACTCAAATAGGAACAGGGCTCCGTTCAACTCCACAACCCTTACCTCAATAGGCACACCCCATTTCCGATACACCTATCTCTATAAACCCAGCTTATCTATTGCCTTATGCTCCATAAATCCCACCCTTCATGTTTTCAGGAAATCGAGCTTGTCCCTACATGCTTCAAAACCAACCAACATATCCCACTAATCCCTATTCAAACCTATCTTTATCTTCACAGGTGATTTTGTCCATTTGTCAACCCAAGCCACTTCTTTGAAGGTTCATCCCTTTTCTTCCAGACTATGAAGCACATGCACTCTATTTTGACTCATATGTCCTTGTTAGACACCGACACTCTCAAACATTTTCCAAACACATGTCGGACATAAAAAAAAAGTGTTCAAATTTTTTTATATTTTATTTTTGAATTTGGACACGTTCTGGGCACATTAAGACGTGTTAATGTACGTTAATATACGTTTTGGACACTTTTTTCCCCCTTCTTTTCTCATCTTCTCCTCTGCTTTTTTTTTGTTATATATATATATATATGTATATATGTTCTATGTAGTAGTTAATAAATTTGTTTTGAAACTTGAATCATAATGTTGATAATTAAATTAAGTTCTTAAATTTTTATTTAATGGTTTTGTTATTTAATATCTTAATAATATTTTTGTGATTTTTGTGTTTTTTACCAATTTTAATTGAAATAATGTTATATTTTTATTATATGGTTATATAATATATATATATATATATATATATATATATTCAACGTCTTTTTTGAAAAATGCTGTGTTCGTGTCGTGTTGTATTCATGTCCGTGCTTCTTAGCTCCCCAATGATCAACAAAGATGTTAGTTTGGGGAAAGCTCTAGCTGCATCTTTCCAGCCTCTACCTGTATTGAATTCCAGCTCGTAGATGCTATATGATTATATCTGACCTCTCCGTTTCAATTCTTCCATCTTTACAAAGGCCCCATCCTTGTTCGAGCATCACATTACTATAAGGCTTGTGTGCCGACCATAAAGAACACTCTCCAAGCTGCGGCCGTCCCTGTTCTCTCCACCATCTCCTCCACTGTCCACATATTTGCCGGAAACCATCTATATCTGTCCTCGACCTTCTGAGCAGACCTCTTCCCCTTTCTGTAATTTGGAGAAGAGACTCCTCTGATCGATGAATTCCTCGATCTCGAACATTTTGCCTCTCCACTGTGCAAATCGCATCGGGATTTCACTCATGGAGAGAGTCTGTAAGTCACAGCTGCCTTTGAGTCTGAGAGTAGGTCATTGACAATTACTGTAAAGTACAGCTGTTGACCATTGATGCGGCTGGCTGTCTGGCATAGACAACATTACTTTTTGACCAGTTGTCCTGTGTAATTTTTTTGCCCAAGAAGTTGAATAAGAAGGCAGTACGTGTCCTTTTGCAATTAATGGACTGCCATATGCTTAGTTTAAGTTTATTGAAAGAATAGGGAGCCACCACGTTTCCCTTTTCTTTAATTCATCTCCATAGAGCTTCAGCATTTAATGAGATACGTGTTTGGCTTACTCTAGACTACCTGTCTGTCTTACTCACCATGGACTACTCTAGTCTGACTGACTTGAGTACGTCTGTCTAATTTGAATTGCCCGACTGTTTGTCTAACCTTGCCCACTTAAGGCCTACTTCAAGTAAGTCATCATGGCTTACTTATGCTGATGTGTTGATATGAAGCATTTATGTGTCTTACCAAGATGCCATGTGGCTTCCATAGTTTTTCATCACGCGATCCAGATTTTTTTGGCCCTGGCGTCATGCTGCTATTGGCTTACTGTGATAAGTCATCTCATGGCTTACTGTGAACCAAATTCTGATCCCAACATACTTGAGTATGCTAAAATGTGTGCTGACATGTCCCCCTTTTGGTTATAGTACGCATGCCACGACATTATTTTAACAAAATATTTTTGGTGTAACAATAATACCTTATAACTTGTTAAGGACCCTTTTCTCAAGTTTTCAGGCATAGTGACCTATTGTTTAGTATAGTATTTCTACAGAAATGGATATATGCCTGAATTTTATTGGAAGATATAAAAAAAAAATTGGCAGAAGTGTTTGGAATTATCTAATTGTTTCTTTCATTTTATTGGACATCAGATGTTGGCAAATAAGTTGGCCGAAGAAAGATGAGTTCAGTTGTTTTAAAGATGCAAATGAGGTGTGTCACTTGTTTGTACTCTTCTATCTTGAAATTGTTTTCCTCTTATTTTTAGATCTAAATGTTGTGGGGTCTTTTAGAGTTTCACTGTAAAGTATATTGGCAATAATGTTCGTCTAAAAGCAAAGATTGATTGCTAATGAGCATTTAACATCCACCAGTAGGTTATTTCTTGATCCAAACATAATATGGTCACTAGATATCACTAAGTTTGCTGTGGAGAATAAATGTAGCTTTATTAGTATTAAAGACGAATTCCTAAGATGCTTTATATAAGTGAAATTGATGAAATGTTTTTTCCATTTGATATATTTATTTTCACCAACAATATTACTAATTGCCGATAGCATTTGAAATAAATCTATGAGGTTCCATGTTGCACTTCCAAATTTTCATGAACATTTATTTGTTTCACTTTGTCTTTATAAATTAAAGAATGAAAGTTTATTAATATCATCCCCAATTTTTTTTCCCTGCAACCGATGCTTCATGTAATAGGAATAGAATATTAAGAAACCTTTAGGTTTAGAAATATGTGTACTTAATTTCATTTTCAGTAAAAACTCATTTGGAAATTTCCATGTGAGTAGGAGTATTGTTTTCATTATTTTGGGTCCTATTGTATATGGGTATTAGGTTTGGTGTCTTGCAGTATGGTTGGTGTTATAAAATAAGCTAATATATGTGATGTTCATTATTTTGGGTCATATCCTATATGGATAATAGGTTTCGTACCTTTCAGGATGTTCAATATTGCAAAATAATCTTGTATATGGCCTTAAAATCAGGATTGGGAGATCAAGGGTATTGATTTCTGGTGAAATAAAATGATTGATTAGCTCCTCTCTCTATATCTCTCTCTTGCCCCCCCCCCCCCCCCCACCCGGGCAACCATAGTGGAGTTTGCATCAATTCTGGTGTTGAAGCATGGTTTGATTTTCGGGGAAGAATTTGGTTTATCATCATGAGCATGCTAGGGAATGATCGAGAAACATGCATACATTTGATTTATCACTTGAAGTCTTTTTTGGGTATGAAATTAACAGATTTAAAGTCTTTGATTAGAATCTCCACAAATTTTAGATGAATATTGGAATAAGAGCTATATAACTCTCTCACCCAGTACGGATGGTGAAGATTTGATTGAAAAGACAATTGAAGCATGAGGAAGTGGTATCTTTAAAGAGAACTACTGCAGTTTTCAAGAAAAATAGTGTCAGGGTTTCTCTTGTTAACATCAAAGACATTGAGATTGTTTTCTTGGTTTCACATACTCACAATTTCTCCAAATTGATTTGATTCAACATTTGATTTGATTTCACTGTGTCCATTTTGATTGCAAGCATGGATGCAATGGAATCAAACATACTTCTGTTGTGTGCACTCTAGAAGTTACAACTTTATAAAAAAATTTGATTGGGCACAAATTCAATGAGGATCAATGAATGCATGAAGATGTTGAAGGCTTCTAAGATCTTTAACCCTCCCCCCTCCCCCCTCCCCCTCCCCCTCCCCCTCCCAAAAAAATAGATAAATAAATAAATAAAAAGAAAAATTTTAAGCTCTGCAGATATCTGATTTGAAGGAATGGGTAGGCTAAATATAGGAATGATACTTGAGGTCGAGTTTTGTTCCTACTTCCTACATTGGAAGAATTATGTAGGAGTGATTTATCACTATAAATCCATGCCGAATTTAATGAAATTTGTTCTATTAGAAAATTTTGAGATTTAGTAATTACTTTTTTGGCAGTATCTTAATTAACAAAGTATTTTTTTTTAAAAAATTGTTTTAAATATTTTGTGACAAAATTTAAAGAAAGTTTTCTTGTGAAGATGGATATTTGTGGTCAAAGGTAAATATATATGGAGATTTATTGGCATTGTGGGTCCTATCATGTATAGGTATTACTTTAGGTTTCTAGGGGTTAGTTAATGTTTTGGAATTTGGCCTACATAAAGGCTCAATCTATTGTAAGGAGGGAATGAAAGTTTGTTAAATAAAAATTATTGAAGAGTTCTTTGGTTTCTCTCCCCCTTCCCCCTTCCCCCTTCCCCCTTCCCTCTTTCTCATTCTTTTTTTCTCATAAACGCTCCACTCTTTGTTCTTCTATCTTATGAAGAGGCTTGGAACATTGCTTATCTTCTCTCCCTTGAGCAATCCCACTTCTTTTTTTCTTTTTCTTTTTCGCTTTCTGATTTATTAAATTAATCAAGAATGCAGTGGAGGTTCCATCTTCTTGTCTTTGTAATGCCTTTAATTTAATCAAATTATTTCTTATTAGTGCAATTCTTTCTTTCAAATGGCCATACCATCTTGACAACGATCTTTTGAATTGTTCTAAAAAAGGTGTTGTATGGCTTTCGTGAATGCTTTCATTCTCTATTCAATCTTTTCTTTTGTTATGCATCCATCTCAATTCTCATTTATGCTATGGTCAATTTTTGGACCTCGTTACTTTCTCTTCCTTTTTCTTTTGTCTAATTTTTTGGTCCTTGGGATTACAAGAATGCCCTTTTCCTATCCTTCCCACCCTATCCCTACTTTTTACTTCCCCTATAATACTTCTTTACGTAAGTGCCCAAATATGAAGCAAGAGCGGGTGGGGAGCAAGGGCATGAGTGTTGGTGCCAAATCTAAAAGTGACTTAGGTTTGATGTCTTTCAGTATGTTTGATATTGCAAAATAAGCTTATATAGGCTTAAAATTGGGCTTGGGAGGGTCACAGTTGAGGATCTTTGGTGAAATAAAAATTATTGAAGAGCTTCTCTCTCTCTCTCTCTCCCGTGTCTTCCTCCTTATTTATTTGAATCATAGTGGAGTTTGAATCAATGCTGGCGTGATTGCGAGGAAGTTGTAACTTGAAAGAAAACTATTGCAGTAGTATGAGAGTTCTCTTGTTAAACATTGAGATGGCTCTCTTGGTTCCATAGACATAGTTTTCCACTTTGAGCACAAAAATCTATGTATTGGGATCATACATAATTCTGCTGTGTACACTCTAGAAGCAACAACTTATCAAAAATTTGATTGGGCACAAATTCATCATGGATCAAAGAACACATAAATTTGTTGAAGGCTTCTAAGCTCTTTAACACCCCACACCCCTGTGCCCATAAAAAAAAAAGGCTCTCCGGTCAAAGGTTCACAAATATGTTGTTAATTAGAATGGGGTCCAAGTTTATTCTTTTTAACCCCAAAAGTCTTTCAATATTTATGTGACTAAAATACCCCTTATTATATAAAATTGCTGTCACGACCCGAAACCCACCCTATGCGGATCTCGTGTCGCGGGGCCGACCTAATGGCCGTCCCTACTTTTTCCATTCTTTTACCAATGATAACAGTAAATAATATAAACATGACATTAAAGTGCGGAAGCTTTATTACAATTATTGTTCAAAGACTAAACTTCAAACTAACAATAAACTGATCCTAAACCACTCTTAGGTGGTGAGTACATGGGAGAGACTTCATTCATTACTCTTATGCTCCTCAACTGTCTCGTTAAGCTCCTGATCTCCTACTATGGTTCTGTAACATTCTCACCTGAAAAATTTAGTAAGGGGTGAGCTACAAACTCAGTAAGTAGAAGCCTATCCCCAATACGGGTGGGGATGACATAAATGAATACAAGTCAAGGTAACATGATAGCCAGTCATGATAACGATTCCAATCAACTGTAAAATGCCACAATGGCCAATGAGTGACAAGGTACAATAACAGTCAAGAGTAACCAATGAGTGACCACGTACAATAACCGTCAAGAGTAACAGTGTAGCATGAATATAGAATAGGCTCGATGAACAAAATCAACATAAATACTGCCACAATGAAACGGTCACAATCAAGTCCAATAAATCAAAACCAATCAACATAGAACTATATCAATTAACATGGATGATGCCTTTACTCTGTTCAGGGTTTGGCAGACCCTTGGTCATTTGGGGCCCGGCATACCCCCATTAACATAAATGCATATAAAATGCCCATTATCCTTAATGCGTGAAAACGCCATAATTGCCATATGTCCTTTTTGACCCGTAGGTCCCAGTCAATCAGATAGCATCAGATAGGTAATGTGACTGAGCACAAAACCCGGCACTTAACATAAATTAAGATTCTATAGTATTCCATATGAATGTACAAAACATGGAACATCATAACGTAACATACAGTAAATGGATATCAGTGAAATGAATCAGTCATGCAACATCAACCAATAGGCATCCACCAGGTAGAGTAATATCCATGGTGGAAATAATGACAGTGAATACATATATGAGTACAAGATTGGCAGTAATGGAAAGAACGTGGCTTGGAAACCACGTATCAAAGATAGGAATCCACTTACCTCATCAACGTCTTAATATCCCGTGACTTTCTCCTTTCCTTTTGACTTGCCTATAAATCAATAAACACGTTTCAGCTTTCATATCATTTACCGAATTTATGCCTTGTTACTCTAAATACCTCCCTTACTAATTTATGTTTTACGATTTCCATTTTAAACTTAATTTACCTAAGGGCAAAATGGTCATTTACGTGTCTCTACTTTTTGGGTTCTGTTTTCATAATTTGGACTTCACCGTTGAGTCCAGTAGGTTTGAATTAATAAAAATTCACTATTTACTTAACTAAATCAGAGTCCGTTTGACTCACCTTTGACGTAGGGACATTTTGGTCATTTTGGCATTCTACGGTTATTTTATTTTTTCGCGACTCCGTCTCGTAAAACGGACCTCACTATTAAATTCAGAGGGTCCAAAATAGTAAGTTTTCATTATTCGTTCTACTAATTTAGGCGTCGAAATTAAATTTAAAATTTATTAATTTAAATCATTCATTTAAATTAATTAATCTGGATAATACATATCGTATTTGAGCCTAAACAGACCACATATGCCTTGGTGGCATAGTGGCTAAGCTTCTCGCCCTTACTCCTTTGGTCACAGGTTCAATTCACTGCCCATACAAATTTTCCATTCCTCGTTATTATTTTTTTTTTTCATTTCCTGTTCAAGTTTAACCCAACCATTGGATAGCTCTCCTTTCTAACCAAACACTATCTAAACTCAAATTTAAAAATTTACTCATGAAGTAAAAGTGTTGGGCAGTCATCTGAATGGGTGGGTCGGATCAGACCCGACCCGGTTTGGCCAAAATAAAATCGGAAAATAGCAGCCGCGCAGCAGCCCTTTTCCGGCGTACAGGTTGTCTTCTTCGTCAACGGCGACTCGCCGGTGACGGGTTTCTTGCGTTTTTCAGCGGGGTTCATACATACAGATCATGGACAACTCAAATCTACCGTTGCATTTCAAATTGGAGTGCCAGAGCACTCCCAAAATGACCGGAACAGTAGCGCACCAGGGGCTGTGCGGTTTTCCGGCAGCCCCTTTCCCTTCCGTTTTTCTCTGTTTTTCTCCTACGGTTTCAATTCCGATTTGATTCTAAAATTTCCCTACACCCAAGAGAATCAATTACCCATGATCTAGCCCAATTAATCGCAACAAAATTGCCCCACCCGATCAGTTTTTCTCCTCCGTTTTCACTGCTGCGCCCAGTTTTAAATTCTGTCCGGTTTGTTAAATTTTTGTTTTCTTTGATTCAATTCTAACAATTCCAACACCAACTATATCCATGCATAAATCAAATAAATTTCCATGCTTCACCAAATCTATATCAAACAATAATTCATGCTTTGAACAAAATTAAACACTGAAAATTACTCACACTCACCTAATCGTGCGTACAGAGCGATCACTGATTTCACTCCTGAATTCACTGCCCAGACCCGGTTTGTCTTGGCTCGTTTCCTCCTCCTCTTCTTGCACAACTCATGCAAGGTGCCCCTTGGCCTATCTCCTCCTTCTTCTTCCTCTTTTCCTTCCTTTTCTTCCTCTGTTCTAGCGTCCAGCCGTCCCTCTGTTTCTGTTTTATTTTCTTCTCTTCTTCCCCTGATTCTAACGTATGGGCTGTTTATATAAAACAAGAGAAACGCCCCTCACTAAATTTCTCTTTATCTTTTTTTTTTTTTTTTCTTTTTTTTTCTTTCTTGACTTTTCATTTCAACCCAACGCATGGGTTCCCTGTGCCCCTTCACTTTTTTTTTTTTTTTTTTTTCATTTCAGTTTCTTCTCTTCCTTTTAATACATGGCTGCTTTACCCATTTCACTTTTATATGTTTCTACGTATATATACACACATATATATATATATATGTATTTCAAATTCCTATTTTTTCTTTGTTCCTTTCCAATTTTATTTTATTGTTATTTTAGTTTTATTTTATTTTCTTTTTATTTTCTTTTTAAATTATTATTATTTTATTATTATTATTATTATTATTATTATTATTTCATTTTTATTGTCACTATTCGTCTGCCCTGGCATCGTCCATATATTCATGTGATTGAAATTCAACCCGTTTATTTCATCATCGTAACATAAAACCTTATCGGCTCGCTCGGGTACGATTTGGGTCAGGGTATTACAATTTCCATCTCCGTAACTACCTTTCGAAAATTAACGAAGTGTTTCAAGAATGCTTTTTCAAATTTCAAAATTCAATAACTTACAAATTATAAATCCACTTTTTATAAAATTTATATATTTCGACTGTAAACATCGAGATCTATCAAATAAGATCCATATTGCATATGAAAATTTCAACAACAAAAAAATCGCTACGAAACATTTCGCTGTTTCATTTGAAATACTAAAATTTTATTGTTTTAAGCATTGACACAAAAAATGACCCGGGGGGGGGGGGGGGGAATGATCGGACATCAGAGAATATAAATCTTGAGACAATACAATTTCATTATGCTAATCGGATAAACTTGACACAAAAAAAATCACTAGAAATTTTCTCAAAACAATAAAATTTCATTGTTATGAGAAAACAGTGAAATTCTGGAGAGAAATGTGTGCCTCTACATCTTGGGCTCTTTGGCTTAATAGCAGGTAATCATATTTGTGTGTGTATAATTGTATAAATGTATAAATACAACTCACTTTCACAGTGTTGTTCAATGACTTGTGTTTTGAATTGATTTTAGTGTGAAAAGTTGTTGTAATGACATTTTTTAGATTCTTTCCCAAATTGAAGGCAAGATACGATTATGGGCTGATGATATTCATATTGAGGTTTTGTCTAATAGTGGGTGTTTGAAACACAGATCAATGAGATGAAATCATAAAAGGTCAAACCCATACAATGTAAATACCCACCAAGATATATCATACTCTGTAAGACTATCATAAATTTATGTGAAATCCAACCCATGCAAGGAAGAGCTTTGGGGCTTTTGGAGACTCTGAGGAAGGCTAAGGGTTAGGCTAGGGTTCAAGCTTGTAAGGAGTTTTGGCGAGTTGTCATTGCCCACGATTTGGTGACTTGTGATTTGTAATTGATATAGGTGATGGAACGATGGCAACAGCTGTGGAGTGCGGTTGAGGGGCTGCTAGAGTGAGAGTATATGGTGGTGCAATGGTGTATATAGAGCTTGATCGTGCAGTCATGAGATGCCGAAACGATATGACAGTCGTTGATGGAGAAGTTGACTGAGAGAACATCCTTGGCATGGCCCATTAAATGGCGGGGGCAGTGTTCCCACCGGTGAGATCTCAGAGGCGGACCTTGCTGTCCCAGAGCTTGATCAAATATTGTGTCCGCTAGCATGAGAGTATCCAGAGCTTGATCGTGCGGCCATGATGATTAGTGATAGGAGGTTGCAAAACTTGTGGAGCCATGATGATGGGTGCTGGTTCTTTCGATGGAGGTCGATCTGTGACGAACAAGATGATTTGGTATTGCAACTGTGATTCAATGATGAACGGAATCTGTAATAGTGGTGATTGTGAGTCTGTGCTATAACCAGGCTGTGGATGTTGGGATGAACAAGATGGTTAAAAAACTAGTGAGATGGGGTTCTTGGCTCGTCCATGGTGGCGACGCCTTGGTGGTGGCCTTGAGGTGCAGAGCTGGTGCATGTGTAGTGGGTGACCAGAAGGGCAGAGACTATAAACACAGATAAGGGCAGAGCATCACCACCTCACATGCTGGCATGAGGATGTGATGGCGTTGATTTTTTTAGTTGATGGCAGTACTGCTGTAGTATCAGGAAAAGATTTTTTTTTCTTTCTTTCCTAGCAAGATTTTGTCTACTTTTTGCTTTATAAGAGAAGTATTCAGCCTTTTTAAAAAATAACTTGTCCTTGGATTTTTCTTGCATAAAAAAATTACTTTCATTTTTCATTATAGGTAGCTACATTGTTTATTCATTTTCCTTAGAGGGCTAGAAAACTTGCTTTCAAATACTATAAAATTAGAGACTTAGTTTCTATTCTGACCAGGATGATTGATCTGTGCTATAGGTTCTCAAGAATTTGGGACCAGGTGCTTTGAGGGACATAATTTGCCATGCAGAGTTATATCGGGTGCAGAATTTGAACTAAGCCATATGAGGTATATATTTCAAACCAAAAACTTTGGAGGTCGGGGAGGATTTCGTTAGTGTTAGTGTGCAAAGGCTATAAGGTATCATTCACAAGATGCATTTTGTTTGTATTCGTCAACTGAAAAATTTAAAGTTTTACAGACCTTCGAATAGAGAAAGAGATACAAAAGTCGAGGGGAAAGAAAATTCTCCATTGGCTGTCCTCCTGATACAATGCAAAAAGTATGCATGTAAGGTATGTTGCGCATGTTTGAAACTTTATAACAGCTTGACTTTGAGATTTTGGAAGCATCAAATAATACAAGGCCTTAAAAATTTGAATTCCATGAGAGAACTGAAAACTTTGTGTTTGATTGATTAACCTATTTGTTTGCTTTGCAATTACAATGAGGTTCAATGGATCTTCTTTGCTTGCTATTCAGCTTATTATTCATTAAAAAGAAAAAAAAAAAGAAGAAAATTGCAGCTATTTTATCCACCAATACAGGTTTCTGGATTATCTTAAATTATGTACTTGGTCTATTTTATTTGTTAATTTTTTTGGGACTTTTGTAACCTTTTAATTGCAGCTTCTAGGTGTGTTATCCATGTGAAGTGGATTGGCAAACCAAAAGCAAAAGCAAAGGATCTGGAAACTCATGGGTAGACGTGTAAACTCGTCATATCAATTAATGTAACCCTCCCTTGAGAACTTCGTTCTTCTTGAATTAATTAATATGGCATCAATTTGTCCTTGGACTCTTTAACTGGTAACTCTTTCAACATGGGGCTTTTTGTTTTGAGTGCAATCCCTGTGAGCCCTTATTTTTATTTTATTTTTTGATATGTAATATATTATTGTATTATAAAGAAACATGGCAG
The DNA here is from genome assembly GCA_008638375.1 of Nyssa sinensis. Classification (NCBI taxonomy): domain Eukaryota; kingdom Viridiplantae; phylum Streptophyta; class Magnoliopsida; order Cornales; family Nyssaceae; genus Nyssa; species Nyssa sinensis. Next base: position 9,060,521 of record CM018052.1, read on the forward strand.
AGGGGAAGGAGAGAGCTAGCTACGGATGGCTATACAATCCATTGGTGTGATGTGAGCCCTTATTTCTACTTACTCTTGAAACCAAACCATACCATGGGGGGATGGGGTTAACAATAAAACTTAATCCCACCCTCTAATCATCCCTTGAATCACCAAGTTGTTGATGCTTTTTATTTTTATTTTTATAGAGTGTTTGAGGTTGCTTTCAAAATCAACCCAAATCAGTTTTAAAATTGCAAATGTAATACTAGGATATAGAAAAAGTTGTTCCTAATCCCTCATACCCACTACTTATTATAGTTAAAAGGTAAGTTTATAATATTAGAAAGGTTTTTTTAGTTTATAACATTACTCAATCTAAACTTAAAAAGTAAGGGTGTGTGTGATTTTCATATTTTATATATATATATATATGTATATGTCATTATCGAGACAGCCTGTCATGTGATGTGTGTGTTTAGCATTGTACGTCATTCTAATTGAAGGCCGGACACACTGACCATTAACTTCACCATCTTCTCTATTATTAATGTATGGATCAACAAGATAATAAGACCGCCATTATTATTTTAATCTACGCACATCACATTCTTTCGAAATAAGCAACATGATGTCAATATCATGGAGTTCTTCACTTTATTTTTTTAATTTTTAAAAGACGATTTTGGATACAAATTTTATATTAAAGTGCAGATACGAATCCCTTTATTATTATATTATTATTATTATTAAATCGGACTCTTTACTCTCTCTCTTTCTCTCTCTCTCTCTCTCTCTATCTATATATATATATATATATATATATATATATATATATATTAAACAGAGTCATCGTATCGTAGCAAAGCAAGCACCATGATTGCGCTGCTTCTCCTCCTTGTAGCTGCTTTTCCCTTGCTTATATTTCTTACTCAAAAATACAGAAAACGATTGCCTCTTCCACCAGGTCCTTTAGGGCTTCCTATCATTGGTAACTTACACCAGTTTATTAACTCAGTTCCCCATCTTTACCTATGGCAACTTTCAAAAAAATATGGGCCCCTCGTCTCCTTGCAACTTGGTATGGTACCCACCCTTGTAGTTTCTTCTGCAAAAATGGCCAAGGAGGTCCTAAAAACCCATGATCTTGAATTTTCTAGTAGGCCACCCTTGGTTAGCCATCAAAGACTTTCTTACAATGGCTTAGATGTGGTTTTTGCACCTTATAATAATTACTGGAAGGAAATGAGAAAGATTTGCGTTCTTCATCTCTTCAGCTCTAAGAGAGTTCAATCCTTTTACTCTATTCGAGAGAACGAGGTTTCCCAAATGATTAAAAAAATCTCCAATTTTGCTTCTCACTCCAAACTCGCCAATTTGAGCGAGATACTACTCTCTCTCACTAGTTCCATAATTTGTAGAATTGCTTTCGGTAAGAGGTATGACGATGAAGGTTGTGAGAGAAGTCAGTTTCATAGCCTTCTTAATGAAGCTCAAGCCATGATGGGAAGCTTCTTTGTCTCAGACCATTTTCCTTTTATGAGTTGGGTGGATAAACTAAGCAGATTGTCAACTCGGCTTGAAAAAAATTTCAAGGAATTAGATTTGTTTTATCAGGAAATCATTGACGAGCACCTTAGCAAAAAGAGTACCATGTCTGAGGAAGAGGATATTGTTGATATCTTACTTCAACTGCAGAAGGATCAGTCATTTGCAATTGATCTCACTTTCGATCACATAAAAGCAGTGCTCATGGTCTCATCTCTTTTCTTTTCTTTTTTTATCGTTGTTTTCAGTCTATTTCCATATCCATATCCTTATCTTCTTTTTTTTTTCCCTTTCTATACAGAATATATTTGTGGCGGGAACAGATACAAGTGCTGCCACTTTGGTTTGGGCGATGGCAGAACTAATGAAACACCCGAGAGTGATGAAAAGAGTTCAGGAGGAAGTTAGAGATATTATTGGAAGCAAAGGTGTTGTAGGGGAAGATGATCTTCACAAACTTCCTTATCTCATTTCAGTGGTGAAGGAGATACTGAGATTACATCCTGCAGATCCATTGTTGGTTCCACATGAAACAACTCAACAGTGCTATATAGAGGGGTATAGGATTCGACCCAAAACAATGGTCTATGTGAATGCATGGGCCATAGGCAGGGATCCTGAAGCTTGGGAAAACCCAGAAGAGTTTTTTCCTGAGAGGTTTCTGGGTAGTTCTATTGACTACAAAGGACAAGACTTTGAGTTGATTCCATTTGGGGCGGGGCGAAGAGGTTGCCCTGGAATACAGCTTGGAGTTGTGACAGTGGAGCTTGCACTCGCTAACCTTCTCTACTCATTTGACTGGGAACTTCCTCCTGAGATGAACAAGGAAGACATCGATATGGATGTGCTACCCGGTATTACAATGCATAAGAAAAACGCTCTTTGCCTTTTACCCAAGAAATATCGATCGGATGAATAACTGATGCATGTGAATCTAAATGTAATCTCAATATCAACCTTTGACTTTATTATCGATCTAATAAGATTGGTTTATTTACATTGTATACGTATTGGTTTATTTACGTTTCCATCCTATCAGACAATCCAGATATTAACACAACATCGATCAGCTATGGTAGCGGAGTAATTCTCATTCTACTCGATCTTCCTTTAATAATTTCATTATTGATGCTCAAATTTCTAGCACATATCAATTTAATAACATCAGAGTTTGTCTAACTATATGTACATGCCCTCATAGGCAAGAAACTTGGTGATAATCGCATAACTTCGCAATCTTACATTTGGAGCATAACTGCACTTCTGTCTCGAGCTATCTTCAGCTTCTATAAAATTTCTCTCCATTTCTCTCTTCTCTCTCTCTCGTGTCCCACTATCACTTTTATTCTAACTTTCCTTTCTTCAGCATACTAGAAAGGCGGGGAGGCGAATGGGGTGAGCTAAACAGGGGTGCTCTGTCTAGGTTTTCACATTTCTAAAGCACTGATAGAATTCCATGCATATCATGACAAAGCAGTTTTCCAAAAATAATCATATTCATAAAAACTACTTGCAATTCACAAAACATGTTCAGAGCTGAATTTCTTTCAAAGCATAGTTGTCAACCCAGTTCAGAGATAATAGCTAGAGTTGCATTTATAACAAAATATTCATTTCACATATGAAATAACATGCCCATCATAACGATCAAAACAGAACATAGGTGAATCTGCGTTGATTCAGATTCGGCAGAGGTGGTCTTATAATGAAACCGTCACATATGGTGACATAGAAGAAATCTCTAGTCTACTCATGCCCTACCGACTACGAAAATCCTCCGATAAGGACACATCATTCATCTGCCAGCACTATGGCTCGCGACAAGTACATCATAGGGCATCATATAATGGCATTCACAAAAGATACTAATAAAATAGAGTGATGCATGAATTTTCTAAAGTAAATATCAATCAAGTTTCAAATCATGTATGCTCAATATATAAGTAACGATTTACTTTTTAGACAGATATAGATGCTGATATCAAAACATTTAAAAAGGCACCAATTCAGGATATAATGTTACTCGCATAGAGTCAATAGTTTTCTCCTATCACTTGTCCCTTTGTTATCATCAAAACCAATACCACATGGACAATTTTCTCTCTCTAAAATTACTAAGGATTTTCAACTAAGGGTATTTCAATAATTTTAATGATGACAAGATATTATCTATGTAGACTAATGTTTTATTTAGTGATAATGCAAATAGGTTATTTAGGTTAAAGAAGATTGTTGACCAAGAAATGACAAAATCCATTAAGCATAAGCACTCCACTCAATGCACATGTTTCAGAGTCAAAAGTCAATCAAGTGGAATGCTCTCATGGTGATCGAAGCAAATAGATATACTCAAGCCCAAGGAATTAAGGCAAGTCTAGAGACTTCTTTTTATTTTCTTTATTTTGGGCTTTGAGTGATTTAGGTTTAAATTGATTATTAATCGTAAACTTTGAATATTTAAAATGATCAACTAGAACCAATCCTAAAATAATTTTTCAAAAAAACACATTGATACACTTGAAGTTTTAAAAGATCAAAGGTTAAAAAAAAAAAACACTTTGAAAAATAAGAAAGAAGGCCTATACTGTCAAAAACCTGTCAACTAGTTCCACGAACCAATCGACTGATTCTTGTGCCTTCTTTTTACACTGTCAAAACTAGATGACCAATTCCAAGAACCATTTGACTAAGTGAACAATTTTGTACACAACCTGAACTAACTATCTAAACCATTCGACCAATTGAAGGATTCAGTTGACTGATTTTCAAAGGCAAAAATAATGTACAACAGAACCAGTTGTCTGACTTTAAGACCCAGTCGACTAATTGATCTTGAGCACATGAACCTTAAACTCTCTGGGCAAATTAGTTGAGCAAATCAGTCAACTAGATTTTCACCCACTCAACTGACTGGTGAATCCAGTCAACTGTTTTTTTCTCTCTGGCAATCGAAAATCTAAACTTTCAACATATGAAAAAGGGGAGAATGACTCTATTTTGAAATCCAATGGACATATTCATTTGAGAGCTATAAATAGAGGTTTTCTAAACCCTTTATTGCTATCTCTTTACAAGCTTTAATTTTTACTTCTTTATTCTTGACTTTAGATCTCTTTATTGAAAACCTGGATCTAAAAGTCTTACTCATCTTAAATACTCTGAGATTACACTTGATCAATTTATAGAGAGTGTGAATTTATTGTACCAATCTACTTTTGAAGAGAGCACTTGTTGGTAAACAACTTTGTATCTTCTTAGTGTGGTGAGATTTGTAGGTAGGTGCTATCCTTATGAAGCAAAAGGGGATATATATATGTTGGGCAAAGAGCTAGGAGCTCTCATTGTAAAGGTTTGACTTCCACTTGCGAAGGAAATCAAGATAGTGGAAAAACTCAAGTGAGGATAGTTTAGTTGAGGACGTAGGAAATTTTTCGAACCACATAGAAATCATTGTGTTTGCTCGTTCTTTCTCTCTCAACTCTTTTACATACTTGTGCATATTTTACATTCATTTTTAAAATTTGTAAAAGTTTTTAATATTTTCAAAATACCCTATTTACACCCTAGGGTAAATATCTAGGCTACAGTAGATATAGAAGCCACTAATTATTTCTGTAATTTTTTGTAGGGGTTCCAGGAAACTAGAAAGCCCAGTGATGGAGAGATATATCTATACCTAATATCACAAGCAAAGGTTGTAGTTTTAGTAGTAAGGATTGTTAGATTATAGTTTGTTAGTGGTAGAAGCTTAGTATTAGAAAATTGTCTTTATGCACCAGATGTCGTAACCCGAAACCCACCCTACGAGGGTTAGGGGCAACGACTGACACTGCCACTTGGACAAGCCATACAGAATCAAATGAATTGTACAGAATGATAAATAATTTTTTTTCTTCATATCAATAAATCATAAATCATAAAATAATTTAATGCAGAAGCTACACTGATGCAATTCATCTGATCACAAACCGAACTCCAACAACCATCAATCAAATATCTCCAAGTACCATTTTGATCATCATGATTCATTAATCAAGTCTATCATCACTACCAATGATACAATATTACAAATACCTATTATTTAAATCAGCCTTACAAAGTACACGTTCAAAATTATGACTTGGAGTTCACTTCATCAATATTGCTCACAAACACGCCACTAGGTCCACTAGTCGCCTCATTTCGCTTCCTCCATTATAGAGCTACCTAAAACATAGTTATAAATATGGAGTGAGCTAACTTAACTCAGTAAGTAAATTTTCTCCCTCTTTTATGGGACAAGGTTAGTCTAGGTATCAAGATACAACCAAATGGCATGCAAAATGATAGATATCAATAGCCAGTCACAAATGAAAATGAATTAACCAAGGTGACCCGTGGGTCCAAAAGGCACATCTCGAGGTAGAATAACAAATTAACAATAGGGGTTGACCTATACAATAGTTAGCTGCCACAAATCACAAGATAGCAATTTGAGTCCAAAGATAGGCAAGCAAGCATATCATCAATCAAATAGTATATCAACAGATAATCCAAGGATAGGCTCACAAGGCGTATCAATATCTAAAGAATACATCATCAAATATATCCAAAGATAGGCTTGTAAGGCATATCAATAATCCAAGAATGCATCATCAGAATATCAACAAATGATATAAGATACTAATATAATATATGTTGTCACGACCCGGAACCCACTTTGTGCAGATCCCGAATCGCGACCACCACCATTCGGCCCCAGGGCATAAGCAATGGCGCCGGACGACGATGAGGTACGGCCAGGATTGGCAATTATGGAAGCGTGAAAAACTTTTTCTTTTACTTTTACATTCCGCACGCCCCCCCCGGTACCGTCGCTTCTTCTTCTTCTTCGGAATGGTAAACAAATATTATACATTCAGAACATACTAAAATTTTTTAAAGTTATACATATTACATATCTGATTGCCCCTCGAGGCATAAATACATATTTGTCAAAAATTACTACAACAAAATTTGACCAACTATAGGTCCTAATATTTCCAAAAGTCTTTGATTATAGTGGAGCTGCTATTCACCAGTCCTCAAATTGGGCAAGGCTCTCATTCATCATTACCTGAAAAATGTTAGGATAATGGGATGAGTTTCAACAAGCCCTGATGAGTGTGCAAAAGTGCACTCTAAATGTCCTATTATTAGATGAAATTGCTAAAATGTGAATAGAAATGTTGAGTTGTAATTGATATTATTTGATTTAATTTTTATTCACAGTAAGATGGATTTGAGCATTATATGATATTTTAAGTCTCAAATGAATGCATTAAATAGTCCTTGAGAATTTTTCTCTTGAACAGTTGCAAAATTTATTGTTTGTTAGATTTCAGGACAGAATGGCTGAAGAAAAATAAAGATTAAAAAGAGCCAAATTAAGTAGGGCCCGACTGCTCAAAGAACAAAAGAAAGAAAAAGCAAAGTCAAAATTGAATGAGAAGTGGGCCCACGTTGAAGCAGGTGCAAGGCCAAGCAAAAGCAAGGCACGCCTAGGCGCATGAGGAAAATAGAGAGCATGGGCTGCTTGTACGGCTAGAGTTGGGCTTGGTGCGGGGCGCAGTGGGCTGATGTGGGGCCTAGCACAAGGCATTAGGGCGCAGAACAGGAACCAAGTAGTGGACCAAATATGTGGCTTGGCTGGACTTTTACAAAGTAATTATGCGGTTATTTAGTGGGCCCATACGCTGGTTTTGGAGACGGTGGGGTGCAAGAGCAAGCTGATATTAAAAAAGAAAAAAAAACCTAAACCAGGGGGATTATTACATGGCAGTCTTGCGGCGACAGAAAATAGAATACAGAAGAGGGAAAAGGGAGGGCTGTGTGGCGCAGGGAACATCAGCGTAGCTACTCCATGGCTCAGTTTTTCTTCGTAAAATTTATGTTATCCGTCCTGTATATGGGTAACTAAATTTTCAAGTGGGGTTAGGGATGAACTTGCACACTAGATGGTTATTTTAATTTATTTTTGATTCCTATACGTGGTTTTTATTTATTAAATTCTTTGATGATCATTCGCAATTTATTGTTGGATTTTATTCTCCGAATAATTAAAGGGTTTAGTTCGTTTATAGATTCAGTCATGCTTTTTCATTGAATGGATTAATGTTTTGATTATTTTTGGAACAATTAGTTATTTATATTGATTCAATTCTTTGCTGCAATATTGCTCGCTGGGTATATTGTCGTCGTTGGGTTTTCTCAATGTGAATAATAATTTTAGTAATTTAAAAGTGATGAATGATTTTTCAAAGGGTTACTTTCAGTTTAATTTTGGTTCATAATTTTATATCTTCCGATTGAGATTTTTGGAATTTAAATTCTCAATTGAGTTATCAGTGAATTAAAAATAATTAAAATACCAGATATGTGCAAGGGATTCCCGAAGCTTTACTGTTCGTTAAATTTGAGTACTTTGTCCGTTAATCAGTTTGTTTAATTTTTATTTGCATTTAAAATCACTTTTTATATTTTTATTTTCTCGATAATCGTTTAATATTTCTTTAGTTTCAGAAATTCTACCTATTATTCTTTTAATTTTGTCTCATTGTGGAATCGACACCCCAAAGTTATACTACAACTATCGCGTTTGTCACATCCCGAACCCCACCCTATGCGGATGTCGAGGACGTGATGCCAATTAGCCGCCTTGCCAGTTTGCCGACCGACAACGTGACCAACCAAAGGCAAATTCTGAACTGACCGACGAATTGCATTCTGACTGTAGGGTCAGATGCAGTAGAATTTAAAACCTTTTGTCACGGGAATGCAACTCATGTACCCACCGTAAGGGTATGTACCACAGAGCAAGTCTAAAAACCGAACAGCTAATAATTCCAACCTCAGGGCATATCTATAATCAGGCATATAACAACAGAGTAGATCTAATATCTCTAGAGTACCATTTTTTTTCCATGAACCATGTCTATATCTAGTGCATATCAATCAAGTCAACCGTATCATATCACTCACCGGAATAACTAGATTCAATCCACAATAATGCAAGTATCCACAAATCAGTGCCATCAGATCCTTTACTTGGACCGCCACTCGGCATGTCCATGTCACATCATAGTGCCTTTTAGTCTAATGGAGATAATTCTTGAAAAATGTTAGGGAATGAGGTGAGCTTAAATAAGCCCAGTGAGTAACACAGGTTCCCTGTCATGGGTTTTAAAACCAGTTCTCGCTTATGAAGCACATGGGATAGTTCAGTCATTTCAGAAATAACAGTTTTATAAATGCAGTTTAAGCAGAATAAAACAAAACTGAACTAAATAGAACAAACAGATCAGGACAGTACAGAACATACCAGATCAAAACAGAACAGAACGGAACATAATAGAACAGAACATATCAAATCAGAACAGACGGAAACAGAACACAACAAATCAGAACCGAATAGAACGGAACAAAACATAACAAGTCAGAACTGAACAGAACAGAACAAAGCAAAAATAATATATAAATCAAAGATACAGGCATATCAGCAATGGAATGGGACATAACAGAACTAAACAGAAACAACATGTTAATCAGAGGCAAAGGCATATCATCATCAGAACGGAACAAGATAGATCTGAGCGGAAACAATATGTCAATCGGTGAGACAGGCTTATCATCAACGGAATGGAACAGGATAGAACTGAGAGGAAACAATATATCAATCGAAAACAAAAAAAATCGTCAACAGGACGGAACATAACAGAACGGAGCAGAAACAATATTTCAATCAGAAATATAGGTAAATCATCAACGGAGCGGGATAGAACATAACAGAATGGAGTAGAAATAATATTTCAATCGGAACAAAGCATATCATTAACGGAACGGGACAAAACATAACGGAATGGAGCAGAAACAATATTTTAATCAGAAACTAAGCATATCATTAACGGAAGGGGACAGAACACGACGGAACGGAGCAGAAACAATATTTTAATCAGAAACAAAGCATATCATTAACGGAACGGAACATAACGGAACTGAACAGAACAATATATCCATTAGAGACAAGGTATATAAATCAAATAACAGAACAAATCAGTATTGAGCGGAACAGAACAGAATAGAATAACACATGATGCTAATCAGGCACATAATCAAGTATATTCGAGCTTCCCCAGCTACCCATCGCGGACTACTCGTGGGGCTTCTACCCTCTGGGTATCGTGTTGGCCTACTTATGCCATATCGCTCAAAACTGGAGTGGGTCCAAAAGTAAGACACAACATAACAAACAGAATCAAAACAGATCATATAACAGAACAGAACAGAACCAAACAGGACAAAAAAGCAGGACAGAACAAAATCATGCCACGTGTAATGCAGTACAAGGAGTATGCATTTAAGTATATGCATTTAAATAGTGTAGCACATAAAATGGTACAGTGAATCAAAATATAGTATCTAGACAGTGTTACTTATACACCAAGTCAGAAGTTCCAAGTTACTCACAAACTGTTCACTTATCTCCTTACACAAACAATCTGATAACCTCCAGGTACGTCAGGCATCTCTATGTATATCCTGAATAATCATCATTAATCATAGACAGATCAGAATTCATCCATTCAGGTCTTATTCGTCATCTTAGGCATCTATCGGATCACCTAAGATAGCCTAGTAGCCTATTGTCCTTTCATCGGGTTTCATCCGAGGCTATTTCATTCTTTAATTAGGCTTAGTAGTTATCAGGATTATAACCTAAGTCATTTAGACTTCAATCGTTATCGGCTAAGTATCTATTTAACCTTAGGGGCAAAATGGTAATTTTATCATTCTTGTCCCGGACCTTATCGCGGTCCTCGGAATGTCCCATATATCTTATATGTGAAGTTCTAAGTTTTTTAGACTTCATTTGGTATCTGCTTTAGATCATCGGGACACATCGATCATTTCTCATTTTACACGTTGACTGTTCCAGAGTCTTATTTAGCCCTTCGATGTTCATAATTATGCTTATGATAATTTATCAGATCAGATTGACCTTTATTCGACCTCTACTTTGCACTTACCGTGCTTAGGGGTATTTTGGTCATTTTACGTTTCGTAAGATTCTGACCCCGATTCGTCATTTAATCACGTGTACAGTTTCACGAGTATCTGGGCTTCTATCGGTATCAGTTTCATCCCAATCGGACTTCATTTAGGTTTCGTATAGCATCAGGGGCATTTTGGTAATTTTATATTTCCTGATGTTCTAACTCCGAATCATAATTTAATCATATATATGAGCCCACAAGTATTTGGGCTTCTATTGGTATCAATTTTTCCCAATTTGGACTTTGTATAGTATCAGGGGTAATCTGGTAATTTCACATGTTGTATAACCAAACTTTTTAGAACCTCAATTCATAAAATGGACCTCACCATTGGGTCCAGAGTGTCCGACATAGTTAAATTAGACTATCTTTTATGTTTAATCGGCCCTGGGTATCACTAGGGGCAGTTCAGTCACTTACCATTTACGTGTCTGTATTTTTCGGAACTTGGTTTCACAAATCGGACTTCACCGTTGAGTCCAAAATGTCTAACATAATCAGGATGGGCTATCTTTTATTTTTATTTAGCCTTAGGTATCATCAGGGGCAGTACAGTCATTTACACTTACGTGTCTGTATTTTTCGGGCCTTAATTTCCTAAATCGGACTCCACCATTGAGTTCGGAATGCCTGACATAATCAGAATGGACTATCTTTTATCTTTGTTTAGTCCTAGGTATCATCAGGGGCAGTATAGTCATTTACCAGTTACGTGTTTGTATTTTTCGGAACTTGGTTTCACAAATCAAACTCCACCATTGAGTCCGGAATGCTTGAAACAGTGGAAATACACTATTTATTTATTTTATTTAGACTCCGTTTGACGCATTTAGTGTCTAGGCGTAAAATAGTAATTTTACCCATTAAATAAAAGAATTAAAATAATTATCAATTATTTTTCAGGGGCTTAAATGTATAAGTTTTTCAGAAACTGGGCTAGAGTATAAATGTTCAGACTGTTGGGGTCAGTTTGTAAATTTCCAAAAGTTTCAAACTTAACCAAAGGGTTCAGTTCACATGTAAGTGAACCGGACCGATCCAATCCGGTTTTAACCAGTTCAAGGAACAGTGACGTCAGCCCTAGGGTTAAAAATTTAAAATCAGTTATATCAAAACGACGCAGTTTGGTTTAAACGATTTAACAGTTTCTCAGTCTAGTCGGGGCTCGACCCGAAACCTGGTCCATGACTCGATCCGCACTGTTCATCGTCCCCAACCATCTAGGGTTACTGTTGCCCTAAAATCACAGAATTTTTTTTCTTTGATTTCGTGGGATTTCAAGCATCTTTTCTTACTGTTATCCACCCTAATCAATTTCTGAGAACCATACCAACATCCTAACATCGATTTAGGGCATTGAAGTGAGCTCTAAATAGCTCTGTTTCAAAACGATAATCCGCGACCTGTAACTGGCTCTCAAATGCCCATCTTTGGTTCAAACCTCATGGGGTTTCTTGCGTTGTGACCTACAGATCATGGGGTTTCAGTCCCTATCCTAAGATCCCATTTTAATCGAGGTTTTCGTGAGTTTGGGTTTTAAACCCGAACTTGCAACTCACGGTTTGGTGGTCGATTCCAAGTCTATAGGGTCGTGCAGGTCGGTTTTTGAGATGCTAGCAGTACCTAGTTCAAGTCCCAAGCAATCAAAGTAAGTTTGGTGTAGGTTGATTTAGACCCATTCAGTCAAGGTCCTTTAATGGCGGTTTGCACTATTTTCTGTGTTTTGGGTAGTTTCGATAGTCTAACAGTTATACATTCAACCCAGTTTCCATCTTTTCAATCTCATGCATGTAGTGACAGTCCCAAAAACTACCAAAACAGTAGAGAAATTTCAAAGAGAAATTCTTGCGCTTTTCGGGTGTTTACCTTTGTACAGTGAATCTCCTTCTCTATCCTTCACTCGTGGTTCAGTCCTGCTCCTGTGCTCTCCAACAGGCCAGTCTCGACCTCCTGGCTCCTTCAATGGCCTTCCACAACAAAGCACATTATGTGTATATTTCTCCCCCTCTCACTCTTAAGGCTCACTCTCTCTCTCTAACTTTAAAATGCACACATATACCTCTGTCCTCATGCATATATGGAGACATATAGAGATCTGATTTCCTTGATGTTTCATCTCCCCAAGTTCATGATAGTTTTGCATGCATTTTGGTTGGAAGGAGATGCCATCATGTGGTGTATAGGTATGATGGCCTAGGGGGGTAGTGTGATGCATGGCTGATGTGTTACATGCTTGGCCATTGGCCAATTTGGGAGGTGGCTCAACTAGATTCTGGGGTTATATACATTTCTTTGTATATTTGTACACAAAGGTGCTACTAGCCTAGTTGGAAATTTTTTTGGATACATAAAATCCTGCCCAATTGGTCAAGGGGTCAAACCCCTTTGGCCTCGTTTTGGGCATTTTCTCCCCTTTATTTGGCTTATGCCCTGTTTGGCTGTCATAGAAATCAGTTTTGGCTGTTTCCTTCCTAACTTCTTTTCTATTGCTTATTTTTCGACGCGGTTTCTTCCGAGGGTTTCGTATTTTAGTTAGCTTCAGTGTCAGAGGCTCCATGTCATTTATTATTTATTTCAGATTTCCATAGTCAGCTAATTCGAGTTCCGTCAGTGTTAAAACGACATTATTTTACCTAATTAATTGATAATTAGGTTCGGGTGTTACGCCCTCTTCTCAGACAAGTTTAGTTCTTTCGTTGGTCTATTGTGACCATCCAGAGATTCCCGATAAGTCCCTTGATTATTCTTTAAGTCGGTTCTAATTAATAATTAGCAACTACTTATTAATTAGACAGGGTCGGGGTGTTACAGCGTTATTCTTTGGGCGTAATCAAGCCCAGTGAGTAATTCCAGTACCTTGTCATGGGTTTTCAACTGGTAGTGGGTTAGTTATATACTTTAGATACAGAATACAGAATTCTTAAAAACAGATAGCGTGAAGCATACAAGGCATTCAAGCTAGGCACGTATTTTAATAATCGCAAAATACAAAATCTTCAAATCATGTAGCATGATGCATTTTAAAGCATTCAATAAAGAATTTAATATGTAGCAGAATTTTAAACATGTGCAGGATGGCCATTTGAAAGCCAAGGAAATAATTGAAATCTTTTTCCATGAAAATAGGAAGATGCAAATTTCTTCTTTTTCAAAACTTCAAAATAGAGGGTTCTATAAAAACCCGTTTTAGGTAAATGGGGGTTTAAAAACCTATTACCATTTCTGAAAATTAGGGGAAATCCGTTTCGAACCAGATTCAACTCTTACTTCATGTGGAGATATCTTATGCCTGGGGGATCAGATCCTGGTACCGGGCATTCTTTATGTCAATTGAGTTACGAAGGTATCCTAATATCAGTTGTAGTGCTTTTGCACTATCATTTTGCAAAAATCTTTAATTCTTCAATGATGCTTTTCAAGAGCATTGAAAACGTGGTTTCTTCAAATATGTGCTTTTCACGAGCATTAAAAACATGACTTTTCAAGAAAGGCTTTTATGAGCACCTAAAAACATGGCTTCTTCAAGTAGTGCTTTTTATGAACATTTAAAAACACGGCTTCTGTAGAGACTTGAAAAAAAAATAAAATAAAATATAGGGAATATAAAATGGGACCCGAACGATATCCAATATTGGTAAATAAATAATTAAATTGAGCCCCGACTTTATATCAAATTTACTAGCATTTCATAATATTTTGTGGCAAAAAAAAATATATATATTTATAAAATATTTAATATGGTAAGTTGAAAAAAAAAAAAGAAAAAAAAAGGAGATAAAAAGGGAGTGTCGGCAGCCTTGGAAATGGAGCATATAATGTGTGGTGTGTGTTTAAGTATAGGGAGAAATTGAAAGAGAAACCGATGTAGAGAAATGGGGAACAAAAATAGGGGCGGTGAACAGGTCGCGTGAAAAACAGGGGAAGAAAATAAGAAAAGAAAGAAAAGAAAAGAGAGAAAAAGAGAAAGGGGGAGAGAAAGAAGAGAGGAGAGAAAGTCGGTGAAGCAAGAAGCTTCTTGAAGCAACAGCACGTGTGAGATATATATGTGTGTATATATATATATATGTATAAGTTGATTGGGAGGAAAAAGGTTGCCGACTCTGTTTCCATTCGTCAATGGCAGTTGCCCATTCTTCTGCGGCTCCATATGCCAGTCACAGACGTTCCACCAACAAACTCAACAAAGACTTGTAAGGCCAGATTTACCGTTATCTGTGCAAGTAACTCGGGTTGGAGCAGTACAGCAAATAGACGTGTATATATATAGGTGAGTAGTAGCGGTGTAGTAGAAAATTGGGGGAATTGGCTATATGTGTGTGGTTGTGTAGCGATGGAAGTGCAGAGGAATGAGAGGCGGTACATCAGTTATGTGGTGTTGGTGCAGTAGTGTAATGGTGCAGCAGGTATATATGGGGTTAAGTGTGTAAGCTGTGCAACAGGTATATATTTGTGGGTGTAGCGGCGCCGAACAGGAGAATGGGTTGTGTTGGTTGTGGTTTGAATTGAGGGGTTTAGGTGTGATTTAATGCTTGGTGTTGGATGGTTCAGAGCTTCAATTCGAGCCATGGAAGCGTCATAGCTGAAGACGCAGCAGCAAAAGCAGCAGCAGCAGCGCTGCAGCAACGGTAGTGTGCGCTGCGTTGTGTGTGGTGCGTTTGTGGCGGTGCAGGTGTAGTGGTGTCGTGAGATTTAATATATGTATGTGTGTGATCGTGCTGTGGCAGAAACGGTGAAGGACGGTGTGGCGGTGGTTCAGAGAAATGGCCGTAACAGCAGCGGCAAACCAGTAGCGGTTTGGGGAAGAGAAGTCACTGCTGTTGGGAATTTTGTGTAACATCAGCTGCGATGGAGGTTCAGGTGATGGATTTTGATACAGCCCGGGGTTGTGTGAATGTTGCAATTCGTGAGAAGGCCGTGGAGTGTCCGGCTTGGTGATGTACAGAAAAGGTAACCGTGATTTGATGGAGAAGGGTTGAAATGCAGTAGGAACTGCTGTGTGTGCCGTGTGGTACGTGTTTGTGTGCAGGAAAATACATATATATATATATATATATATATATCTCTGTGTGTTGTGAAGCGGGGTAGCAGTATCAGTTGGGTTTATTGTTGGATGGGTTGTATTCGGTGATCGGGCTATAGTAGAAATTCTGCTTTCAGGTGGGGGATTCTGATGCTTGCGGTTTTGTCGGTGGCTACGGTGATGGATCGGATGAAAATATTGGGAGCAGTTCGCTACACGGAATGGTGATTTTTGGGATGGATGCTACTTCGAGGGACGATTATTGACAGAATTGGCTTCGAAGGCCAAGCAACAGCGGCCAGCTTAATTACATCGTATCTACCATTGTCAAAAAAAAAAAAGAAAAAAAGAGATGATGCAGTAGTTTCAGGTTGAGTTTGTGGAAGATCAGATGTTAGTAGGTGTGTAGATTGGGTATGCTTAATGCCCCTGGTTCGATTAGAGGAAATGGAGAGAGTGCAGCAGCAGTAGAGGCAGGGGTAGCGACAGTAAATGGAAGTGAAGAAGTTAATTGAATGAAGTTTAGTCTTGCTGTGGGGAACATTTCTAGCAGACGTTTGGGGGTATCCTTTGGAAGTCTTGAAGATGGGTTGTTGGGCAAATTTAAGGGAATTTTTGTGAAACTCAGTTCTCATATTGGTGGTGTAACACATGATTCGGTTGCTGGGAGTTCAGTTTAGCCACAGGTTTTTCGTTGACATATGGGTTCTTCAAAGTAGCAACGGCCAAGGACAGGCTGACGCTTGGGGGATCGTTACATAGAGCTGTTCCCAGCATTACTTGAGGATTTGAATGAAACCATGTCTAAAGAGATTGAGAAAGGAAAGTTCTTCAATATCTGATGGATGGGATGATAAGATGGATGGGATCAGAATCTGTCAGGATCATCATCTGCTTGAGGGAAAAAGGCTGAAGAAGGAACCGTGGAGTAAAGATGAACCTGGTTGATTGGATTGCATAGTGGACACAGCTTAGTGGGGTTGAGATAACCCGATCAGGTATGGTACTTTACTAAGTAAGGAATAGAATTAAATTAGGATTGATGTGCATATTGCTTGAATGCTTTTTGTGCTTGTCTGCTGATAGAAGATCACATAGGAATGATTGCTTCTTTGAGTGGATTGTTTATATGTTTCCATGTTCTTTATGATTATTTGGGAGTTGTGATTTACTTCTTGAGTTATTATCATATGTGATTTATGTTCTAAACGGTTTATTGATATTGTGACACGTGGGTTTGCGTAAGTGTTGAGATTGCTTTGAGTATGACACGTAGATTGTGGATGAAGTCTTGTGATTTAATTTTAAATGTAATACATTATGTAAAGCATGTTGCATATGCTTATGAAAGTGATGTTTCATTTGAACTGTATTATTGCATGATGAAATCATGGCATATTGGCATTGTGTGATTCCTTGAAAGCATAGTGTGGGTCAGCACGAGGTGCTGGTGCATTATGAGGGCGTAGGTCCTGTGGTGAAAAACCCAAAACTCGGCCGTTGGTACTCCGTTCCATCGGGGGCGCACCGAAAAGGGGACATACGTGGCAGTACTCATGCCAGCGGGGAAGGACCGTATCATGAGACATGGGTGTGACATTGAGATGTATGGGTGTGTCACGCATATTACCTGTGCATTGTGTTGATGAATTTGTGAATGTGATATAGGGTTTTTATACAGATGTAGTTTGTACATTGCCATTGTATTGTATACATGATTAGGGAGGCATGTAGACATACCTGTACACTTGCACATGCCACGACTTAATTTTATTCCTTACATTAGTATTGTACCATACCAACATGTTGGCGCTGACCCATTCGTGGGAACCATATTTCAGATGACATTCCCGACACCTGAGGCTTAAGAAAGTCTAGCCGAGTGGAGGAGACTTGACTGTAGATGGATATTTGGCCCGAGAGGCGTGTTTGTGATGTACAGGCTTAAGCCCAATGACATATGTTGTATCATGGTTGTATATTTTGGATTGTATAATTAGGCGATGTATGTTTAACTTTGATAAGGTTGTGGCCATCGAGTGAGGATGGATTGTGATGTATTTATATTTATATGATGTTATATGATGCATTGTGTTTATCAGGGGGAAAAAGGCTCGAAAAACAAAGGAGGTTCTGCCGAAATTTTTATAAACCGGGAATGTATGTGTATTGACAGAGATATATGGATGTAGCGTTATGTTAGTGGAATAGGCATGTATCTATATTAGTTATAAATCAGTTAAATTGTTATTTATTTACTTGCTATTTATTTATTTTCTTCTTTTGTTTCCTTCAGTCGCGTCCCCGGGTTCGGTCGGGAATTCGGGGCGTGACAGCTTCAATAAAAGAATAAATTTTTCATGAGTATTTAAAAACATGGACAATTTAACGGAGTTTTTAAATACTTGGATAACAATACTTGAGATATTTAACACTTGAGCTTCAAGGACTTAAATCACGATATACAGGAATTTATTAAAGCATAGATAGAATAAAAGAATTTAATTCAAGGGGCATTTAATAAAATTGACATTTACATCGATATGCGAAAAATAAACGTATCATCTGTCAGAAATACCAAAAAGTGAATTTGCATGCCATGTTAGAATTTATAAATAGAACGATAGTACATATGAAATATAAGGCATATAAATATGAGAATTTAAAATTAGAAATACTATAGATATAAAAACACTTCAAAACTTCAATTTACTTCAGAATTCATGGAGATTAAAAACCTCCACTTCAAAGTACATGATTACTCACCTTGTTTTTCTAATTTAGCACTACTGATGGGCTTTCCATTTTTCCTTGAAATTCCTAAAAATTAAATTCATTAAGACTTCAATTAATTCCTCATTCACTTCAAATCATCTTTAAATTGATGCTCTCCATTAATTTTAGACCCATCGTATCCTATTTCCTAGGATTGGTCTTACCGGTCTACTCGTGGTAATTTAATAAATTTTATTTTTCATGTGACTTATTTTTTCATACCTATTTTGATATTATGGACCTCACCATTGGGTCCAGAATGTGAAGAAAGTCAATTTAGATCCTCTCGACTTTTTATTTGGCTTCGGGCATATTAAGGGTAATTTGATAATTTACACCTTTACGTATCTTAATTTTTTAGAGTCCCGTCTAGTAAAATGGACCCTGCCATTGGGTCCAGAATGCTCAAAATAGTCAAAACACACTATTTACTTATTTAATTTGGACATCAAATTATTTTACTATTTTTAAATTAATCAAATAATTTAATTTAATTAATTATAAGGTTATATATTATTTATGTTGAAATTATTCAACAGGAGCAGGGGTGGCTCAGTGGCTGACTCAGTGGGTTTAGGTGTCACACCCCCACTCGGTCGTGGGTTCGAAACAGCGGAACAATAGGTTGATCCTATTTTTTTCCCAAAGGTTTCCTAGTCCAAAGAACGGACGGTGGCTTGAATTGAGGATAGGTTATCCTCGTTCCAAGCAGGGTTATCCTCGCTCCAAGCAGGAGTATCGAATCCATGGCCTTAACTTCTTAACCAAATAGTCCAGGTCTGTTTTAAAATTTAAAACAAAACACACATAAGATGGTGCCGTCCTACTTACCATTTGTGCAATCGGGCGGGTCCCGACCTGAACCTGAACCGACCCAAGGTCCGGCCCGCCCTGTTCATCTTCTTTCCCATCTTTAGGCTACAGTTGCCCTAATTGCAGTAGATTAAAAGTTTTAATTTCATGGAGTTTTTGTCACCCAATCTCCCTGCTTTCCACCCCAAGGTGTTTCTAGGACTTCAAGGTAAGGTTTAGCATTGCTTTCATGGATCAAAATGGATCAAAACATTGGATTTCCACACTATCATCGTGGTCTGTAATAGGCTCGGTTCGAGCTTGTTTCTAGACCATTTCAGGTAAGTCTTGGCTTGTTTTGTTCCTTGTTTAAGGGGCTTCAAATCCTCATTCTTAAAATCACGTTTTGCTTCATGTTTTGCAAGTTGTACTTCAAAATTGAAATCTGCATGTCTAGTTTTCTATGGCCATACTTGGTCTTCGTGGCCACGGGCCACTATTTTCCTAACCCCTACAGCACCTATGTTAGGTCTAAACAAGCCAAAATCAGTTTGGCTTGGGTTGATTCAAACCTGCTCCAACATAGGTCCTTCAATGGTGATTGGGTACGGTTTGGGGGTTTCTTGGGTTGTCTAGGTCAAATTTTTGTGCCTTATTCAAGTTTACAAATCCTAATTGCCATGTATGCTTAAGAAAGCTTAAAACAGTTTGCAAAAGTGGGAGATTTTTAGAGAGAGAAAAATCAGTTGTAGGGTTTTATACCTTGGTGGTGTCTTCCCTCTCTTGCTTCTTCTAATGCATCTAGAGTCAATTTTTAGGGTTTCATGCAAGCCCTTTTTCTTCTTCTTCTTCTTCTTTCTTCTTCACTATTTAACTCACTTTCTCTCTCTACTTTCTCTTTCTACCCGAGCACACATGCACAATTCTGATTTCTTTCAGAATTCCCTTCACTTCACACACGCAACACTCATATATAATCATATGTTTATTTTAAAAATAATTCTTTTAGTTGCATGAATGACCGTTGGCCATTTTGGGAGGTAGGGCTTTGTTATTTCATTCAAAGATACATATAAGTTATAAAATAAGATACAAATAAGTGGGCAGCTCGAGTGGTATTTTTTTGGGCTTAAAACTTTGCCTCACTTGGTCAAGGGTTCAAAACCCTTTGGCCTCACTTTTGGTCCATTTTTCCCAATTTCCCCCTTTATGCCTTGTTTGGCACTTAATTTATTTATTTTAACTTTTTGCATTATTTTTTCCTTTTGTGAATTTGATTTTAATATTCACTCCTTCATGTACCGATTTTATAAATTGTAACCGTAGATTATTTTTCCCGGAGTCGACCTCGTTAATGTAAGGTCTCAGAATTATTTTTTTGAAATTATCGTTTGTATCCCGATTAAATTTCTTAATTATTCTATTAAGGGTTACTAATTAATAATTAGCAACTTATTATTTAATCGGGACAATGTGTTACACTTGTATTCTTATTCATGTCGATTTAATAAATTGAAGACTTATAATTTTGTTTATGTTTTTCATGTGTCGACTTCGTTAATCGAAGCCTCATTGTTTTAATTTCCTTCTTGTACCATTCTGATTCATTTTATTTTTAGCCTTCGTCATCTAAATCAGATTTTTTCTTAAGTCCCCAATATTTAATTAGTGACTTAATTTTTATTTATCGGGTTGGGGTGTTACATCCTCCCCTCCTTAAAAAGAGTTTTGTACTCAAAACTTAAGGGTTCTTGGTTGTTATAAGACTCTATTCCTATTTCTTCTTCGGTATTTGCACCTAATTATCCATGTGTCTTATTAGTCAAGTTAAATGACAAAACATATAATTCAAGAAAGATAATTAAGTATTGAACGGGGTACCTAGGTGACCAACAGGGGTCTGTGCAACCTCAAAAAAGAGATTGAATACTCGATCGTACCTCAAATATTCATTACTTCTTTTCAGATTCTCGATTGTCAGGGCCTGGATTTGTGGTGTCGTTGAAGAAGATACTTTTGTGGGTTCTTTGATGGCTTGGTTCCATTTTGGGCAATCCTTTATACAGTGCCCGACCTTTCCACCCTTGTAGCAGGCCCCATTAAGACATCGACAGAGTCCACCATGGTACCTTCGACAGATTGAACATAGTGGAATGTTCGTGCCCCTTTAACGGGCACTATCTTTTTCATCGATCTTCCTTTTTTTAGAAGTCTCATCCCAGGCCTTACCTTTGATTCTTGTTACAACAGGTCATCCCTGGTCTCGAGGTGGCCGGGGATCTTGCGCCTACTGTTGTGCCCCTCTCAGGATTTGGACATTACTCACGATTGACACTACTATCTCCAGGATTCGCTCGATCTTGTTTAAGGTCTCGTTAGGATTGTCCGTATTCCTCCGTGTGTTCACCATTATTTCTGTTACAAAAGATAAACAATTGTTAGTTTATCTTCATATAAGGTTATATCTATTACCTTATGATTTAAGAGATTTACTTGGTTTATCGTTTTCAGATAGATAGTAGGTTTTATAGCCTACATTTACTTCTAATTTTCAGGCTATATTCCTTCTACTCTACCGCGGGTCCCATACCTTACCTTCCTATCAGATCATGTACTTCAGAATATTTACTTTACCTACCACGGGTCCCATACCACGCCTTCTTATCAGATCATGAACTTCAAATTATTTACTTCACCTACCGTGGGTCCCATACCCCGCCTTTCTATCATATCATGTACTTTAGATTATTTACTTCACGTATCTACGAGTCCCATACATCGCCTTTCTAGTAGATCCTGTACTTCAGAATATTTACTTCACCTACCGCGGGTCCCATACCCCACCTTCCTATCAGATCATGTACTTCAGATTATTTATTTTACCTACCGCGGGTCCCATACCCCACCTTCCTATCAGATCATGTACTTTAAAATATTTACTTCATGTAATGCGGGTCCCATAACCCGCCTTCAAATCAAATCATGTACTTCACTGAGGTTTCTCTTAATAGCTCATTTGCCATTCCTCAATTTCTTAGGTAGCCTAGGACCTACTTAAACTTATAGTTTTGTTGCTAGTCCTTCTAGCGTCACTTAATTTTTTTAAGTCAACCTAGTGTTTTGATACCACTCTGTCACGACTCGGATCGAGGGAGTCGCTACTGCCCGTGGGCTGTCGGGTGGACTCGCATAAGTAACAGCGCCAGATGGCGGTGCGGTACGGCCAAGATTGGCAATTGTGAAAACGTGAAAAACTTTTTCTTTTACTTTTACATTTCGTACGCTCGCCCGGTACCGTCACTTCTTTTTCTTTTTCGGAATGGTAAACAAATATTATACATTCAGAGCATACAATTTTTTTTTTTAAAGTTATACATATTACATATCCGATTGCCCCTCAGGGCTTAAGTATATATTTGTCCAAAATTACTACAACAAAATTTGGCCAACTATAGGTTCTAATATTTTCAAAAGTCCTTGATCATAATGGAGCTGCTATTCGCCAGTCCTCAAATTGGGCAAGGCTCATATTCATCATTACCTAAAAAATGTTAGGATAATGGTGTCACGACCCTCGACCCACCCTATGCGGATCCAGGGTTGCGATCGACCAGTTAGGCACCCATTGATTTTTTTTTTTGAAATGAAAATACCGACGGTAATCCTAACCCCAGGCCATTCATCAGTGTTTCCAAGGGCGATGCATTCCATATAAATCTTAAGCAGCGGAATAATAAACAGGAGAATGCACCACATCTGGCAGAGCTACTATTTACATAGATATTAAAGTCATAATACAAACAGTGTTTCTTGTTCGTTTATACATACAATCCCAAAAATGGTAATTTATACAAAAATGGTGATTCCCGATGTGATCTTCAAAACATGATAGTTTCCGGGTCTTCTACTCCCTAATCCTGAGTACTTGGTCCTTCACCTGAAAAATGGTTAGGGAATGGGGTGAGCTTAAATAAGCCCAGTGAGTAACACGGGTTCCCTGTCATGTGTTTCAAACCATGTTTGTATATAGAGCATTTTGACGAAACAGGTATTTCAGAGATAATAATTATACACATGCATTTGATGTAGTATAAAACAGGAATACAGTTGAAAATGTTAAAATGATAGGACAGGTTCGTAATGAGCAGAGCTAAACAGATTAAACAAGTTAAAGTGCACAAATTTAAATTGTGCGGGGCGCTCTATAGTGCTCAAGACGGGGGTGGTACCAAGAGTCAGAGAAAAACAAGGATAAGTTTATTTTAGATCAGGATAGAGAAACTAGACAGATTGAATTTATGCATTTGAATAAAAGCATGAAATCAGTATATTAGATAAGACAACACAGTATTTGAAATATAATATCTAGACAATGTATTTATACACCAAGTCAGGAGTCGAGGTTACTCACCTTTCGGTTTCTGGGTAAGTTTAGCTGCCTGTGCCTTCTTCCGCTGCTTTATCCTAGAATAATTCAAGAATTCCATTAATTTGTGATCTTGATCCTATTCTTAGGTTAGGTAGATCTATTTCTGTAATGGATCATTTGTTCAGAGTCGGACTAACTTATAAGGTTTGTTCTAGGTATTACCTTTTAAGCATTTCTCTCAGGGTCTCAGTGTCTTCTTGTTTTTTCAGCTTAGCTTCGGCGATCATCGCCTTTGTGGGTGTTTTGTACCAAAAGGGCCTAATTGAAATCACTTTGGTGGATTTGGAAATTTTTATTTTTCTCTTGATCACCTTTTTCTGCCATAACAGGTCTTGCATGAACTCCTGTTGTTTCTTATCAGCTAATCTCTCGGCTTTAGACATGATGGTGAATTTCTTGTCTTTCCCTTCCATGACTGTCTTTGAGTTTTTATCCTAAAACATAATTTAAGATGTCAGGATACGTACTACTTCTAGGTAGTTTGGTCATTTAGTTACGTGTACAGTCTTGTAAATATCTAAGTCTTTATTGGTAAAAGTTTTATCTCAATCGGTGTCATTTAGACTTAATACCGGGTTAGGGGTATTTTGGTAATTTCACACATCATATATTTTTGGTATTTTATTTGCCAGTACGGACCTCACCGTTGAGTCTGGAATGTCTGACATAGTCAGAATGGACTATCTTCTAGCTTAATTTGGCCCTAGGCGTCATTTGGGGTAGCACTGTTATTTTTCATTTACGAGTCAGTATTTTTTGGAACTTCGTTTCAGAAATCGGACTCTGCCATTGAGTCCAGAATGCCCGAAATAGTAGAATTACACTATTCATTTACTAAATTCTGACTTTATTTGACCTATTAATGACCTAGGGGCAAATTGGTCATTTTATTTAATTAATATAATAATTAAATAATTTATTAAATTAATTATTAATTTTTGCAGGGGTATTTTTGAAAGAATATTTCAAAATCTGGGCCAGGGTGTAATTTTGCAAAACTGTTGGGCCAAAAATTAATTTCAGAAAACACTTGGGGTTAAAACAAAATTTCATAGTTTAAGGGTTCAGACCAGCGGGTTTAATGGGGTTGCAAGTGAACCGGTCTGGTTCTCCCCTGGACCGTGTGGTTTAGGGGTTTTAAATTTAAACCCTTGCATCATGCTTATGTAAGCCCTAACGGGTTTTTAAATTTTTAATACATTCAAAACGTCGCCGTTCAACTTATGGCCTCTCACGTTTGCTCGACACATGTTCTGAGTCGACTCATCAACTCGGTCAGACCCACGAGTTGACTCCATCTCCCTCATCATGTCTCGACAGTGTTGCCCTAATCCTCCGATTTCTTCTCCTTCAGTTTCGTGACATTTCGAGAGTCCATTCTCTCTGTTTTCGATTCCTATCAGTTCCTGGAAGCCAAGCCAACAAGTTGGCATTACATTTGAGCTTCGAATCAAGCACAGTAGCTCGGTTCATGGAGGAAATGGCTGCACTGTAAATGGCTTCATACACACTCATTTCTAAACCATTTTTAACAAGGTTTGATGCTATGTGACCCTTATGACATGTAGTTTCATTCCTCATGCAATAAAATCGACTTAAAGCTTTCAAATAAAAAATAATGATTTACACCCGAACCTACAATTTCCAAATTGATGGTCTTAACTTAAGCAATGGGGTCGCGGATTAGGGTTTCTAGGATCCTCAAGGTGTCTACTTGAAGTCCTAAGGTGTCAATCTAGCTTTAGTTTACTTCGATTCAGACCCATATCAGAATTTCCCCAGAATTTTTCTAAGGTTTCTGGATTGCTTTCTTTGTACATTTTGATTATTTTTCATGCAATAGAAAGCTTTATACAATGAGATGTTTCTATCTATCATTGCAAACATAATTTAAAGATATAACAGAAATCAAATTCAACAATTTCTCACCTTATCTTCCAACCGAAACAGTTTTCTCTCTTCCTCTTCAGTTCCTCTCCTTCTTCAGTCTTCTCTCTCTCTCTCTCTCTCTCTCTCTTTCTCTCTCTCTGGTTCTATCTCTAACACTTAGAGACTCTATTATGTAAAGCTCTATAAGGAGACTATCAGCCGTTGGTTTTTGGAGGGTGGTTTCAAGGGAAGTTGGCCACATGTCATGGAGCTGCCATGCATGGAGAGGTCTCCCATGCCTGGCTGCCGTCCACTGCTTTAATTGAGAACAGCTGCAAGGCTGATTCTCTTTTAATTTTTTTCTAGAAGTTCCCTTTTTTTCTTTATTAATTGATTGTATATATGTGTATTATACACATTTTTCTTTGGAGATTTGGGCATTTGTACATACATATACATACCAGCCATATATAATGTATGTGTATGTATATTTCTTGTTTGTTTTTCTTAGTTGTAATAGTTTGCATGCATATCTATTTTATATGTTTGCATTGTATACATAAGCTTGCATACATATTTTATTATATATATTTTTTCTAATTTATATATTATGTATGCATACATATATATGTATATGCCCATAGATATATTCACATATTATTATGCCCCTTTCCTTCTAGTATAGGGGTCTCTTTTAATTCAGATTTTTCGGTTACCATGAAGGTATATGATTTTTAATACGGTATTTATCTATAGATTGGTCATTTTAATAAAAATGATCTACGGTCGTGTTTATCAATGTTAGTAATTGTCAGTGTCAGAAATAAGCAGATGACTCATTAATTTTTAAAAAAGTTCTTATTATCTGATTTATAAGGTGCGGGTGTTACAAATGGGATGAGCTATAACAAGCCCAGTGAGTAATTCTAGTACCTTGTCATGGGTTTTCAACTGGTAGTGGGTTAGTTGTAAGAGAAAGTTCATATAAACATACATTACTAGTTGTTCATATACTTTAGATACAGAATACAGAATTCTTCAAAACAGATAGCGTGAAGCATACAAGACATTCAAGCTAGGCATGTATTTCAATAATCGCATAATACAAAATCTTCAAATCATGTAGCATGATGCATTTTAAAGCATTCAATATGCAGCAGAATTTATAAACATGTGTAGGATGGCCATTTGAAAGCCAAGGAAATAATTGAAATCCTTTTCCATTAAAATAGGAAGATGCAAATTTCTTCTTCTTCAGAACTTCAAAATAGAGGGTTATATAAAAACCCGTTTCAGGTAAATGGGGCTTTAAAAACCTACTACCATTTCTGAAATCATTTCATCTTTTCACTTTGATTAGGGGAAATCCGTTTCGAACCAGATTCTAGTCTTACTTCGCGTAGAGATATCTTATGCCTAGGGGATCCGATCCTATTATCGGGCATTCTTCATATCAATTGAGTTCTGAAGAAATCCCAATATCAGTTGTAGTGCTTATTCACTATTATCTTGCAAAAACTTTTAATTCTTCAATGATTCTTTTCAAGAGCATTGAAAATGTGGTTTCTTCAAATATGTGCTTTTCACAAGCATTAAAAACATGACTTTTCAAGAAAGGCTTTTATGAGCACCTAAAAACATGGCTTCTTCAAGAAGTGTTTTTTTATGAACATTTAAAAACATGGCTTCAATAAAAGAATGAAATTTTCATGAGTATTTGAAAACACAGAAAATTTAACGGAGTTTTTAAATACTTGGAGAACAATACTTGAAATATTTAACACATGAGCTTCAGGGACTTAAATCACGATGTACAGGAATTTATTAAAGTATAGATACAATAAAAGCATTTAATTCAAGAGGCATTTAATAAAATTGACATATACATGGACATGCGAAAAATAAACGTATGATCTGTCAGAAATACCAAGAAGTGAATTTGCATGCCATGTTAGAATTTATAAATAGAACGATAGTACATATGAAATATAAGGCATATAAATATGAGAATTTAAAATTAGAAATACTGCAGATATGAAAACACTTCAGAATGTTTGAACTTCAAAGTATTCAAGCTAGGCACGTATTTCAATAATCGCAAAATACAAAATCTTCAAATCACGTAGCATGATGCATTTTAAAGCATTCAATAAAGCATTTAATATGCAGCAGAATTTATAAACATGAGCAAGATTGCCATTTGAAAGCCAAGGAAATAATTGAAATCCTGTTCCATGAAAATAGTAGAATGTAAATTTCTTATTCTTCAAAACTTCAAAACAGAGGGTTATATAAAAACCCGTTTCAGGTAAATGGGGGTTTAAAAACCTGCTACTATTTCTAAAAACATTTCATCTTTTCACTTTGATTAGGGGAAATCCGTTTCGAACCGGATTCTAGTCTTACTTCGCGTGGAGATATCTTATGCCTGGGGGATCAGATCCTGTTATCGGGCATTCTTCATGTCAATTGAATTTTGAAGGAATCTCAATATCAGTTGTAGTGCTTATGCACTATTATCTTGCAAAATTTTTTAATTCTTCATTGATGCTTTTCCAGAGCATTGAAAATGGGGTTTCTTAAAATATGTGCTTTTCACGAGCATTAAAAACATGACTTTTCAAGAAAGGCTTTTATGAGCACCCAAAAACATGGTGTCACGACCCGAAACCCACCCTATGCGGATCCCGAGGATGTGATGCCAGTTGGCCACCTTGCCAGTTTTGTCCACCGACAATGCGACCAACCAAAGGCAACTTCTGAACTTTACAATGAATTGCATTCTAAATGTAGGGTGAAAGCGACGAAAATTAAAACCTTCTTAAATTAAAAATGCAAGTCATCCAAACACATCAGAGCACGTCTAGAATCAGTCACCAAATATGTCTAGAGTATCAATATACATGCTCCAATGCAACCATTCTATATCAATGAATGACTTAAAGCGGAAGTCACACCAATACAATTCGCCTAATCAAAACTCATCTCCAATGATCAACAACCAGAATATTTCCAAGTACAATTTAATTATGGTAATACCACATACTAGGCTAACCTCATCACTAATGATATAATATTATAATACAAATTGAGAACTTAACCTTACAGAGTACGTAGTTAACCTGAATTAGAGTTCATATCATTAGTGTAAATCATTTGTGCTTCACTAGTTCCACTAGTTATCTCACTGTATATCATCTATCATAGGCCACCTAAAAATGGTCATAAGTAAGGAGTGATGTCACATCTTGAACCCCACCTTACGCGGATGTTGAGGACGTGATGCCAGTTAGCCGCCTTACCGGTTTGTTGACCGACAATGCGACCAACCAAAGGTAACTTCTGAACTTACCAATGAATTGCATTCCAATTGTAGGGTCAGAGCAGCAAAATTTAAAAACCTTTTATCTCAGGAATGCAACTCGTTATATACCTTAAAGGTACATACCACAGAGCAAGTCTAAATTCACACAGCTAATAACTGTCACGCCCCGAATTTCTACGAACCCGAGGAGCGACTGAACGAAATAAAAGAAAAGAAAAGAAATGACAATCCAGTAAATTTAATTAAAATATCCCTTATTATTCTTCAAATTTTCCCCCAATATTAAAATTAAATGCTTGTCCCATTTAATGCTCCAATCAATTTAAATCATGTTTAAAAATGGTCTTTAAGTATCCTTAAAGTATCTCTAAAAATCCCTCTAAAGTGATGTCTCAGATGACTCCAAAATGTCCTAGGACATGGTCAAACGATAGTCAAATATCAGCACAAAGTTAGCCCTAGTGGATGGCCAAACATGGCCTTGAAATCTAGGTCACAACAAGGTCAAAACATGGCCCACAAAGGTCCCTATAACAGCCCCTAAATGGGCCCAAACATGGCCCAAAAATTGGCCAAACATTGTCCAAATATAGCCCAAAAGGTGTCCCAAAAATAGCTCAAAAAGGTGGCCAAAAGGGTGGTGAAAAGTGGCGGGACAACACTCCACTTGGGCGGGCGTGCAGCGGTGTACAACCATCTCCACACTCCCTGCTAGGGTCTGGTTCAGATCCCATCTATAACGGCTCATTCCACATGGTACAACACATAATGAAATCCTCAAAATATGTTGGTTCATCAATGCCAATTCTCCAAATTCACCCGTGTATCATGACTCACCTCAATAATGCAACAAGATAATAAAAGTACAGGGAAATCCTCAATGTTCATAAGGATACCTCAAAGTCTCTCACACATGTGATGACTATCTAACAAACCTCAAATCAAGTCATGACATCATCTAGTACTATATCACAATGTCATCAGTATATATCATTTGCACTTCAATGTAATTCAATAATCTAACATCCTCCAAGTACCATAATCATCCGTAAGACATCAATATCATAATCTTAAAGTAAAACCATTATCAGATATCGCAATGTAGATAATGCAGTCCATATCTTCCAAATATGAAATCAAAGGTAACACATCAAAGTTTAAAAAATCTAAAACATCAGAGAAGGCTTAAAAATCTAACACATTAAGGCTTAAAATATCCCATTTTGGTCCAGGGCTATACCAACCCATCATCATTCTAGGCAACACATTAAATAAAATCTCATACTGATTGCGATTCTTAGTGAAACTCTTCACCAATTTCAATCATGAATACACATCAATCTTCATTCACATGTATCATAACACATGCACATATAAACATGTTTAAACATACTCTTATACATGCATTACTACATAATCAGCCCGTGTAAAATCAGAATCGTAGTGCTATAACGGTTACTAAATTAGCACGTATATTTAGAATTGACAAGCAACATTCAATAGCTAATACGTAGTCCATAATATCAACACCCAGATACAAGATCCATCCCAAGGATACACATGTACATAAATAAGCATACAACCTATTATATAGGTAACTAGGTATGCATCTAACCCTATGGATATCCAGGTTTCTAGCTTATCTTCCAGACAACAAGCATATAATCTACCTCTTAACTTCACTCGGTCTACTATATAGGTATAAGCATCTAGTCCATGTTCATCAATAGTCCAGCATACCACATATCGCACAGTTTTCACAGACTAAAGCAACAAGCATTCACCCAGTCACATAATCTCAACCAGTCTAATCAAGTCGAGGTCTAACCTCTTCTATCACATAACAAGGTCCATCCTAAAAGGATCCACGAACACTCCATTGTCCGACACAACATGGCCTAGGAACTGCACCTCTTGTAGCCAAAACTCACACTTCCAAAACTTAGCAAATAAACGGTGTTGCCTCAAAATCTGTAACACAACCCGTACGTGAAAGACATGCGCATCCTCAGAAGGTGAATAAATCAAGATATCATTAGTAAACATTACAACAAACTGATCTAAATAAGGGCTAAAGATTCGATGTATCAAGTCCGTAAATGCCGTCAGGGCATTCGTCACATCGAATGGCAGAACTATTACTCATGATGCCCACAATCAGTGTGAGAAGCTATTTCGTCACATTTTCTTCCCATACTTTTAACTAATAGTATCCCGGTTTAAGATCGACTCTCAAGAAACATCTCAAACCCCTAAGCTGGCCAAACAAGTCATCTACCCTCGATAACGATCACTTATCCTTGATAACAACCCAGTTCAATCTCCTATAATCCATACACAGATGTAATGTCCCATCCTTCTTCTTCGCGAACAATGCTAAAGCACCTCATAGCGAAGTACTAGGACATGTAAAACCCTTATCTTATAAATCAGTCAACTGGTCCCTCAGTTCTCTCTCAACTCTGCTAGAGCCATATAATGAGGTGGAAATAAAATAGACATAATGCCTGGGATAACCTCTATCATGAACTCTATCTCTCACCTCAGTGGCAAACTAGTCATGTCATCCAGAAAAAACATCTGGTAACTCGTCCACTACTGGCGGTAACACGTTCTCTATAGTCCCTTACCTATTTACTATCAAACTAGTCAACAACTAGTTCTGACCTCCTACACTTCTAGAGTCATATAAGGTGGTACTAAATGAATTCTCCACGATTCCCCAGTGAATTAAAGGCTATCTCCCTCAGGAGTACATACAGTCACTCTCCCCCTGTGGCAGTCTATACTCACCCAAATAGCAACAACCAATCGACCCCCAATACAACATCAAGAATAGACATGCCAAGAATAACGAACTCAAAAGAAAGGATGCAATCAGTTATCCCTATCAAACAATCTCTATAGATCCTCTTTAGTACCTCACTACCCCAACTAGTGAACCCTACGATAGTAGAACGAGGCAATCGTCGCAAGCCCCTGAATAAAGTAAAATCTCCCAAGTGCAACATTTATTATCTAGATCCAGACAATAGAATCATTTGTAACTTTATCCAAACCAATCAGATTCATTCATAACCTTTACCTACGTATTTCTAAATGACAAAGGAAAACCACCATTTACTTTTTCGCACAACAATGCGAACTTTCAAGTTCTAGTGCCTCAACCTCAATATTTTCACTCCAAGTACGTTCACAAAATTTTCATCTTAAACACAAGGTTCATAGTCAAGAGATTCGTATCATCCAACTCTTAACCAGATATACAATCTCCTCCAAAACAACAATCAATGCTCACCTTTTTATTCGATCACAACTCTGGAATCAGTCTCGTAAACTAAGCTAGAACTAGGTTCATAACTAACACCTCAATTTGACCCAATTCATGCAACACATTATTTTCATAAAGTCTACATTCCTAAGTTCACTAAGTCACCCCACTCTACTTATCACATCTAGTATCGATCATCTTAGAGAACTAGGTAAGACAATAACATTTATCTCTAGGTTACATCCACAGCCTACCACAATATAACTGACCCCAATTCAATAAAGAAATCATTACAGCCCCTACTTCCAGATTCACCTCCGTATTCTAATTCAATATTTATCCTAAGCACGAAATCAAATTTCAATTTCATCGTAATCCAAATTAATCCATAAAAATATTATTTTCAAACTATTCCTGTTTACACAATTTTTTTTCCTTAGGCAAGGATCATCAATCATCGCCTAAGAACCTAACACATCTCATAGACGTAGATGCTTAATTAACACTTATACAATTCAAGTCAACCATCACCCTCCATTGTTTACACTAAATAGTTAACACCGAGTTCTAACACAATTTTTTGCAAAGAAGGAATCCATTTAAACGACGCAATATTCACATTTTCAAGTCATGCTAGTGTTCAACTAGCCTACCAATACTCAACCCTAGGTGAATGCCATCCAAAAATAATACATCTCTCCACAAAAGTGTTCAACACAATGATATCCTTAAAACTTTTGGCACAAATACTCTGAGTATCCATTATCCAGTCCATACACAAAAAGCTCCACGAGTTTAAATTCTTATTTTAGCATTTTAAGGTCTTATGTGTCATTTTATTTATAGTTTTCTACCTTATTGGCATTTGTTCATTTAAGGTTTTATAATTCTTTTATCAGTCCTTACCTTTATAGCTAGGTGATAACCCTTCATGGACTATAGCTCCTTTTGTTACAGGCTGATGGGGCGCCATCCATCAACTGTAACGCAAGATCTGAGGCCAATCCAGTCTGTATAGATAACGTAGGCATAGTACTATAACCCATGAATATCAGTTACTAACCTAGCATACATATATATAAAATCAACAAGCTATAATTAACAGCCAACATGTGGCCTACCATATAAGCAATGCAAATACACAACCCATCCTAAGAACGTACACATATACATGAGAACACAGCCAATAAGGTATATAACTAGGCCCACCGTCTACCTCATAAATGACTAGGCATACAATTTACTATATGGATAGCTAGGTGTGCAACCTATATCTCAATTAACTAGGCATATGACCTATCCCATAAAATATACGGTCATACCAATCTATATACCATTTATATCACACACTACGCTACATCAAATCACGTAATCACGCATCACAACTTATCATCAACTAACACATAATTGTAACAAATCATGCAGCTAGTAAAAATAGCAACACAATACACAAAACCCTACCACATACCACCGATAGCTTACACTAAGTCAAATGCCCTCCTCGAGGGTCCCATGGTGCTCTACAACACCTGTCATTGCCAACTATTCTCATACTAGAACTCCAATACTAAGCTGTCAAAATCCACACATTACACACTATTCACAAAAAAATTTAAATCACGCGTCGTGGTCTTATTGTGTTCAACAACATCCCACGGTCTCTAGGAATTCGAACCCGGAGCCTGATACCACGTTGTCACGCCCTAAATTTCTACAAACCCGAGGAGCGACTGAACGAAATAAAAGAAAAGAAAAGAAATGACAATCCAGTAAATTTAATTGAAATATCCCTTATTATTCTTCAAATTTTTCCCTCAATATTAAAATTAAATGCTTGTCCCACTTAATGCTCCAATCAATTTAATTCATGTTTAAAAATGGTCCTTAAATAGTCTTAAAGTATCTCCAAAAATTCCCCTAAAGTGATGTCTCAGATGACTCCAAAATGTCCTAGGACATGGTCAAACGATAGTCAAATATCAGCCCAAAGTTA
The DNA here is from genome assembly GCA_008638375.1 of Nyssa sinensis. Classification (NCBI taxonomy): domain Eukaryota; kingdom Viridiplantae; phylum Streptophyta; class Magnoliopsida; order Cornales; family Nyssaceae; genus Nyssa; species Nyssa sinensis. Next base: position 9,094,593 of record CM018052.1, read on the forward strand.
GCCTTAGTGGATGGCCAAACATGGCCTTGAAATCTAGGCCACAACAAGGTCAAAACATGGCCCACAAAGGTCCTTATAATAGCCCCTAAATGGGCCCAAACATGGCCCAAAAATTGGCCAAACATGGCCCAAAATATTGTCCAAATATAGCCCAAAAGGTGTCCCAAAAATAGCTCAAAAAGGTGGCCAAAAGGGCGGTGAAAAGTGCGGGACAACAGGGCGACACAACGGGGCTGCAGTGGGGCAAGGCAGGGCACCGCACGCTCAGGCGCAGGGGCACACACGGCACGCAGGCACGCGCGCGGGGGCATGCACGTGGGCGGCAAGCTGCGGCCTGGGCTAGTTTTCTGATTTTTTTCTGCAGAAAGACTGTTCATGGCTGCAACCCAAATGTTTCATTTTTTTTTTCCAAAGTTTTAAAGGCCACTTTTTCCTGATTTTCAGCCCAATTCCCAAGGACATTATCCTCCTAATTTGGACACTTTTCCTAACCATTTAAATGGTGTTTTACATACTTTTCAATCACTTGATTTTTTCAGAAATTTGGGCATAGTTTTCTTTGTTTTTTCTAAGTGTCTTTCCCACAGCTAATTTCCACAATATAAATGGTTATAAATTCATAAATATCCACCCTCGCTTGAGGGCCACAATCCTCATAATCCAACGTACATCAATGTAGGATACATTTAAATAGAACATCATGCTTTCACTGGTTCCAATACTTCCATGGAATACACCTTTAAACCATAACCATCATGCTTTCATTAGGTCACAACCCATACATTTTAAAAGAAAAGTCCTAGGCCTATTGTTCATGCACCTCTCAAAAGTAAATATAACAAATTGGGCTTAGGCCCATACATTCCAAAAAGAAAAGAAAACATATGCCCTAAGGGCTAAATCTTCAACACTATCCATTTCTTCCCACTATTCAAGACTTAAACAAGTCTCAAATGTCCGGGACCTCATCTGAAATATAATTCCCACGAATGGGTCAGCTCAACTGCTGGTATAATGTAATACTAAGACTAGAAACAAATTCAAGGGGCGTGGCATGTGCAAGTGTACAGTTCAAGATTATAATACCATTTTCCCCCAATGCTATGTAATGTCTGTATGTGTGACGCACACATGCAACTCTATGCCACCCATGTCTCATGATACGGTCCTTCCCTGTTGGCATGAGTACTGCTACGTATGTCTCCTTCTCGGTACGTCCCCGATGGAAAAGAGTACCAACGACCGAATTTTGGGTTTTTCACCATAGGATCTACACCCTCATAATGTCGAGCACCTCGTCCTGACCCACACCATGTTTCTAAGGAACCACATTATGCCAAGATGCCATGATTTCATCATGCAAGTTCAATGTGACAAATGATCAAACACATGGTGTCCCTTATCCCAAATCATATAACTCATTTCATGAAAGTTAAATTTAAACTTCAAGGCATCACCCTCACAACATATATACATCATAATTGAATATGTCCATACTTATGTAAAGCACAAGTCTCACAATTTCAACAAATTCATAAGGGACATAGAATTCTATTAAACATAAAAGCATCAAATCATCACATGACCCAACCAAAAGGTGTGTCAATAATTACATGGGTTGACAATCTCATGGCACGATTCTATCTATCAAATACACACCAAACAAGGCAGGAAATCACCCAAAAGCAACAAGAACAAAAATACTCCTAAACTACCAACTCTAGGCTTTTCAAAGGAGCTACTTCCTAGGTGATCTCCTAACCTTACATATACATTTACAGCAGTTCAAATACATGTAAAAACACAAAGTAACTTGAATCTATTGCTAGCTTAGCACTACATCATACCTAAAATCAGTTTTTCTTGAACTAAGGTGGCTGTGTTTTCTGGACTGCCAAACTGTTCATTGAGGATATATTACTCGTAGAGACGAACAACTTCTCAGAAGGAAGTTTGGCCAAAATCCCGCTCGAAATATGTGTTTCGGCAGCTTGAATTCTTGAATTTCTAGGGCTTTTCTCACTCTCTCTCTATAAGAACGTGAAATGCTGGAGATACAGAATGGCTTCTGTATCTCCAGCTCACTGAGACTTCTATTTATAGTGAGGGGTCAAAGGGGGCAAGAAAAAATGACCATTTTGCCCTTAATGAGCCCGAAAACCCCGTTACTTTACAGCTCATTCCTAAACACTTCAATTTAAAATTTTGTTTTAATCAATGTTTATAAAATTATTTTAAATGAATATTCTCAGAAGAAAACATTTTCTTTTGACGTCGGGATCATCCCTTTCCACCTGGGCCACTCGAATGCCCTTTTTGTCCAATTTTGAAACGGTTCCCGTTTTGGCTCAATTTCGAACAGTGGTTATCTCATAATATTATAAGCATATTTATCTTCTATGACACACTCCAAATATTCCTCTAAACATGTCATACGGTAAAAACAATACATGAAAATGCTTTACCGGCAAAACCGTGCATGAGATATGTCCTACTGGAAAACCGTGCAAGGAACAATGCCCTACCAGCAAAACAAAAAAATTTTGCTCATTTTTCAAATCTCTACAATAACTCTAACCACAGAGCACATATCTAATCAGACATATAACACAGAGCATATCCAACTTTTGTAGAGTACCATTACCGTTAGCCATCTATCAATATCTAGTGCATATCATCACATCAATCAAATCATATCACTCACCTAAATAACCAGGTTCAGTCTATAAGAATACAAGTCTCCATAGATCAACGCCATTAGATCCTTACTTGGATTGCCTTACAGCCTACTAGTATCATCTCCTTGTGCCTTCTAATCCATCAGAGATAAATCCTAAAAAATGTTAGGATAATGGGGTGAGCTTAAATAAGCCCAGTGAGTAACACAGGTTCCCCGTCATGGGTTTCAAAACCAATTCTTGCTTACAAAACACATGGAGAGTTCAGTTATCTATGAAATAGAAGTTTTATAAATCCACTTAAATGCGATTTAAGTAGAATAAAACATGACTGAACTAAATGGAACAAATAGGTCAAAACAGACAGAATAGTATAGACGCCAGTATATCAATAAGAAGTATAGGCAATTAAATCAAAGAATAGAACAGGTCAGTATTGAGTGGAACAGAATAGAATATAACAAAGCAAGATGCCGATTAGGCACATAATCATGCCTACTTATGCCATACCGCTCAAACTAGAGTGGGCCCAAAAGTAAGACACAACATAGCAAACAGAATCGGAACATACTGTACAATGGAATCAGGACAAACCATACAACGGAATAGGACTGACCCAAACTGAACAATAGAGTAGGACAGAACAAAATCATGCCACGTGTAATGCAGTACAAAGAGTATGTATTTAAAAACATTCATTTAAACAATATAGCATATAAAATGGTACAGTGAACCAAAATATAGTATCTAGACAGTGTAACTTATACACCAAATCAGAAGTTCCAAGTTACTCACAAACTATTCGCTTATCTCCTTGTATTGATAATCTGAGAACCTCCAAATACGTTAGGTACCTCCATGCATATCCTGAATAATCATCATCAATCACAGACAGATCAAAATTCATCCATTCAGGTCTTATTCATCATCTAAGGCGTCTATCGGATTACCTAAGATAGCCTAATAGCCTATTACCCTTTCATTGGGTTTCATCCGAGGCTATTTCATTCTTTAATTAGGCTTAGTAGTCATCAGGATTATAATCTAAGTCATTTAGACTTCAATCGTTATCCGTTAAGTACTTATTTAACCTTAGGGGCAAAATGATAATTTTGTCATTCTTGTCTTGGACCTTGTCGGGGTCCTCAGAATATTTCACATATCTTAAATATAAAGTCTTAAGTATTTTGGACTCCAATTGTTATCAGTTAAGTACTTATTTAACTTCAGGGGCAAAATGATAATTTTGTCATTCTTGCCCTGGACCCTAGCATGGTCCTCAGAATGTTCCATATATCTTATATGTAGATCTTTTAAGTCCATTGGACTTCATTTGGTATCTGCTTTTGATCATTGGGAGACATTGGTCATTTCTCATTTTATACATTGACTGCTTCGGAGTCTTATTTAGCCCTTCGATTTTTCGTAAGTATGCTTATGATAATTTATTAGATCAGATTGACCTTTATTCAACCTCTACTTTGCACTTACCTTGCTCAGGGTTATTTTGGTCATTTTACGTTTTGTGAAACTCCGACCCTGATTCATCATTTAATCATGTGTATAGTTTCACGAGTATCCGGGCTTCCATCGGTACCAATTTCATCCCATTTGGACTTCATTTGGATTTCATATAGCATTAGGGGCATTTTGGTAATTTTTCATTTCGTGAAATTCTAACCCTGATTTGTCATTTAACCATGTATACAGTTTCACGAGTATCTGGGCTTCTATCGGTATCAGTTTCGTCCTAATCGGACTTCATTTGGACTTCGTATAGCATCAGGGGCATTTCAGTAATTTCACGCTTTCACGCGTCACATTTTTCGGTACTTTGTTTACTAGTACGGACCCCACTATTGAGTCCAGAGTGCCCAAAATAGTCAGACTATGCCCCCTCCGACATTCATCCAGCTTTTGGAATACTGAGGGTAAAATTTTCATTTTGACATTTTACGTGTCTATGGATTTGGGACCTTGTTTCACAGAACGGATCCCGTCATTGGGTCCGGAATGTCCCAAAATGTTAAAGTACAGAATTTTACAATCATCAGAGTCCATCTGATTACGTAACTGATCATCAGAACGTATCTGAAATTATCGTGGTTCATCTAACTGTATTCTTCGGGATTTATTTAGATCTAACGGACCTCGCCATTAGGTCCAGAGTGTCCGATATAGTTAAAGTAGACCATCTTTTATGTTTAATTGGCCCTGGGTATCATTAAGGGTAATTCAGTCATTTACAATTTATATGTCTGTATTTTTCAGGACTTTGGTTCATTAAACGGACTTCACCGTTGAGTCCAGAATGCCGGAAAAAATCAAAATGGACTATCTTTTATTTTTATTTAGCCTTAGGTATCATCAAGGGCAATACAGTCATTTACCATTTACATGTCTCTATTTTTCGGGGCTTAATTTCCCAAATCGAACTCCACCGTTGAGTCCAAAATGCCCGAATTAGTAGAAATACACTATTTATTTATTTAATTTGGACTTCATTTGGGTTACTTAGTGTCCAAGAGTAAAATAGTAATTTTACCTAATTATTAAAATAACTATTTTATTATTTATTTATTTTTTCAAGGGCTTATTTGCACAAGTTTTTTAGAAGCGGGGCCAGAATATAAATATTTAGAACTGTTAGGGGTCAGAGTATAAATAAGTAAAGTTCCGGTTTAATTCCTTTCAATTATGCCCCTAGACCAATTGGTTTTTTAAACAAAACCCTAGACCGGTCCTCAAACACAGCGAACCAGTCGGTTCAATTTCCTTCAGAAAACCGGAATACAATATCCCTGCTATTCGCAATTGGCCCCTTCATCCATGGTTTGGACAGACTTGAATTCCAATTTTAATTTACAATCTGTGTTACCAAACAAACTGACTTCAGTTTTAATTTTGAAACATTTAAACCAAAACGGTGCCATCTCACTTATACCATTTGTGCGACGGGTCAGGTTTCGACCCGAACTTGAAACCGACCCAAACCGATTGTCACTATTCATCGTCTTCCTCTCTTCTTCCTAAGTTTTTCCCTAATTCTAGTTTTCATGTTTTTCCAATTTCGTGGAGTTTCAGGTACGGATTTTTACTGTTTTTGGTTCCAAAACATTTTTGGAAGTCAAGCCATCATCTTGGCATTCGTTTTGAGCCTCGAATCTAAGGATGGAGTGCTATTTAACTCCATTATCGTGGGACCTGTAACTCAGTCATGCACCTTCGTTTCTCAACCAAATCTCGTGATATTTGGTCCCTTGTGATCCGTGCATCAGGGGGTTCATGTTCCTATTACCAAAATCAGGTTTAGAGCAAGGTTCATGGGGTTGGGTTTCATGGTCGAAACCTGCAACTCAGGTTTTGAGGCTCATTTTTGAGCCATTTGGTCTCGTTCTTGTTGTAGTGAAAACCTTAGAACATCTAGTTCAGGTCCCTATCCCTCAATCGAGGTTTAACTCCAGTCGAATCAGACTTGCTGTATGGAAGGTCATCAATGGCTGTTTGGGTGCGGTCAGTGGTTTTGGGGCTATTTCGAGGCCTTATTTTCATGCCTTGATTATGTTTTCTCATTCTAAACTTCATGCATGCAGTCATAGGGCTCAAAACATCAAAACAGTACCAGAATTCTACAAAAATATAAAGCAGTTTTTTGGTGTTTACCCTTTTGGTTGACACTGCTCCTCCATGGCTCAGTATGGGCTTTCAGTTGCCTCAGTTCAATCGTGCACTACATAGTCCTTCCTCTTTTGTGCACCTCTAATGGATACCATGCACACACCATGCTTGTACACACTTGTGTTCACACATGCAAGACCTCTCTTTCTCTCTCTAACTCACTCTTTCACTCAGCCTACAGAAAGTCTGATCTCTGAACTCTGAATATACAACACACATACTTGAAACATTTCAAAGATGTGTAACTACATATGTAATTGCTCACCTATACATATGCATATATGTATACACTTGTAGGGTCCAAGTATAATGATATAGGCTAAGGCAGAGGGTGATGTGGGCTGAGGTGGGCTGATGTGGGGTGACTCAGGTGATGATGAGGGGTTTGCATGTATGGCCATTGGCCAATTTGGGTGGCAGACTTGGTCAGATTGTGTTCATATACAATTAGGCTGTATATATAGGCACGAAGATGTTGGTAGCCAACTTGGTAATTTTTTGGGTGCCATGTGCTTGCTCATTTTAAGTCAAGGGTTCAAGTCCCCTTGGCCTCACTTTTGGGCAATTTTTCATATTTTGGGGTTAGGCCCTGTTTGGCTGCGTAGAATTCTGTTTTAGGTATTTCCTCCGTAATTTCTTTTCTGTTGCTCCTTTTTCGACGCGGTTTCTTCTGAGGGTTTCATATTTCAGTTAGCTTCAATGTCAAGAGCCCTGTGTCATTTATTATTTATTTAGGATTTTCATAGTTAGCTAATTCGAGTTTTCACAGTGTTAAAAAGTCATCATCTTACCTAATTAATTAGTAATTAGGCCCGGGTATTACACCCTCATTTCTGACGCGTTTAATTATTTTATCAGCCTATCGTGACCATCCAGAGATTCCCGATAAATCTTCATGATTATTCTTTATATCGGTTCTAATTAATAATTAGTAAACTAATTATTAATTATGCAAGGTCGGGGTGTTACAAGTGAGCTAACAAAGCTCAGTAAGTAAATTCTCAGGTTTGCCATGGGTCAGGGTTAGTCCACAAGAATAATAGAATAAAGAGATATTAGATAGCTAGTCACCAAGATATACAATAATGACCCAAGGGTCCAAAAGACTTATTCCCATAAGGAATAATACAAGAGAGAATCAGTCAAAGAGATCCAGCTCAACACAATAAGTTGTTGCCACTAATAATACGTTAGGTATTTCATGTTTGCAAATAATATGATCATTCACAGGGTATAAAATATGATCATCCAACAATGTAAAAACGTCATTATTGAGTTCTAACAGAATAGATGCACAAATAGAACGGGGGCCAGCATACCCCCAGAACAAGCATTTTCAGGCTCGCCTCTCTCTTGGGCTTACTAAATAGCGCCAAAAATCTTTTCACTATAGGTCTCGAATGACATAACATGTCCCGAAGGACACAACAGACCCCAAAGGGTCCACCGGATAATATGAGAATAGATGGGCCGTTGTGACTGAGCACAACCCCTTGCACATACCGAATATCATGATTAATAAAATTCCACACTGGATGTATAGTCGTATGAAACAGTCAATATCACAATCAACGAGTCATAAGTGTATGGACTAACAAGATCTCGAATAACAGAATTACATCGCAAGGTCATGACACGGTATACATGATGGCATAAGTATGCTCAAGCATCAACAAGTCAAGATCACAAAATGATATAGGCAAGCAAGTCGAATCCGAAGCACAGGCATGAACAATAATCACAAGTCGATTGGCATCAAATCAAGAAGATCAAGTTCCCTAGGTAGTGATAGAATACAAATTTGGAAGCATATGAAAATGAATGTGACTAGCTTGGAATAACCCATAGTAAAGCATAAGAGTTACTTACCTCAGTTTCTTAGTATTGCTTTCTCCATTTCCAAATACTCTGATAATCTCCAGATACGTTAGGCATATCCTTGCATATCCTAAATAATCATCATTAATTATAAAAGTATAAGGGTTTATCCAATCATGTCTCATTCATCATCTTAGGAATCTATCTGATCTCCTAATTAGATCCATTGGCCTATTATCCACTCATTAGATTTCAACTTATGTTATTAAATTTCTTAATTAGGCTTAGTAGCTGTCAGAATAATATTTTAAGTCATTTTGACTCCAGTTGTTATCAATTAAGCACTTATTTGACCCTAGTGCAAAATAGAAATTTTGTCATTCTTACCCCGGACTCTATCGTGGTCCTCAGAATATTTCATATATCTTATATATAAATTTCTAAGTCTTTTGGACTTCATTTGGTATCTGCTTTTGATTATCGGGACACATCGATCATTTCTCATTTTATACGTTAACTGTTCTGGAGTCTTATTTAACCCCTTAATTATGTTTTATGTCATATTGGCCTTCTTTTCTAATTTATTCGGCCCTTACTTTGCATTTTCTATGCTTAAGGGTATTTTAGTCATTTCACATTTTATGATATTCTGACCCTGAATTATTATTTAGACTCATGTACGAGTTTACAATTATTTGGGCTTTATTGGTATCAATTTCGTTTAATTTGGACTTTATTCGGGCTTCGTACTGTATTAGGGGCATTTAGGTAATTTTACATTTTCATGCGTAACATTTTTTGGTACTTCGTTTGCTATTACGGACCTCACCGTTAAGTCCAAAGTGTCAGACATAATTAAAATAGACTATCTTTTATGTTTAATTGGCCTTGGGTATCATTAGGGGCAGTACAATCATTTACCATTTACGTGTCTCCATTTTTTAGGACTTAATTTCACAAATCAGACTCTATCGTTGAGTCCAAAAAGCGGAAAATAGTAAAAATACACTATTTACTTACTTTATTTGGACTTCGTTTGACCCATTTAGGGTCCAAAGGTAAAATAGTCATTTTACCTAATTAATAAAAGAATTAAATAAATTATTTTCTTATTTTATTATTTTCCAGGAGCTCAATTGAATTTATTTTCCAAATTTTGGGCCACAAAAGAATTTCTTAAAAGCTTAGGGGTCAAACTATAAATTATATAAGTTTTGGTTTATTTATTTTATATTAATTCTTTGAACCGAAGGGTTCAAAGGTGGAAACCCTAGACCGGTTCAAGTGGGCCTTGAACCGACCGGTTCAGGTTCATTTAGAGAACCGGTTTTAGATATCCACACTAAATACCTTATACGCAATTGGGTTATCCTTATTCCAAATTTCCAATTTCCCACGGCTGTAACCAAACAACCTTAAATTAATTTAATTTCAAGACCCATTTTGTCACGTCCCTAACCCCACCCTACGCGGATGTCGAGGACGTGACTGCCAGTTGGTCGCGACGCGACCAACCAAAGGCAAATTCTGAACTTTCCGATGAATTGCACTCCAACTGTAGGGTCAGACGCAGCGGAATCTAAAACCTTTTTTTTTTTCTTTGTGTCACGGGAATGCAACTCACTTATCCACCGTAAAGGTATGTACCACAGAGCAAGTCTAAATCCAAAATAGTTAACAGTTCTAAGTTCAGAGCATATCTAAAATCAGGCATATAGTACAGAGCAGATCTAATATCTTTAGAGTACCGTTTATTTCCATGAGCCATAATTATCTATTCAGTACATGTAAATCAGGTTAGCCGTATCATATCACTCACCTGAATAACAGAATCAGTCCACAAGAATCCAGTCTCTACAGATCAGTGCCGTCAGATCCTTTACTTCAAGTGCCACTCGGCCTACCATGTCATATCATGGTGTCTTCTAATCCATCAGAGATAATCCCTGAAAAATGTTAGGGAATGGGGTGAGCTTCGAAAAGCCCAGTGAGTAACACAGGTTCCCTGTCATGGGTTTCAAACCCGGTCTTGTTTATAAATCACAAGGATAGTTCAATCGCTTAGGAATAACAGTTTATAGATCTACTCGAATACAGTTTAAGTAGAATAAAACGAGACTGAACTAACAGAACAACAAATCAGAACAGACGAAACAGTGCATGATGCCAATATATCAGTCGAGAGTATAGGCAATTAATTCAATATTGGAACAAGTCAGTACTGGGCGGAATATAACAGGGCATAACAAACAATATATCAGTTAGGCACATAATCAAGCCTACTTATGCCAGACCGCTCATAATCAGAATGGTACCCAGAGTCAGACACATCATAGCAGAACAAAATCAGACAGACCATAAAACGGAACAAGACAGACCAAACAAAACAGTAGTAAGACGGGACAAAATCATGCCGCGTACAATACAGTATAAAAGTTTGCATTTAAAAACATGCATTCAGACAGTATAACTTTTAAAACCGCACAGTGCATCAAAATACAGTATCTATGCAGTAACTTATATACCAAGTCAAGAATCCGGACAGATCATAACGGAACTGGACCATATATCAATCAAGACAGACAGATCATTAACGGACGGAACACAACGGAATCAGACGGAACAAAACACCAGTTCAAGTCACAGGTAAACAATCAAGACAGACAGGTCATTAACGGACGAAACATAACAGAATTAGACGGAACAATACGTCAGTCAAAACAAGGACATATCAGTAACGGACAGACCATGAAACGGATAGATCATAACGGACGGAACAAAACGGAACAATATTAATCATGACAAGTCATATCGGAACTGAACATGACGGAACAAAACGGTACAATATCAATCAGATCAAGACATATCAGAACTGAACATGACGGAACAAAACGGTACAATATCAATCAGGTCAAGTCATATCGGAACTGAACATGACGGAACAAAACGGTACAATACTAATCAGATCAAGACATATCAGAACTGAACAAGTCGGAACAAAATGGTACAATATCAATCCGATCAAGACATATCAGAACTGAACATGACGGAACAAAACGGTACAATATCAATCAGGTCAAGACATATCAGGACTGAACAAGTCGGAACAAAACGGTACAATATCAATCAGATCAAGACATATCAGGACTGAACAAGTCGGAACAAAATGGTACAATATCAATCAGATCAAGACATATCAGAACTGAACATGACGGAACAAAACGGTACAATATCAATCAGGTCAAGACATATCAGGACTGAACAAGTCGGAACAAAGCGGAACAATATCAATCAGGACAAGGCATATCATACATTAAATATATGCTTTTTAAACAGTATAACATTCAAAACAGTACAGAGCTTCAAAATACAGTATCTAGACAGAACTTATACACCAGTTCAGGAGTCAGGGTTACTCACAAACTGTTACGGTTATCTCCTTGCACAAATAATCTGATAACCTCCAGATACGTCAGGCATCTCCATGTATATCCTGAACAATAATCATCAATCATATACAGATCAGAACTCATCCATTCAGTTCTCATTTGTCATCTTAGGTATCTATCGGATCACCTAAGATAGCCTAGTAGCCTATCGCCCTTTCACTGGGTCTCACCCGAGGCTATTTCATTCTTTAATTAGGCTTAGCAGTCATCAGGATTATGATTTAAGTCATTTGGACTTCAATCGTTATCAGTTAAGCACTTATTTGGCCTTAGGGGCAAAATAGTAATTTTGCCATTCTTGCCCCGGACTCTGTCATGGTCCTCAGAATAGTCTACATATCTTATGTATGAAGTTTTAAGTCTTTTAGACTTAAATCGGTATCAGTTAGGTGCTTATTTTAACCGTAGGGGCAAAATGGTAATTTCACCATTGCTGTCCCGGACCCTATCGAGGTCCTCAGAATGTCCCATATATCTTGTATATAATTTTCTAAGTCCTTTGGACTTTATTTGGTATCTGCTTTAGATCATCGGGACACATCAGTCATTTCTCATTTTACGCGTTGATAGTTCCGGAGTCTTACTTAGCCCTTCAGTGTTCATAATTATACTTACGATAATTTATCAGATCAGATTGACCTATATCTTGCACTTACAGTGCTCAGGGGTATTTTGGTCATTTTACGTTTCGTAAGATTCTGACCCCGGTTCGTCATTTATTCGGGTATACAGTTTCACCAGTGTTCGGGTTTCTATCGGTATCAGTTTCGTCCCAATCGGACTTCATTTGGGCTTTGTATAGTATCAGGGGTAATTTGGTAATTTCACGTGTCATATTTTTCGGCATGTCAGTTCATAAAATGGACCTCACCATTGGGTCCAGAGTGTCCGACATAATTAAGTTGGACTATCTGTTATGTTTAATTGACCCTGAGAATCATTAGGGGCAGTACGGTCATTTACACTTTATGTGTCTGTATTTTTCGGGACTCCAGTTCGTTAAACGGACCTTACCGTTGAGTTCAGAATGCCCGACATAGTCAAAATAGACTATCTTTTATTTTTATTTGGGTCTGGTGCCATCAGGGGTAGTACAGTAATTTATCACTTACAGGTCTGTATTTTTCGGTACATAATTTCCTAATTTGGACTGTACCATTGAGTCCGGAATATTTGAAATAGTGAAAATACACTATTCATTTAATTTATTTGGACTCCGTTTGACATATTTAATGTCCAGGGGTAAAATCGTAATTTTACCTATTTAATAAATAATTAAATAATTATTTTATTATTTAATTAATTCTTTAGGGGCTTGATTGCACAAAATTTCAGAAATCAGGGCCACTGTGCAATATTCAGAACTATCAGGGGTAAATCCGTAATTTCAGAAATCATATAGGGGTCAAAACATAATTTTATAAATTAGGGGTTCAAACCCTTTGGTTTTTGGGTTCAAAAATTGAACCAGTCCAAAACCTCCAAAAACCGACCGGTTCAGTTAGGCTAGAGAACCGGAATTACATGTCCCCTCTATCCCCAATTTGGCCCCTATCCACGGTTAGGTTATCTCCCCAAATCAATTTCAATTTGTTAAGCCCGTAACCAAACAAGCCTGATTTCAATTTAATCACCACAATACGCTGCCGTTTGGGGTTATTCAGATTTGCGGGTGGGTCGGATTTGACCCGAACCCGATCCAGGTCCATGACCCGTGCCCGTCACTGTTCATCGTCTTCCCCACGAGCGATGAACAGTAACCGTAAAGCTGCAGGTTTTTTAAACTCAATTTCGTGAGTTTTTGGGCATGGATCTTCACTGTTTTCCATTCCAAAACTCTTTTGAATGCCAAGCCAATAATTTGACATTCACTTGGTGGCTCAAAACCGCGCATGGTGCTCGGTTCATCACCATTATCACGCGACCTGCAACTCCACCGTATGCCCTTATTTCTCAACCGTTTTCAACACGGTTTGTTTCTTTGTGACCCTTAGGACAGGAGCTTCAACTCTCCATTCTAAAATTTCAGTTTAAAAGCCCGTTACAGAATTTGGGTTCCATGGCCGAGACTCACAGGTTCGGTTTTGAGGGTCTAAACTCAAGCAATGGAGTCGCGGGTCAGTGGTTTTTGAACCCTCTCAGTGTCTAGATTTGGTCTTGACCAACCAAATTCGGTTTAGCTTGGGTCAAATCAGACCCAGTTATCCGAGGTACATCCATGGCCGTTTTGCTACAAGTTTGGGGTTTCAGTCCTATTCGACCTTCCCAATTGTTCTATAACAATCCCAGGCCTCTCAGTAGTCTATATGTGTAGTTTATATGGCTCAAAAATCATCAGAGCAGTGCCAATAAATCAAAACAAAAATTTGACAGTTTGTAGTTTAAGGTGTTTACCCCTCAAGCAGTGGCTTATTGCCTACACGGCTCGGTCCAATCACCTTGGTGGTGCCTCAGTCAGGCACACGGTGCTGCTCAGCTCCTCAGTCCCCTTTGGTGCATCTCCATGAATGTACACACCATGGACACACACTTTGCATGCACATGCAAGGCCTCACCTCTATTTCTCTCTAAGACCCTAACAGATCAGTTTCACACTCACAGGCAATTTTCAGACCCCTCAATTCTGAGACACCAGGCACAATAAGTACAAGTATGTGTACATATATTTTATGAATTGTTTTGTTGCATGCTTCTCCATTGGTGGAGAGGGTGGTCCAATCAGATTGTATATATATATATATATATATATATATAACATATATTATATATCATATATGTGGCTGCATGAAACCCCATTGGTTCATTTGGGTGGCAGCTTGGGCAACTTGAATATATATATACAATTTAGTTGTATATATATGCACAAAGTAATGGCAGCCCAGTTGGTAAGTTTTTTTTGAGAAAAATTCATCCCCTCTCAAAGGTCAAGGGTTCAATTCCCTTGGCCTCCCATTTGGCCCTTTTTTTCACATTTTTGGTTAAGGCCACGTTTGGCTGCGCAGTAATTCAGTTTTTGATGTTTGCCTCATAACTTTCATTCCGTAGCTTCTTTTTCAACGCGGTTTCTTCCGGTCAGTTCCTATTTTAGTTATCTTCAGTGTCAGAGGTTCCGTGTCATTTATTATTCATTCGGGATTTTCTCGGGTTAGCTAATTCGGGTTCCGTTAGTATTAAAACGGCGTTATTTCACCGAATTAATCAGTAATTTGGGTTTGGGTAAAGTACCCTTCCCTCCAGACATTTTCTTTATTTAATCGGTTTATGGCGACCGTCGGGATTATGATTAATTCCCTAAATCATTCTGTAAGTTGGTATTAATTAATAATTATTAATTAATTATTAATTTCACGGGATCGGGGTGTTACACATTTCCCCCAAATGGAACCGTTCCACTTAAAAGGTTTTAAAACATTTCGCTATAAGGTTGGGGCCCGACCCGAGACCCGGTCCATGACCCGAACCGACCCATACTACTACAGTGGCGTCTTCTCCACCTGAGGAGTTCCTGCGCTAAAAACCTAAAATTTTTAGGTAGGATTTTCTCCCTCGATTTAGTGTCCGTTTTTCATATTTCTTGCATCAATCTAATTCTGGAACTTCAACAATTCCTTCAGAACAAATTTAAACCTCAATCAGCCCCTGTTCCGACACCCAACTTGATTTTTCTGATCACACACTGGCGAGGATAATTGACTGTACGAGGGCCATTTTTTGACCATTTTGTATCATTCCAATTGCGTTAAAGCCCTAACGCCATTTGCCACATTGTTGCATGCACAAAATCAGATCTAGGGTTCATTTCATTTTTCCCATTTCTGGGCCGTGCGTTACAGAGATAATTGTTTCTCTTTTCTTTCGATTTCTTTGGGTTTCTTTCAAGTTTTTCTTCCATTTTTCTCTCTCTAATCCTATTAAAATCGAACAGAAGGTAAGTAAGCTTTTACCTTGGCCTCTTGCCTAGTTTTGGAAGATCTCTTCTTCTCCATCCATGGTGGCTGCAACAGTTTTCTCTTGTTACAGCAACCCTTTCTTTCTTACTTCTTCTTCCTTCGTCTTGTTTTTCTTCCTCTTTTTCCCTCTTTCTCTCAACTGATCTCTCTCTCTCTCTCTATAATTCTCTCCATTTCTCTCTCTCTACATGAATGCACACACACACACACACACACTGTCGTACACACACACACATACAGTTCTAATTTTTGAGTTTCAATCCCACACACGCCAACTCAGATATATATATATATATATATATATATTTGTATCATTTATTTTATTTCCCTTTTTTTTTTTCTTTTTTTGCATGAAAGGCAATTGGTGGAGGTGGTGGTCAAATGAGGGGTTGCCACCTCATTTTTATTAATCAGAATTTTATGGGCTTTATATGATATATATATATATATATCTTATGTGTAATAAAGCACAAAAGTGCTTGTGGCCAAGTGGTTAACTTTTTGAGAATAAGTTCCTTACTCTTTTTTATCTAGGGATCATCTCCCATGTCCAACCCTTTTTGCTTCTTTTTGGCCCCCCTTTTTTTTTTTTTTTAATCTTATGCCTTGTTTGACAAATCAAAATGCATATTTCAGCATTTACATTTTATCTTTCTTTTTATTTCTTTTTTTGCGAAGCGGCTTCTTTTAGTAGTTTCCTACCCGGGTTGGCCTCGATATTCTAAGCTTCACACCGTATCCATTTTCCTCGCAGTCCCCGAGACTTGTTAATTTATAATTACGGTATTTCAAATTTTGTTCCAAACGATTAGGTTAACATATTACATTGCTTCTTCGTGTATTTAATCCTTTCACTAGTCCATCGTAATTATCAGGAAGTCCCGATAAATTTTCTTAATCATTCTTTATTTTGTTTCTAATTAATAATTAGCGAACTAATTATTAATTAATTAGGTCAGGGTGTTACACATGGCTTTTTCAAGAAGTGCTTCTTATGAACATTTAAAAACATGGCTTCAATAAAAGAATGAAATTTTCCTGAGTATTTTAAAACATGGACAATTTAATGGAGTTTTTAAATACTTGGTGAACAATACTTGAAACATTTAACACATGAGCTTCAGGGACTTAAATCACGATGTAAAGGAATTTATTAAGGCATAGATAGAATAAAAGCATTTAATTCAAGAGGCATTAAATAAAATTGACATTTACATGGACATGTAGAAAATAAACGTATCATCTGTCAGAAATACCAAGAAGTGAATTTGCATGCCATGTTAGAATTTATAAATAAAACGATAGTACATATGAAATATAAGGCATATGAATATGAGAATTTAAAATTAGAAATACTGCAGATATGAAAACACTTCAGAATGTTTGAACTTCAATTTACTTTGGAATCCATGGAGATTAAAAACCTCCACTTCAAAGTACAGGATTACTCACCTTGTTCTCCCAGGTCAGCACTACTGATGGGCTTTCCCTTTTTCCTTGAAATTCCTAAAAATCAAATTCATCAATACTTCAATTAATTCCTCATCACTTCAAATCATCTCTAAATTGATGCCCTTTATTAATTTTAGACCCGTTGTATCCTAATTTCCTAGGATTGGTCTTACTGGTCTACTCGTGGTAATTTAATAAATTTTATTTTTCATATGACTTATTTTTTCATACCTATTTTGATATTATGGACCTCACCATTAGGTCCAAAACATCGAAGAAAGTCAATTTAGACCCTCTCGGCTTTTTATTTGGCATTGAGCATATTAGGGGTAATTTGGTAATTTACACATTTACGTATCTTAATTTTTCAGAGCCCGTCTTGTAAAATGGACCCCGCCATTAGGTCCAGAATGCCCAAAATAGTCAAAATTTACTTATTTAATTTGGATATCGAATTATTTTACTATTTTTAAATTAATTAAATAATTTAATTTAATTAATTATAAGGTTATATATTATATATTATTTATGTTGAAATTATTCAATAGGAGCAAGGGTGGCTCAGTGACTGACTCAGTGGGTTTAGGTGCCACACCCCCGCTTAGTCGGGGGTTTGAAACAGCAGAACAATAGGTTGGTCCTATTTTTTTTTCAAAGGTTTCCTAGTCCAAACAATGGATAGTGGCTTGAATCGAGGATAGGTTATCCTCGTTCCAAGCAGGAGTATCGAATCCATGGCCTTAACTTCGTAACCAAACAGTCCAGGTCTGTTTTAAAATTTAAAACATAACACACACAAAGCGGTGCCGTACTACTTACCATTTGTGCGATGGGGCGAGTCCCGACCTGAACCGACCCGAGGTCTGGCCCGCCTTATTCATCTTCTTCCCCATCTTTAGGCTACTATTGCTCTAATTGCAGCAGCTTAAAACTTTTAATTTTGTGGAGTTTTGGTCACCCAATCTCCTTGCTTTCCACCCCAAAGTGTTTCTGGGATTTCAAGGTAAGGTTTGGCATTGGTTTTATGGATCGAAATGGATCAAAACACTGGATTTCCACACTATCATCATGGTCTACAACAGGCTCGGTTCAAGCTTATTTCTAGACCATTTCAGGTGAGTCTTGGCTTGTTTTGTTCCTTGTTTAAGGGGCTTCAAATCCTCATTCTTAAAATCATGTTTTGCTTCATGTTTTGCAAGTTGTACTTCAAAATTGAAATCTGCATGTCTAGTTTTCTGTTGCCATACTTGGTCTTCGTGGTCGCAGGCCACTATTTTCCTAACCCTCACAGCACCTATGTCAGGTCTAAATAAGCCAAAATCAGTTTGGCTTGGGTTCATTCAGACCCGCTCCAACAGAGGTCCTTCAATGGCGATTGTGTACAGTTTGGGGGTTTCTTGGGTTGTCTAGGTCAAATTTTCGTGCCTTATTCAAGTTTACAAATCCTAATTGCCATGCATGCTCAAGAAAGCTTAAAATAGTTTGCAAAAGTGGGAGATTTTGAGAGAGAGAAAAATTAGTTGTAGGGTTTTATACCTTGGTGGTGTCTTCCCTCTCTTGCTTCTTCTAATGCATCTAGGGTCAATTTCTAGGGTTGCATGCAAGCCCCTTTCTCTTCTTCTTCCTTCACTCTCTCTCTCTAACTCACTTTCTCTCTCTACCTGAGCACACATGCACAATTCTGATTTCTTTTTGAATTCCTTTCACTTCACACACGCAACACTCATATATTTTATTTATTTTATTTTAAAAATAATTCTTTTAGTTTCTTGAATGGCTATTGGCCAATTTGGTAGGTGGGGCTTTGTTATTTCATTCATATATACATATAAATTGTAAAATAAGACATAAATAAGTGGGTAGCCCAAGTGGTATTTTTTTGGACTTTAAAACTTTGCCTCACTTGGTCAAGGGTTCAAAACCCCTTGGCCTCACTTTTGGTCCATTTTTCCCAATTTCCCCCCTTATGCCTTGTTTGGCACTTAATTTATTTATTTTAACTTTTTGCATTATTTTTTCCTTGTGTGAATTTGATTTTAATATTCACTCCTTCATGTACCGATTTTATAAATTATAGTCGTAGATTATTTTTCCCAGAGTCGGCCTCGTTTATTTTAGGTTTCGAAATTATTTTTTTGAAATTGTCATTTGTATCCCGATTAAATTTCTTAATTATTCTATTAAGGGTTATTAATTAATAATTAGCGACCTTATTATTTAATCGGGACAATGTGTTACACTTGTATTCTTATTTGTGTCAATTTAATAAATCGAAGACTTATAATTTTGTTTATGTTTTTCACGTGTCGACTTCGTTAGTCGAAGCCTCGTTGTTTTAATTTCCTTCTTGTACCATTCTTATTCACTTTATTTTTAGCCTTCGTCATCTAAATAAAATTTTTTCTTAAGTCCCCAATATTTAATTAGTAATTTAATTTTTATTTATCGGGTTGGGGTGTTACAGATGCTGTCACAAATAGGACCCGACATACCCCCAAAAGTGCTCATCCAGGTTCACCCCACTATCGGGTTCCTGAATAGCACTAGAGCTCTTTATTATATATCACGCCCTCCATGGACTAAGTGTTGGGTTTCATTCCTAATCACCAACCTGTAGGTCCAAAAGCATCTATGAATTAGATGGAGGTTGTGACAGATCACAACTCCAGGCACTAATAATAATATCATGATCATCAAAATTTCACAAGCGATTTACATATTTGTGGAATAGAAAATTCTGAAGAATGAAAGGCATAATAATTTCCAATATCCAAGCAAAGTATAGAAATGAACAAGTAATCACATTAGGATATTGGCAATCAAATTCTCAACAAATCCACAAGGTAACATATGCATCAAATTGTGAAAATCAACAATGGTCAGGTATGTATGGAATACAAATTGGCAGCATCAAAAAATAAAATTGTGACATGGCTAGGAAATACCATATGTTAGAGTTCGGGTTTACTTATATTGAGTTTTTGGCATTGCGTTCCCATGCGGTTACCATAATAGCTATCCCATAGCTCTCTTTCCATTTTCCATCGTTTGGGTGATCCTATAATCACGGATAAAAAATACATGGCATAATGAATCAATATTCATTCTAACCCCAAACTTTGTTATTCAGTGATTTAAGTTCTTTTAAACTTAGTCTATTCAATTAAGGGTCTTCAATTTCCCATGTAGGGTTCCCTGATGCCTTATATCTTATTTGGCCTTTCAGAGGCATTATAGTAATTTAGCCTTTTTGATATGCCATATTTCTCCGTATACGATTTACGTACTCAGACTCTATTTTGAGTCTATTTGGTCCTTATAACATGTATGTGGACTTATTAATTTTATTTTTATACTTCTGGTAACTTCATTAAGTCCTAAGGACGTATTCCTCATTTTCTAGTTTCATATCGGGTCTTATTCTCTTCAAAGGAACGTTACCGTCAAGTCTGGAATATCAAATATAATTAATTTAGGCTTTTCTGTATCTTAATTTACATTTATGTGACTTACATTAAGCCTAAGGACATTTTCATAATTTTATACTTTCACGCGTCATGTTTTGGGTACTTCGTTTGCTAAAACAGACTCTGCTGTCGAGTCCAGAATGCTCAACAAAGCTAGAATATATCACCTTTGACATTTAACTGGCTTTTAGATTACTAAGGATATATTGGTAATTTGATATTCACGCGTCTATATTTGCGGGACTTCATTTGACAAAACAGGTCCCACCATTGGGTTCAGAATGTCCCAAAATGTTAGGGTATGTATTTTTACAGTCATCGGAGTCCAATTGTTTACTTAACTAATCATTAGGACGTATTTGAAATTATTCTAGTTTGCCTGTTCGTACTTTTTGGGATTTAATTTCACAAATCGGACTTTACCATTGAGTTCGGAATACCCAAAAATGTTGGGTTACATTGCCTTTTTATTTTATTTGGACATCGGGAATAATTTACTAATTTAAATTAATTAATTTAATTATATTATTTTTTTATTATATATTTATTCAGGTCTTATTTTAACTAAGTGCCTCAGTGGCACAGTGGTTCACACGTGTGGGTTCAAGGTTTACACACGCACACAGTTGGGGGTTCGAATCCTGCTAACCGCAGCTCTTTATATTTTTATTTTTTGATTTTTCAGCAAGGAAAACAGCGGATAAAGGTCCAATTCAGGGATAGGATATCCTTGTTCCGTCTGAGGTCATCAAATCAGATTCCTTATACCTGTTGCCAAATAGAACAATTGTTATTTTAATTTAAAACTACACCAAACGGTGCCGTTTCACTAAAACCCATTACGCAATGGGGCAGGTCCCAACCCGAACCCGAAACTGACCCGGTGTGTAATGACATGGAAAATTTTTTATTTATTTATTTTATTATTATCATTATTATTGTTAAATTTTTGATGCATGTGTTATATATATGCATGGTGTATGTATGTATAGCATGTATATATGTGTGGGAGAGTATAAATATGTATATGTGTAGAATGAAGTGTATTACATGTGTATGTGGATATGTATATGTATATATATAAAACAGTGCACCGTGGGGTGTGTGTGTGGTGTCGGTGGAGTAGTGTGTATGTGTGATGATTGATATATATATATATATATATAGGTGTATAGGGCAGCTTTGCATTAAATGCAAAGCTGCATGGGGGGAAGGAAGCAGGGTGGCTGAGTAGGGTGAGAGAAGTCAAGGAAAGGGGCTGTGGTGTGAGAGACGTGTGGGAGTGGAAGTGTTAGGCTATATAGGTGGTCTCGATTGGGAAGGAAAGAAAGGAAAGAAAAACAGAAAAGCAGAGAGCGAGAGAGAGAAAGAGAGTTCTGGAAGGGAGTCTTGGAGCTTGAATCGAGCTTGGAACAAGTGGGTGAAAGAGGTGCACGACTAGAGAGAGAAACCAACAGAAAAATCGTAAGTGACCCATTCTGTTTTGATTTTTTTTAAAGCATGATAATTGCTTTAATGTATATGATCTTAGAGAGCATGTTGTAGGGTTTATTTTGCAAAAAGAATGAAAGAAAATGGTTAAGAAACGAGGTAGAAAACTCGAGTTGCAGGTTTCGGTCATGGGAGTTGGGTCTTGACATCTTATGTGAAAAACTTAGTTTAAATGGTGGGGAATGAACCCTAGGAGGTGCAGAAACTATTTGGAATTAAAATAGGGGTTAAACCAGGGCCGAACTGTCACAAAAATGAAGGGGAATGAGTCGGCCGGAAGTTTGACCGAGGGGTTGACCCTCTATTTCATGAAGATCGGGTGGCTTGAACCCAAAACCAAGCCTAGATATGGAAACCTTGGAGGAAAATGAAGAGGATAGCATTTTGAAACCTTGAAAATCTCGCCAGAGACCAGTCGCCGGCACCGGAACCCTACCGGAGGCTCACCGGGAAAACGGGGAAGAAGGCGCACTGTTCGGGTCGGGTCCGGGTCTGGTTCGGGTTCAGGTCGGGCTTGGGCCGAACCGCCCCTACCACGTGTCGGTCTAAGGTTTTAAATTAAAAACCAATTGGGTCTGTTTGGTTACGGACTTAAGAAATTAAAAATTTAAATTGAAATAGGAACAGGGATATCCTATCCCTGTTCTGGATTAATCCCTGTTTGGGTAACCGAATTGAGAATAATAGAAAAATTACAAATTACAAATCTGACCTTGGACTTTTTAGAAATTAAACCTTGACCCAGAACTTTCAAAATTTACAAACTGACCCCCCCAACTGTTGGTTATTATAATTTGACCCTCTTGAATAAATATTAATAAAATATTAATTAAATTAATTAATTAATTAGTTGAGGATCCTCCAGCCACTTGAGACTCTGTGATACCCTGATAGGGTGAAGCACTTGGTATATTTTGGTCCATGGGACGCATAATTTGTAATGTAAGGGCTTAAGCCCGAATGACCTATGAACAATGCAGTTGTGAGATGTACTTATGTTATTTTATGTATTGATGGGAATGGATGCTTGTTTATTGGATTTATTTACATTTGTCCTTTTATTTATTTTATTTTCTGTCTCCTCAGTCACGCCTCGGGTTTGTAGAAATTCGGGGCGTGACACGGTGACCGACCCAAACACTATTCTTCTTCTCCGACGATGGTTCTGGTGTCTTCTTCAGTGCCGACAACTATCTCTGGTGGAGTTCCGACCTATTTTCAACGAGGTTCGAACCCTAATCTTATGAGGATTCCATCTATGGTTTCTAATTTTGGATTTGATGATTGGTTGTTCTCGAAATAGGGACTTACAATCTGGTTCCGACGACAGCCCGACTTTTCGACGAGGTGCAATTCCTCTATTTCATGGCTTTTTTTTGCCCCAAATTTTCACTACAAGTTCTTGAAATCTTAGGGAACACTTTCCTAATCCTAAAACCGAACAAATCATCCATTTTTACGTTGGTTTAATTTTTCCCTTTCAATCTGAAACTCACTATTTTCTCAATGGTTTCTTAACCATTTTTAGTGATTCAAATTGCTGCATGTTCCGTTTTTAATGCTCTTTTGAGCTAGGTAAATGGTTTGAAGCTTAAATCAAGTTTGCTAAAAAAATCCCTTTTTTCACAATTTTGGGTCTTTTAGTTCCTAGGGTTTCCTAAGCCTAAGCTGACCCATTTTTTCTCCTATTTTCATCCTCTTTCCAGGTTGATTACATGCATCCATGCTAGTTTCCTCAAATCAGTGAACAATGGCATATTTTTTTTCTTCTTAAAAAGCAAAATTGAGTTTTGGGATTTTACCTCCAAAAGGTTTGGCCTCTTTGCTTGGTTTGAGTTGTTGGATTCCTTAGTGTAGTTCCCAAAACCGGCATGCAAGCCTTCCTCTTTCCTTCTCCTTCCTTCCTTCCTTTCTTCTTCTTCTTCTTCTTCTTCCTTCTTTTCTCTCTTTCTCTTCCTCACTCTTTCTCTAGATAGACCATCATGGTCTGTTTCCCTTTTGTTACCTACACACACATGACACACACACACCTATAGTATGTATATATATATATATAACATGTCATACATACATACATATATATATATATATATTTTCATGAAATATTAGTGGTGTAGGAGGGGGTCCAATGGCATGCTGCCACTTCAATTTTGAGTGTGTAGAAATTAGAACTTATTTGAGTACATTTATATATTTATATATTTGATGGAATATATAGCACAAAGCGCTCACAGCCTAACTGACATTCTTTTTGGGCTTTAGATCTATCTTCTTTTTGGTCTAGGTTTCAAGTCCCTTGACCAACATTTTGGCCTCATTTTCCCCTATTTTTCCTACTTATGCCTTATTTGGCATTTTAGGTATTTTTCATCAAATTTTGAAATTGTGCCTTAATCGCTTTAAAAACTCCTTAGTATTCTTGCCTTGCTTTTGATTTTTGTGTGCTAAGTTTTTATGTCATAAATCTTATTTATTTATTTTTTGACACATTACGTGGTGTTTTATTTACATTAAAAATGTATCGCATTTACCGAAAAATTTTAATCAAGTTTGTTTTATTCTTGCCTCGTGCTAATTTGCCCAATTTTCTCTTCCTATATCGATTTCGTAAGTCGAGATCTTATCAGCTTCCATAGCCTTCATTGTTTCACCTTAATGTATTTAAATGTATTTTAACTGTTTTAAAAGCTCATCATAATTATCGAAATAATTCTGATTAAATGTGTTCCCTTTGTGCGTTATGCTAAACTTGCTTAAGTGCACTTCATGCACTAATTTCTCACAGTCATTTATGTGTTATTCATCGATTAACACTTGCCATACTTATATCAATTCATGGCCCTTGGCATTACATTGCATTCTCACATCGGTTGTCTCTAATTAAAAATTGACTATTTCCATCATTTTGCCTTTGGTTCCGTATTCCGAGTCATTACTCATACCTAGCATCACCCATAGTTATTAAACAAATTAACTTATGATAATTGTCATTATCGTTAATTTCTTTGCTTAATTGGGTTAGGGTGTTACACCAGATTTTGGAAGAAATCTTATTTCGGATTCTTATTTAGTTAAACATAATTATCATTTAAAATATGTTTTGAATTCTCATTGTTATTTAATTGTAGTGTTATAGAAAAAAAACTACATTTGTTTAGTTGCAAAAGTGGGAGAGTTGTTTATAGGATTTATTGTGACCAATTGTTCAATCCTAGTGTTATAGTTGTTGCAATCCCAGTCTTTGTCTATTTGAACTAATGAAAAAAATTTAAAAGAAATAAAATGGAGTTTGCTAAAACAATTCCCCTTGGTATGTGGCGGTCTCCTCTTAAACATCATGCATATATCCCACTGCACTATGATAAAACTAGCAAATGAGAAATTTCTCTCATGTTTGAATAGAATATGTTTTAACACAATTTTTATGTTTTTTATTTTTAGAGTGTCAACAGTGTCACCATTCCTCGAGTTTCAGTGAAATTTCATTAATTCACTTATACCAAAATGACAAAAAATTAAAAATAAAAATTGAATAGTGAAATTTATTTGTCATTTCAAAAATAGAGAAATTTCTTTGTTTCGTGTAACAGGTGAAATTTTTTTGTTTACGATTCTTTTTTGGTAGAATTTCATATACAATATACATTTTGTTTAATAGATCTCTATTTTTTGAGTCCAAATATATAATTTTTATAAAAACAATGGATATTAATTTTTATAAAAGAACGAATATATATTGAAAGTTATTTAATCTTGAAATTAAAAAAAAGGTGGCAGGGCACTGAAGATTTGTATCAACATTTTTATAATAGAGGGGCTCTATTTGTCAATAAAATACTGAGAGGGGCTCTAGACAGAAAAAAGATAGGCCTAGAAGGTCTATATGGAAAATTACAAATTATCCTTCTATAGGCCTAGCATTCCGCCTCTCTTTAATTATGTGACAATTATATTTGCATGTGTGCAATCAACAATTGATGGCATGCATTAATATAATAGTAATAAAACTAATGCAATAATAAAGAGCAAAAGAGATGACACACCAATTTTTGTTGATGAGGACATTGCCATAGATCAATCGTATCTGCTTTGAAACCCTCAAGCAATCTTTAAGTATATCTCTGTTTCGAATCCAAGAATGGACAACCTCAATCATAGTTATAAATCCCCATGCAACCTCGAATTTTATCGATCACACACAACTTGAAATTCACAAACTTGTACTCTAAGGATGTTGAGGTAGAAAGATGGTAGGGCCTTTTAGATCAATTGGCCTTTGAATTATGTGAACATAATAATGCAATCAAAATCTTTTTGAAACTAGAAGTATGCAACAAGTTAGAGCAGCCAAAAGTGCTTCCAAACTCATATCAAATGCTATATATAATCCTAGGGTAAGGTGAAATTGGATAGGATTTTTTTTTAGAAAGTTTGCACTTTTTCCCAACTGTTCGTTTAAATGAGCCCAAGTTCATTCGAACAAACCCTTTAAAGAATTCGTGACTTGAGTTCACTACTTGGTCGTTTGAACGAGCATTCTTTTGAGATCCCATGAAGGCTGGTCCTTAGAATGACCAAGCCCATGAGATCCCACGAAGGCTTGTTGTGAAGTCACAGCTTTGGTCGTTAGAATGACCACGCCCACAATATCCCACGAAAGCTAGTCGTTAGAACGACCAATCCCACGAAACCCCACAACCGAGGCAAAATGCTCAATCAAACTTTCACACTTGTTATTAAAATTTGACTCAAATTTAAAATATTTTACTTCTTAAAATCATGAGTCTATTTTTAATACCAAGTATAATTGTCACGCCCCGGATTTCTACAAACTCGGGGGTGAGTGAAAAGAAATTAAAAGAAATAATTAATTGACAATTAAAGAAATTAAAGTGAAGTTCACCCATTATTTCCTCAAATTAACGCTAAACTCTTACCCCGACATGTGTTCCAATTAATTTAAGTTATATTTGAAAACGGTCTTTGAAAACAATCTCAAATTAGCCCCAAAATTTATCATTTTTTTCGGATTTCTTCCCAAGTCATTTAAACCCCTTTTTCACCCAATTTTCAACCTATTTTTCCCTAAGATTTTTAAGCCATTTCCTACCCATTTTAGCCCACTTTTTCCCTAATCTCTAGCCCCCATTTTTGATACTTTTCTCACCCATTCCGAGGTTGTTTCATACACTTATCAATTGTTAATTTTTTCAAAATTTTGGGCATAGTTTCCTTTGTTTTTCCAAGTTATTTCCTTCACCTAATAGTCACAAATTATATATGTAAAATTTCATAAACATCCACCCTCACTCAGTGGCCACAACTTCCATCAATTCATATACATTCATCTAAGATGCATTTAAATGAAATATCAAGCATTTACTTGGGTCTCAACCCATACAATTTACAATGGCCCAAGGCCAAAAGTTTACAGCTTCTTCCAAGTATAAAAAAAAATAAGTACATGCCCAAAAATAAATACAACCAGTTGGGCTTATGCCCATACATCCCAAAAAGTGCCCCAAGGACCAAATCTCCAAAGAAGTTCATATCCTCCTGTCCTTCAAGACTTGCACAAGTCTCAAGTCTCCGGGTCTCATCTGAAATGGTATCCCATGAATGGGTCAGCTCAACTGCTGGTATGATCACAAGCTAATGCTATAAACAAATCTAGGATGTGGCATGTGCAAGTGTACATTTATAAACCATGCATTTCCCTTCCTAATGATCAATGCAATGAAAGGCATCATGTATTTTAGGGCTTTTCTCTCCCTCTCTCTATATGGACGAGATTTCTGGAATTTTAGAGTGTATAAGTGATAAGGATAGACTAGATGAGCTGTATTTATAGTGGGGAAGCAAAGGGGCAAGGGCAAATGACCATTTTGCCCTTAATGAGGCCATAAACCCCGTTACTCTACAGCTCATTCCTAAACGCTTCAAATTGAAATTTATTTTTAGCCAATGTTCATAAAATTATTTTAAATGAAAACTCTTAGAAGAAAAAATTCTCATTTGAGGTCGGTTTAGGCCCGTTCCACCCGGGTCACCCGGGTGCCCTTTTTGTCCAATTCCGGAAACCGTTTCCCTTCTTGCTAATTTTTGTATAGCGGATACCTCACATTATTCTAATCATATTTATATTCTATGACACACTCCAAATATACTTATAAACATGTCAAACGGTGAAAACAATGCATAAAAATGCTCTACCG
Source organism: Nyssa sinensis (assembly GCA_008638375.1). Taxonomy (NCBI): domain Eukaryota; kingdom Viridiplantae; phylum Streptophyta; class Magnoliopsida; order Cornales; family Nyssaceae; genus Nyssa; species Nyssa sinensis. Next base: position 9,122,791 of record CM018052.1, read on the forward strand.
GCAAAACCGTGCATGAAAAATGTTCTACCGGCAAACTGTGCAAGAACAATGCCCTATTGGTAAAAACGAAAAATTTTCCCTCATTTTTTTGTTTTTTTTGGATCTCTACATCCTTCCTCCCTTAAAGAAATTTCGTCCCAAAATTTAAAAATACAGATCTTTGACCAAATAATAAAAAAGTCAATTCAAAATGCATTGTAACATGGAGACATGTAGCCTTACCCATGGATCATCCACCTCTCCTTCAGCCAGGCGATGCAGAATGCATTACCCTCACCCATTACCCCCTCCCCCCAAAGGAACCTCGTCCACTTGGGCAGGCGTGCAGCGGTGTACAGCCATCTCCACACTCCCTGCTAGGGTCTGGTTATGATCCCATCTGTAACGGCACATTCCACATGGTACAACACATAATGAAATCCTCAAAATATGTTGGTTCATCAATGCCAATTCTCCAAATCCACCCAAGTATCATGACTCACCTCACTAATGCAACAATATAATAAAAGTAAAGGGAAAGCCTCAATGTTCACAAGGACCCTCATAATCTCTCACACTTGTGATGACCATCTCACTAACCTCAAATCAAGCCATGAAATTATCTAGTATTTCATCACAATGTCATCAACATATCAGTTGCATTTCAAGGTAATTTAGTAATTTAATATCCTCCAATCACTATAATCATCCATAAGACATCAACATCATAGTCTTAAAGTAAAGCCATCATCACCCACCTTAGTCTATATACAACCAAGACTATATGTCGTGCAGTATTAAAGACTAGTTTATTAATTTCAATCATACCTACACCATCAGATTTCACATGTAGATAATGCAGTCTATGTATTCCAAATATGAAACCAAAGGTAAAACCTCAAAGTTTTTTTTTTTTATATATCTAAAACATCAGAGAAGGTAACAAAAAAATTATCGCAATTTCATCCAAGGTTATTCCAACCCATCATCATTCTAGTCAACATATTAAATAAAGTCCCATAACCATTAAGATTCTTCGCAAAACTATTCACCAATTTCAATCATGAATATACATCCATCTTCATTCACATGTATCATAACACATGTACATATAAACATGTTCAAACATACTCTCATACATGCATTACTACCAAATCAATCTGTATATATATATAAAAAAAAGAAATCATAATCGTAGTACTATAACGGTTACTAAATCAGTATGCATATATGGAATTGATAGCAACATTTTATAGCTAATACGTAACCCATAGTATCAACACCCAAATATAAGATCCATCCCCAGATTATACACGTACATAAATAAGCATACAATATGCTATATAGGTAACTAGGTATGCACCCAACCCTATGGATATCCAGGTTTCTAGCTTATCTCCCAGACAACAAGCACTTAAGCTAGTCCTTGTTCATCAATAATCCAGCATACCACATATCGTCCAGCTTTCACACACTAAAGCAACAAGCACTCACCCAATTACATAATCTCAACTAGTCTAATCAAGTTGAGGTCTAACCTCTCCTATCACATAACAAGGTCCATCCTAAAAGGATCCACGAACACTCCACTATCCGACACAACATGGCCTAGGAACTGCACCTCCTGTAGCCAAACTCACACTTCCAAAACTTAGCAAATAAACGGTGCTGCCTCAAAATCTGTAACACAACCCGTACGTGAAAGACCTGCTCATCCTCAGAAGGTGAATAAATCAAGATATCATCGGCAAATACCATAACAAACTAATCCAAATAATGACTAAAGATTCGATACATCAAGTTCGTAAATGTCGTCGGGGCATTCGTCACATCGAATGGCATAACTACAACTCATAATACCCACAATGAGTGTGAAAAGCTGTCTTCACCACATCTTTCTTTCCATACTTCCAACTAATGGTACCCCGGTCTAAGATCGACTCTCAAGAAACATCTCGAACTCCTAAGCTAGCCAAACAAGTCATCTACCCTTGATAACGGTCACTTGTCCTGTAATATCTCGAAAATCTGACATGAACCAGGACTGTACCTCGATTTAATAAAAAAATAAATTACGTGACGATAACGATTCGAAATAGCCCAAAGTACAGTGAGCCATGATTGGATTAATTATTAGAAAATATAAAATTAATCCAGACCACTGAAAATAATAAATGCTCGGGAAATTAACCCAGCCGATCGAGTGCCGAAATGGATACAGAAAAATTTATCATGTGAATAAAATACATAAAATATAAGATACGAACGGTGACTGAAAATTGGTAAAATAAATATTAATAATACCGAGTCCCGGTTTTATGCCAAATTGGACGGCGTTCCATAATTTAATATTTTGGAATGGAAATAGTATATATATAAAATATATAGAAATTATATTTTATATAATTGTAATAAAATGATCAAAGATACTAACTCTAAGAAGATATATAAAATATATGGAAGTATATTTTATATACAATAAAGGGGAAATGGTAAATTCTAGAATAAAGAAATAAAGAAATAAATATATATATATACACAAAAGCAAGAAAACAAAATTGGAAGAAGCGTGAAGCTTCTAGATATCTGTAGACAAAGAGAGAAAAAGTCGGTGGAGAAAGGGCCAATACATAGAAGCAGTGGAGAGGAAGAAATAGAAGTCGTAGGGAGACGGAAATGCAGGGGTTGATTGATCGTTGGATGATGATATTGCGGGTGAACGGAGACAATCGTGGCTCGAAATTGGTTATGTGGTCGCTACTGGAGTTGCGATAGGGGGCGATGACGATGTTGCGGCAGTGCGGTGCTGCAGAAAATTGGGGGAAAAAGAAAAGAAAAGAAAAGAAAGGAAAAGAAAGAACGAGAGGCGGTGCGGAGAGAGTTCCAGAAGTCTCTGGTGGTGCAACGGACCAAGGTGTGTATGGCGGTGGAGAGGAGTATATATATATGTGTGTATGTGCATATCTGGGTTTGTAGAAAAAAATGAGACAAAGGGAGTGAGCAGTAGTGGCGGTAGTAACAGTGCAGTAGAGGCACGACCTTGTTCCTCGCGGCTGCAGTTTATGTACACAGAGGCCATTAGTTCCATGACTGCTTTCCTGATTGATTCAGCTGAAACCGATGAACAAGTCGTGAGGAGGAGACAGTGGCGGTAGCGGCGCAATAGGGATATATATATATATATATCTCTGTGTGTGTAGCGATGCAGGGAATTTCGTTGGTTCAGCTGATTCACAAAGCTACTATTGCAAAACTTGCTACAGCAGTAGCGGTGCGGTAGAGTGTAGCGTTGCGACAGGTATGGCGGAGCTGTAACAGCGTGTTGGTGTTGGGTTTGTTTGAATTAGGTAGCGGTGTAGAGATATGTATATATATATATATTTGGTTGTGTTGTGTAGCAGTGTGATAGTGTTTTGTGGATCTGTAATGTTGAGGCGTGATTTGGTGTTGGTAGTGATGTTGGGATTGAAGAGAGAAAGAGTTTTAGAGAGCAACTGCAGATTTTTCCTCACTCTACTTACTGGTTTCTCTGCTCCCAATAGTTGGTTATGCTCATATTTTTCTGGTAAGGAAGGCAGAGGGGATGTTTAGGGAAAGAATTTTGCTAATAGCCAAGAGTTGGTTTGGATGGAACAACCCAGGTGTGTTGACGATTATTCTTCTAGGGAAGAAGCTGCAACAGGAATAATAAGTGAATCTCGGTTGAAAGGGTTTATGGAAAGTGGAATTGTTCATGTGCAGCAACTCATGCTTTGCAATTGGATGGTTATGAAATTAATGAAATGGAGACTATGGGTTTTGAATTGCTTGTAGAAAGTGAAAATGGTCTCTGTTGGGAATAGGTTGAAGGAGCCAATGTAACTGGCTAGTTTAAGGATGGCCAACATCTGTCAGACCAATTTGGTCGATTGGTTTCAACTCCTGAAGTTTGGTCTGAAAGAGCACAAGAGGATTCTTCGAGGTTTAATGGGTGGGATGCAGTGAATTCTAGGAAAAAGGCATGACCAGTTACAATCCTGGATAGCTTGGGGGAAAAGGCTGAAAAAGCTAATGAAACTGGATTTAAATTGGCTGGTCGACTCAATGAACCTGCCGGTGTGTTTTCTTCAACTGCTGAACCGTGGACTGAAGATTAACCTCAAACTATAGATGCACAACAATTTGGTTCACGTTTAACTGCAATTCTCCAAAGGTTGGATATGTTCACATATGAGGAACATGATGATCATTTGAATGTTGAATCAATTATGATGGCCAACAGAAGGATAATGCCCAGGATATGCATGGACGTGTCTAACGACGTATTAGAAGGATATCTGTGAATAGAGACGCGCATATATTCAGGTGAGTAACTCGGACTCCTGACTTGGTGTATATTTTCTGCATACTATACTGCTTTATATGCCGAACTGTTTTATACACTGTACTGTTTTAATGCATATGTTTTCATGTATATTCTTTATACTGATGATTCCATTCTGTCTTACCTTTTGATGTATCCTGTTTTGATACTGTTTGGGTTTGTCCTGTTTTGTTATACGCCATTTGGAATCTGTTCTGTTTTGGCTCAGTTTTAATCTGATCTGTTCTGTTAGGGGGTGAGTATAAGTCCTACCCCAGAGGGACCAGGCGGCTGCTCCTAATTTGTTCTATTAGGGGGTGAGTATAAGTCCTACCCTAGAGGGACCAAGCGGCTGCTCTTGATGAGGAGTGAGTATAAGTCCTACCCCAGAGGGACCAGGCGGCTGCTCTTGATCTGTTCAGTTTTGATCTGTTGTGTTCTGACCTATTCTGTCCTGGTCTGTTCTATTGATCTGTCTGATCTGTTTTGTTTGATCTGTCTGATCTGGTCAGTTCTGATATGTTCTGTCATGTTATGTTCTGATTTGTTCTGTCTTGGCTCTGTTCTGATTTGTCCGATCAGTCTGTTCTGATATAATCTGTTTGAGCTGCATTTGTTCTACACGAGATCCATTATTCTATTTGAGCTACATTTGAGCATACATGTACTGGATTTGAAACCCATGGCAGGAACCTATGTTACTCACTGAGCTTGTTTAAGCTCATCCTATTTATCTAACATTTTTCAGGAATCATCTCCAATGGATTAGAAAGCACAATGACATGATACGGGTAGACTGAAAGGCATTCTTAAGTGAGGATCTGATAGTAATAAAAATGTGGAGACTTGGGTTCTGATGGATTGACTCTGGCTATTCAGGTGAGTCTGATGATATAGTTGACTTTATTCATATATAATAGATGTGTAGGGACATGGCTCATGGTAATGGTACTCTGGAGGAATTTGATATGCTCTATGTTATATCTCTGTTATAGATGTGCTCTGTGGTTAGAGTTATTAGTTGTTTGGTTATAGACTTGCTCTGTGGTACATGCTTATGAGGTATATAGTTGAGTTGCATTCCCGAGAGAAAAAGGTTTTAATTTCCGCTGTTCTGACCCTACATTTGGAATGTAATTCATCGTAAGTTCAGAAGATTGCCTTTGGTTGGTCGCATTGTCGGTCGGAGATTGGCAAGGCGGCTAATTGGCATCACATCTTCAGCATCCGCGTAGGGTGGGGTATGGGATGTGACATGTCCTCAATAACAACCCAGCTCAATCTCCTATAATCCATACATAGATGTAATGTCCCATCCTCCTTCGCGAACAATGCCGAAGCATCTCACAGCGAAATACTAGGACAAGTAAAACCCTTACCCTATGAATTAGTCAACTGCTTCGTCAGCTCTCTCTCAACTCAGCTAGAGTCATATAGTAAGGTGGTACTAAAAAAAAATCTCCACGATCCCCCGTGAATTACAAGCTATCTCCCTCAGGTGTACATACAGTCACTCTCCCCTTGTAATAGTCTATACTTACCCGAATAGCAACAACCGATCCACCCCCACTATAATATCAAGAATAGACATGCCAAGTATAACAAACTCAAAAGAAAGAATGCAATCAGCTATCCTTATCAAGCAATCTCTACAGATCCTCGTTAGTATCTCACTACCCCAACTAGTGAACCCTGCGATGGTAGAACGAGGCAATCGTCGCAAGTTCCAGAATAAAGTAAAATCTCCCAAGTGCAACATTTATTATCTAGATCCAGACAACACAATCATTTATAACTTTATCCAAACCAATCAGACTCATTCATAACCTTTACCCACGTATTTCTAAATGACAAGTGAAAACCACCATTCACTTTTTCGTACAACAATGCAAGCTCTCAAGTTCTAGTGCCTCAACCTCAATATTTTCACTCCAACTACATTCACACAATTGCATCTTAAACACAAAATTCATATTCAAGAAATTCGTATCATCCAACTCTTAACTCGATATACAATCTCCTCCAAAACAACAATCAATGCTTACCTTTTTATTCAATCACAATTCTGGAATCAGTCTTGTAAACTAAGCTAGAATTTGGTTCCTAACTGACACCTCGATTTGGCCCAATTCATGCAACTCATTATTTTCACAGAGTCTACATTCATAAGTTCACTAAATCACCCCACTCTTCTTATCACATCTAGTATTGAGCATTTTATAGAACTAGGTAAGACAATAGCATTTATCTCTAGGTTACATCCACAGTCTACGACAATATAACTGATTCCAATTCAATAAAAAAATCATTACAGCCCCTACTTTCAGATTCGCCTCCGTATTCCAATTCAATATTCATCCTAAGCGTGAAATCAAAATCCAATTACATCGTAATCAATCCATAACAATATTATTTTCAAACTATTCCTATTTACACAATTTTTTTTTTAAGACAAAAGACCATCAATCATCGCCTGAGAACCTAACACATCTCCTAGATGTACTTGCTTAATCAACACTTATACAACTCAAGTCAACCATCTCCCTCCATTATTTACACTAACCAGTGAACACCAAGTTCTAACACATTCTTTTGCAATGAGGGAATCCATTTAAACAACACAATATTCACATTCTCCAGTTATGCTAGTGTTCAACTAGCCTACCAATACTCAACCCTAAGCGAATGCCATCCAAAAATAATACATCTCTCCACAAAAGAGTTTAACACAATGATATCTTTAAAACTTTTGGCACAAATACTCTAAGTATCCACCATCCAGTCCATACACAAAAAATCCCCACAAGTCTAAATTCTTATTTTAGCATTTTAAGGCTTTATGTGTCGTTTTATTTATAGGTTTCTACCTCATTGGCATTTGTTCATTTGAGGTTTTTTTTTTTTTAATTCTTTTATCATTCCTTACTTTTATAGCTAGGTGATAACCCTTCATAGATCACAGCTCCTTTTGTTACTGGCTGATGGGGCGCCATCCATCAACTGTAACGCAAGACCTGATACCAATCCAGTCTGTATAGATAACGTAGTCATAGTACTATAACCCATGAATATCGGTTACTAACTTAGCATACATATGTATAAAATCAACAAGCCATAATCAATAGCCAACATGTGGCCAACCACATAAGCAATGTAAATACACAACCCATCCTAAGAATGTACACATATACATGAGAACATAGCCAATAAGGTATATAACTAGGCTCACCGCCTACCTCATAAATAACTAGGCATACAATCTAATATAAGGATAACTAGGTGCACAACCTATATCTCCAATAACTAGGCATACGGCCTATCCCATAAAATATACGGTCATACCAATCTATATACCATTCACATCATACACTACACTGCATCAAATTACTTAATCACGCATCCTAGTCTATCATCAACTAACACATGATCGCAACAAGTCATGTTTCCAATAAAAATAACCACATAGCACACACAGTCTTATCACATCCCACTGACAGCTTACACTAAGTCAAATGCCCTCTGCGAGGGTCCCATGGTGTTCAACAACACCTATCCATCGTCAAGCATTCTCAAACTAAAACTATGACACCCAGTTGTCAAAGGTTACACACTACACAAGGTACTAATTTCAATTCATGTATCATAGTCCCATTGTGTTCAACAACACCCCACGGTCTCTAGGTATTCGAACCTAGGCTCTGATACCACGTTGTCACACCCCGTATTTCCACAAACTCGGGGGTGAGTAAAAAGAAATTAAAAGAAATAATTAATTGACAATTAAAGAAATTAAAGTGAAGTTCACCCATTATTTCCTCAAATTAACGCTAAACTCTTACCTCGACATGTGTTCCAATTAATTTAAGTTATATTTGAAAACGGTCTTTGAAAACAATCTCAAATTAGCCCCAAAATTTATCATTTTTTTCGGATTTCTTCCCAAGTCATTTAAACCCTGTTTTCACCCAATTTTCAACCTATTTTTCCCTAAGCTTTTTAAGCCATTTCCTACCCATTTTAGCCCACTTTTTCCCTAATCTCTAGCCCCCATTTTTGATACTTTTCTCACCCATTCCGAGGTTGTTTCATACACTTATCAATTGTTAATTTTTCCAAAATTTTGGGCATAGTTTCCTTTGTTTTTCCAAGTTATTTCCTTCACCTAATAGTCACAAATTATATATGTAAAATTTCATAAACATCCACCCTCACTTAGTGGCCACAACTTCCATCAATTCATATACATTCATCTAAGATGCATTTAAATGAAATATCAAGCATTTACTTGGGTCTCAACCCATACAATTTACAATGGTCGAAGGCTAAAAGTTTACAGCTTCTTCCAAGTATAAAACAAAATAAGTACATGTCCAAAAATAAATACAACCAGTTGGGCTTATGCCCATACATCCCAAAAAGTGCCCCAAGGAACAAATCTCCAAAGAAGTTCGTATCCTCCCGTCCTTCAAGACTTGCACAAGTCTCAAGTCTCTGGGTCTCATCTGAAATGGTATCCCACGAATGAGTCAGCTCAACTACTGGTATGATCACAAGCTAATGCTAGAAACAAATCTAGGACGTGGCATGTGCAAGTGTGCATTTATAAAGCATGCATTTCCCTTCCTAATGATCAATGCAATGCAAGGCATCATGTATGACACACACATGCAAACTCTATGTCACACCCATATCTCATGATACGGTCCTTCCCTACTGGCATGAGTACCGCCACGTATGTCTCCTTTTCGGTGCGCCTCCGATGGAATGGAGTACCAACGGCCGAATTTTGGGTTTTTCACCACAGGATCTACACCCTCATAATGTCCGGCACCGCGTGCCACCCACACCATGTTTCCAAAGAACCATCTTATGCCAAGATGCCATGATTTCATCATGCAAACTCAATGTGACATTTCAACAAACACATGGTGTGCCCCTTTTTAAGTCATGTATTCCACCCCACAAAACACTGAATTTTGCACTTCCAAAACATCATTTACATTCATATACTATGGCCACACACATCAAGGCACATTCAAACTACAAAACCACTATACTAGCAATTCACAAAGATTATGCTAAACTTTTCACAAATTGCTAAAATTCCATAAAGCATCCCCACCTCAACCTATCACATTTCCTTCATGACATCAAGTAATTTGTCAACATAAATACACATCTAAACATATCAATCTAACACATAGACAAACCACATGTTATTCATAATGATAAAACATCAATTAAATCAAAGGAAATAAAAATCCCTAAATTTCTAACTCTAGGTTCTTCAAAATAACACCACTTAAATGACTTCCTAACCACAAATACATCTCTAAGCAGCTCAACTAACACATAGAAAGGTAGGAAAAACTAGATCTATTTCTAGTTTAGCAAGAAACCATACCTAAATCAGTTTTTCTTAAACTGAGAAGGTTTTACTTGCTGGATGGAAAAAATTTTTGGTGAGTATATAGTACTCATTGAGCTGAACATTTTCTCAGAAGGAAGTTTGGCCAAATTCCCCCTCGAAATGCGTGTTTCGGCAGCTTAAAAATATAGAATTTTAGGGCTTTTCTCTCCCTCTCTCTATATGGACGAGATTTATGAAATTTAAGAGTGTATAAGTGATAAGGATAGACTATATGAGCTGTATTTATAGTGGGGAAGGAAAGGGGCAAGGGCAAATGACCATTTTGCCCTTAATGAGGCCATGAACCCCGTTACTCTACAGCTCATTCCTAAACGCTTCAAATTGAAATTCTGTTTTATCCAATGTTCATAAAATTATTTTAAATGAAAACTCTTAGAAGAAAACATTTTCATTTGAGGTCGGTTTAGGCCCGTTCCACCCGGGTCACCCGGGTGCCCTTTTTGTCCAATTCTGGAAACCGTTTCCGTTTTTGCTAATTTTCGTACAACGGATATCTCACATTATTATAATCATATTTCTATTCTATGACACACTACAAATATACTTATAAACATGTCAAACGGTGAAAACAATGCATAGAAATGCTTTACCGGCAAGACCGTGCATGAAAAATGTCCTACCGGCAAACTGTGCAAGAACAATGCCCTACTAGTAAAAACGAAAAATTTTCCCTCATTTTTTTGTTTTTTTTGGATCTCTACAATAATTTACAAGACACACTTAAAAAAATAATAATTAAAACATTTTAAATGCATGGTGTGTGTGCGTCTGAAAACCCTAGGCCAAGTGTATCTAAATACATTACCTCTCCTACCATTGTGACCACCAGCATTGTACAAGTATCTCCATGAAGCTCTGAATTTATGAGTGACCACAAGGCTTAGGAAATTTGAATCACTTGGACTTGGACACATTACAAGTCTATAGTTTTATCTATAAGGATTGGCCAACACAAATATTGATTAACAAATATTGACGAACTTTCCAAGTTAAAATGTTTTGGGTTGGACCTACTCTTAATTAAGCTCTAATTGATGGACTTATGATTGAAGCTCCTTATATTTTTTTTCTTTGTAAAAGCTCATTTTATATAAGTCATTTTCATAATTTAGCACATTTAAGCAAATATTAAAGGGTAACTCCGTAAAATAAGTCAAAATTCCTCACTTTTTGCAAAATTTTAATTTTATTCCTCTTTTTCTTTACTTTTTTCACTTTGTAAATTTCTTGCTAAACAAGTTGTTGCTTCCTCGTTCATAATTTTTTGTTTTTTTAAAAGAGATCAAATAATGAATTCCTCCTGAAAACAAAGATTTAAGTTTTTTTTTTTTATTATTATTATTTCGAGATACATTTGAGTCAATGACTTGCTTAATTCGAATGATTTTAATTGAGGGTATCTTCATTTTAACATAAACTAGAAGTTTTATTTTTCTTTCAAACACGTGGAAAGAATTTCATTAATGGAGACTATTATAATTTTAAGACATGAAATCTACATACTTGTGAGAGAAATAACTTCAATTATGTTGAAAGTGAGACACTTCAAACCGAGATTATTCAATTCTTAGAATTGATGAGACATTTTTCGGTGGGTCGGTATGCCATGTGGCAATGTGCCCTTCCCATAACACTGCCATATTTATTATGTTCTATTAAAAAAGATGAACCATATCACACAAGACAAAATATTATTAGAAATGCACATTGTCACGTCACTATACCAATCCCGTCCAAGAATTTTCAACACTTGAAACACAAGATTCTTGGTAATTGAAAAAAAGAACCAAAACAATTCAAAAAATCAGCAAAAACGAATAAGAAAATGACTCAATAGAGATGTTACTGTCCTATTAAGATAGGTGAAAAATACTTGACAATGATAAGTGGTTCTTATCAACGATCATAAGATTAAGTTGGGTCCTTTTTGGCTGCTATCTAAAATTAATTTTCCCTTTAAATGTATAATGCATTTTGAGCCCCTTAATCGCACTTAATTGATTTTGAGGCTATTTGAGATGGAATTTCAAATCGCACTTATTGGTCACAACTGTTTCATTAAGTAGGTCTGGGTTGCACTGGCAAGTCTAACTTTTTTCATTAAGTTGGTCAAGCCCATTATGAATTTCCCATTTAGTAGTTGTTAAGCATTTTTTAACAGCTCACCCTAACATTCAATTGTTTAATTCAAACAACACTTTTACACAACTAGTTAGCCCAAACAACACTTTTACACTGCTCAACTAAATGAACACTTAATACTTTTGCATTAAGTCACACCCATGTGCAATATCATTATCACGCCCCAGATTTTCACAAATTCGGGGAGTGAGTGAAATGAATTAAGAAAAATAAATGAAAGGCCATTAAGATTGATTTAGTTGATTTTGCATTTATTCTCCCATGTTTCTCAAAAATTTAAAATGAGAACTCCCTATTAGACTTAACCAAAATAGTTTTCTAATGCTACTTAAATATCTCCCCTAATCACTATTCAAAATAGGTCTAAGTCATTTTCAAGAATGGTCTCCAAAATAGCCCCAAAATGTCTCTAAGTATGCCTTGGAACAATGGCCCAAATGGGCCCCAAATGCCCTAAGACATAGGCTAAGAATAGACCAAAAAATCTACCAAAATATGTCTAAGGAAGTGGCCAAACATGGCCTATGAGAGTGGCCAAACATGGCCCGGTATAATGGTAAAAAATGACCTAAAATGGAATCCAAAATGTGGTGTCAAATGTGGAACCAAATGGCCTAGAAATGGCCTTGAAAGGTAGGTTGTGGCATACCATGACATGCCCTAGGTAGCAGCTGCACAGCAGGGCAAGGCAGCAGAGGCTGGGCATGTCTTGGGGTTGTTTTCCTGCAATTTCACTATAGCAACAATGTATTTGCTGCGGCTAAACTTCTCTCTCCAGCAACCAATTTTCTCTGTTTTCTAATCTTTTTTCCAAAGTTTTGCAAGCTACTTTTTTTCCTTTTTGCATGCACGGTTTTGTCGGTAAAGCCCGGTTTTGTCGATAAAGCTTCTAAATACGTCAGTTCACCGTTTGACATGTTTAGAAGCATATTTGGAGTGTGTCATAGAAGAGAAATATGCTTATAATATTGTGAGGTAACCTCTGTATGAATTTCAACAAAAACGGAAATAGTTTCTAAAATTGGACAAAAAGGGCACTCGGGTGACCCGGGTGGAAACAGCCAAAAACTAATCTCAACGAAAATGTTTCCTTCTGAAAGTTTTCATTTAAAATAATTTTATGAACATTGGATAAAACAAAACTTTGAATTGAAGTGTTTAGGAATGGGTTGTAGAGTAACGGTTTCTGGGCTCATTAAGGACAAAATGGTCATTTGCCCTTAACCCTGTGGTCCCTCACTATAAAGAGGACACTTAGACACACATTTATACAGAATTCATTCTGTATATGCAGCAGGTCACATTCTTGGGAGAGAGAGAAAGAGAGAGAAAAGCCCTAGATTCTTCAACTTTCAAGCTGCCGAAACACACCTTTTGAGCGGGATTTTGGCTGAACTTCCTTCTGAGAAGTTGTTCATCTCTATGAGTACTATATCCTCACGGAACAATTTAGCAGCCCAAAAAACACAGCCACCGCAGTTCAAGAAAAACTAATTTTAGGTATGATGTAGTACTAATCTAGTAATAGATTTAAGTTCCTCTATGTTTTTACTTAAGTTTGAACTGCTGTAAGTGTATAATTAAGGCTAAGAAAGCATCTAGGTGATAGCTCCTTTGAAAAGCCTAGAGTTGGTAGTTTAGGCATATATGTGTTTTTGGATTTTTTGAGTGATTTGTTGCCTTGATTGGTGTTTAATTCATTGATAGAGTTGTATTATGATATTGTGAGCCTATGTACATGTTGACACACCTTGTGACATGAGCTATGTGATGAATAGATGCCTTTATACTTTATGGAATTTATGTGTTCCTTGTAAATTGTTAAAATTGTGAGATTTGTGACTTAATTGTGTGTTGATATAATTAGCCTTGATGTGTATTATGAGCATGATAATTTGGAGTTTTAAATTATGTGTTTTGTGGGGACGAATTTCAAAATTTGGAAAAGGAACACCATATGCTTGATGCATTGCCACATTGAATTTGGATGATGAAAACATGGAATTTTGGCATGGGGTAATTTCTTGAAAACATGGTGTGAGTTGAGCACGAGGTGCTTTGCATTATGAGGGCGTAGGTCCTGTGGTGAAAAACCCAAATCTGGCCAACATTAGTACCCACGGACTGACGGGGGTGGACCGTGAAGTGGGACATGGGTGACATGGAGTGCATGTGTGCATCACGCATTTTGACATTGCATAGCATTGGGGGACAGAGGGATTTAGCTTTTAAACTGTACACGTGCACACGCCACGCCCTTAAATTTGTTTCTAGAATTAGTGCTATATTATATCAACAGTTGAGCAAACCTATTCGTGGGACATTATTTTCAAACGAGACCCCGGGTACTTGAGACTTGTGCAAGTCTTGAAGGACGGGAGGACATGGGCTTCTTTGAAGATTTGGCCCTTGGGGCATTTTTTGGATGTATGGGCATAAGCCCAACTTGTAATTATTTTTGAGAAATGTATGGACTTGAGCAAATTGTGACTTTAGGCCTTGGGCCATTTTACCTTGTATAAACTGTAACCCAAAGGAATGTATGATAATTATGGTTTAAAGCGTATTGTATGGATATAATGGACCTAGTTAGTACATGTTTAATTTTGAAGGACTTGTGGCCACTGGGTGAGGGTGGATTGTTGATGCAATAATAATCATATATGTTGTGAAAAAATAGGTGGGTTGTTTAATTTAATGTGTATGTGAATTTTGTGAATATTAGGTGATGAAAATACTTGGGAAAACAAGGGAAAACTATGTTCAAATTTTGGTAGAATCAAAATGGAAAATAGGTGTGTAAATGACTTTTTAAAATGAGTGAAAAAAAATGTCAAAATGGGGGTTTAGGAACCTTGAACAAGGGGGCTAAAAGTGGGAAGAAAAGAGGGCTTAAAAGACTTGGAAAAAAAATTCAAAAATGAATAAATTGGTTGCAGCCATGAACAGTGCAAAATCAGAAAATCAAGCCTCTGTTGCTACAGTGCTCCGACTGCCCCCGCGCCTGCCCCGTGCGCACAGCCCATGCGCCCGCGCGTGTGTGCCTGTGCGCCACGCGTATGCCGCGCGCCCTGCTGCGTGCTGCCCTGCCTTGGCCCACCGCTTGACCTGCTGTCCCACCTACTGTCCACCTGCTGTCCCGTCCTCTTTTGACCACCTTTTGAGCTATTTTTTTGACACCTTTTGATATATATTTGGACATTATTTTGGGCCATGTTTGGCCAAGTTTTGGGACATGTTTGAACCCTCTTAAGGGCTATTTTAGGGACTTTTGTAGACTATGTTTTGGTTATGTTGTGATCTATATTTCAAAGCCATGTTTGGCCATCCACTAGGGCCAACTTTAGGCTGATATTTGACCATCTTTTTGACTATGCCTTAGGCCATTGTTGGGGTTATCTGACACATCATTTTAGAGAAGTTCTTGGGGATGATTTAAGGCTGTTTTAAGGAACATTTTTTAATATGACTTAAATTAATGGAACATTAGTTGGGACAAGGACTTGGGCGACATTTGGGGACCATTTTGAGTTAAAGTGGAATGGCAACCGTTTTATTTTAACCTTGGAAGAAATTTGAAGAATAATGACAAGGATATTTCAATTAAATTTATTACATTGTCACTTCTTTTCTTTTCTTTTATTTCGTTTAGTCGCTTCTCGGGTTCGTAGAAATCCGGGGCATGACATTTTTAACCCCCCCTTTTTGGTACTTTTTTCACCTATGTTTAGGGTGTTTTACACATCTAACTAACCTTTTAATTTTACAAAATTTTTGTATGGTTTCCTTTGTTTTCTAAGCCTTTTCCACCTAATATTCCACAACGCAATCTATCATTTCTCAGCTAGCAACCTAACTACTTCCTTCCCTTCTACTAAGCATTTATACATTACTTAAAACACACAATCCACCATACATACACATATACTCTAAGTTTAAATATTACAAACTTCATGTTCATTACAATTTTAGGGCCTTGCCCATTGTTTTCACACTATACAAGATTTCTACAAATAAATACACATGTTTTTAGGGCTTATGCCCCATACATACAAAATATGCCCTAAGGACCAAATATCGTCCATGGTCCATGTCCCCTTTATCCTTCAAGACGTCTTCAAGTCTTAAGTACCAGGAGCCATATTGTAATATGATATCCCACGAGGGGTCAGCTCAACTGCTGGTATAACATAATGCTAATGCAAAGAACAAAGTTAAAGCGTGGCATGTGCAAGTGTACATTTATAAGTTGTAACCCTCTAATCCCTCAATGTTATGCAGTGGCAATATGCATGACACGCATGTGAAACTCTATGCCATACCCATGTCTCACTTCACGGTCCTTCCCCGTCAGCCCATGAGTACTGTTGTATGTCTCGCTTCATGGTCCGCTCCCGTCAGCTCGCGAGTACTGTCATTGGCCAAATTTTAGATTTTTCACCACAAGATCTACACCCTCATAATGCATAACACCAAAGTGCTCAACCCACGCCATGTTTCCAAAGATTTAAGTATGCCAAGATGCCTTGATTTTTCTATGCAATCTCAATGAGGCCTTTCATCAAATACATGAACTACACCTTAAATCATGTATCATACATAAAGTAAACTCTAACTTTCAAACCACAAAGCTTCTTCCACATGAACATATGCTATATACAATCAATTTAAACACATGCTCATGTTACATGTTCATTATCTTAACAATTATCAAATAACACATAATTACACAAAGCATCCATGCATTAAACAATCATATCTTCCAAAACACAAGGTCTACCCACATGAACATAAGCCACAATGTAATGAATCAAACATACATTCAAGTTACATGTTCATCATTTTGAAAAATTCTCCAAGAACCCAAAGAACACACACAAGTACACAAACAACCAACTTTAAGAACTTCATCAAACACATGGAGCATGCTTTACACAATGCATTATACTTAAAGCAACAATAACCTTTGAACCATAAAACTTTGTCTACATAAACGTAGCATGTAATCCAATCAATTACACCTATAAGCATATTATATTTCACAACCTTACCAAATTCTCAAAGATTACAAAATACATTAAGTACCAACAACTTGAATAACTCATAACTTTCCAACTACATGATTTTGTCTACATGAACATGAGCTAGAATACAATGAATTATACATATAGTCATGGTTCATGTTTATCACTTTACCAAATTCTCAAAGAATACATAAGTACATAGGGTACCAACCCTAGGTTTTCAAAGTAACTATAAGCTAGGTAGTTCTTTAACAACAAATAAACATGTAATTCATACAATTAACTTATAAAAACACTCTTAAACTTAACCCTATTTTTTACTTAGTAAGATATCATACCTAAAAGGGTTTTTCTCAACCCTACGGAGTTGTGTCAGCTATGTAGCCAAACTAATTGATGAAAATGTAGCCTTTGATATGGGGAACAACTTCCTAGAAGGAAGTCTTGTGAAAATCCAAGCCAAACGATGAGTTTTGGAAGGTGAAAAGTTGGAAAACCTAGGTTTTCTTCACGTTTCTCTCCATGCAAGAATTTCTGCTTCTTCTTAGACCAATTTTTGTGTTTTTTAACACTAAGGGATCCTATTTATAGTAAGGGGGCCAAGGTGTAAAAAGACCTTTTGCCCTTAATGAGTTCGGGACCCCGTTACACTACAACCCGTCCCGAAACGCCTCAATTCGAAATTTTGCTTTAACCAAAGATTTTAAAATTATTTTAAATGAAAATTTTTCAAAAAATTTATTTTTTCTTGTGGCCGGGTCCACTCGGGCCACCCGAGATGCCTTTTATGGTCCATTTTTGAAACTATCTTCGATTAGGCTCAAATTTTCACAAGAGGTGTATTTTAACATTCTAAGAATATTTCTCTTCTATGGAATACTCAAAATATACTTCTAAACATAACTTATGCCTAAATGATGCATGTATAACGCCCTACCAGTAAACAGTGCATGAATAGTGCCCTACCGGCAAAAATGAAAAATTTATCCTGATTTTTCAGATCTTTACAATCATGCACATATTTCAAAGGTCAGGACATGACAACCTTTAGTCACCTTGAGAAGTGTTTGAGAACATTTGGATAATAAAAACTCAATTCAACTTACATTCAAAATGGACAACTCAATACCTTAATTTTTAGCAAATCAATTTCAACCATAGTTATCAGAACCGAGCTGGAAAATGACTTGTTAAGGGATGTGGTTCATGGGTTCAACTGGTGGGCCAATAGATTGAATCGTTGGTTTATTAACATAGATTTTTTTAGGGTTGTTTTATAAAAGTCCACAAAAGTACAAAAACTATCATTAGGTCCCAGCCCAAACTTAGTAACCCACCAAGTCCTTTAAACTTTCAATGATTAAAATACCCTTACATTCCTAATCAATTCAACCCTTTAAAAAAGCAAGCAAGTGAATGGCACACCTTTTGCAATTTTTTTTTAAGATTTTAAAATTCAATAACTTATAAATTATAGACCCATTTTTAATAAAATTTATATATTTGGACTCTAAAAATCAAGATCTATCAAACAAGATCCATATTAAATATGAAATTTTGAAGAAAAAAAATCGATCCAAAACTATAAAATTTCATCTTGGCAAAAGTGAAAAATTTTACACTTTTCCTGTAAAAACTTCATCCTAGCGAAAATGTAAAATTTTAAAGTTTTATAAAAGCCTAAAATTTTACAATTTCATAAAAATTGAAAAACAAATTCTCAATTGTATTTAGTCTTGCTAAACTTTCACCACATGTTGAATGCTCAAAACTGACTTTGAAGGAAGGGTGCGGAAATTTAAAAAAAAAAAACGAAATTAGTGTTTAAATCACTAGTGATTAAAAACACATTAATTGTAAATGTATAAAATTCTATACTATTGTAAGACTATAAAATTTTACATTATTAAACCTCACAATATTTGATCAAAAAAGTTTCAATTCGGAGATTATATTGTTGGTTGGTCTCTTGGTGTGAAACTAACCTAGAAGGTGTGGTTGAATAGGTTTGTACAAAAATTTTCAATTCTTTTAATTCTTCAATGACAACAATAACAACTACAAAGATGACATAATATATGAATTGTAAATTCCATCAATATTCAACATTTATGATCAATTCAACTATAAACTCAATCCACCCAATGTAGTAGTCATGTAGTGTTCAACACACAAACCATTCAATACAAGCCTAATTGATCCACTAATCCAATTCAAATTTCAATTTCACAATTCAAGAAAAAATTAGATTATGTGATCAATTTTCAATTCCACAATTCAATTTACAATCCAATTGCTCAATTAAGGTTTTCAATTATTCAATTGATGTTCAAATTTCATAATTTATGAAAACCTAAATCTAAGTAAAACAGAAGCATTCAATTCTAGAAAATTGAAAATTGTAAAGGATGAAGAGTAAGAGAGTTTTCAAACCAAAGTGATGATCGAGAAACCACCACAAACAACTATCCGTGGTGTAAAACTCCGGAGCCGGCCATGCTCATGGAATAGTCCACTATAAGTGAGATTGAATTACAACGCGATGAAGAACTAGACTTAGTACCTCAAGCTCCGTTCAACTCAAATATCTTCAATCTCCCTTGAATCCAAAAGCTTCCTCCATAGCTGGAATCTTCATACAATTGCAAGCAACTCACGGTCTCATAATCCTTCGATCGGCGCTTTTCATAATTACAACTCCTCGCAACCTCAAAATCATCCAATCGCTCAAAAATTGAACTCATAAACTCTTCAATGGGAATTGGAATGGAATTGAGGATCTTTAATTGACTTGGATCATGTGATGTGATCAAAATCAATGAATGATAAGAGTAGAGATGTAAATGGATTACATATATGAATGTTCACTCATGGAAGCCCTAAATTCTCTGAAGTGTTTAGCTTTCACAAACTAAACTCTCTTTAACTCTGTTCTCACTAATCTCAAACTGAATTTTTGTGAATTTATATCATTGAGATCGGATCAAAAGAGGCTTGAAAATAGAAAATTTTTATGTTTTCGTGTAGTGTTCATTCGAATGAATCAATAGTTCATTCGAACGAGCACTCTTTGTTCTAATGAGCAAGGAATGAATATCAAAAAAATATATATAGAGGTTACAGCTCTTCATTTGATGCAATGCTTTCGAACAAGCCAATGGTTCGTTTGAACTAGGAACAAATAGTTGCTTATTCTCTACTTGCCTTGTGAACTTAATTTTCCTAAGTATTTTCAAATATTAATTTTTGGAAAAATTGTTTCATAACATAAGTCAACTACACATACATGATGATATGATGTCATGATATCAACTATATGCTATGCATGCAATGTGTGAGTGTGTGAGATCTAAATCAAAACAAAAGTCCAAAATACCCAAATTACCCTTCATGAACCAAGTCGGTTGGTAGAAGTGCACGGCAATGAAGCTTGGACTGACTTGGAATAGAATGGGGGCATTAACAGATTCTAAGACGAAGAATCATGTAATGATTAGAATCAAAGCACATTTTGACAAACCGAATTAGCCAATTACAATATTGGACCCCTTAGTCCTAACAAACTCCCTTTTTGGCAATCCGTGACAAAACTAAAACAATAATACGTGATGCGAAGGGATACCACTAGGATATCACTCAAGGTCCCAAAGTGTGAATATTATTTAGAAGGGGAGGTTGAATAGGTAGGTCTTGCATTAAAAATTTCTTTCGAGCTAATTTATATACTTGGTTAAAGACAAATGATGACATAATTAATAAAATCACTCAACGTGATTAATCCAATATTTATGCCTATCCACTAATGAATTCACCAAGAATCATCCAAAAATACCAACCTATCAAACTTCACCCAATTGATCAACTAGCTAGATTTTATGTGCAATTTTAACAATTCAAAGCAAAATCAATTAAACGATCAATTTATGATTTTAATCAATTTACTCAATCAAGTTTTCAATATATCAAATTAATGAAAAATTATGAATTTTGTGAAAAATCAATTTCTAAATTTAAGCGGGAGCATTTCAATTAAAGCACGTAGTAAATTGAAAGAGATGGAGAGAGAGAGAGATTGCAAACTGATTGATGACGGAGAAAATTACCAAGGACAACAATCCTTGGAGTAAAACTCTAGAGCTGGGCCAATGCTCAAGGAAGGAATGTACTATAATGGAAAGTGAAATATAATGAATCTACGAACGAGCTAAGTACCTCAATCTCCGTTCTCCCCGATTACTTCTTCAAATTTCCCTTAAATCCTCAAGCTCCTAATAGCTGAACCTTCAAACAATTGGACTCTTCCATGGTCCCGGACTCCTTTGATCAAGCCACTCAACAATCACGAATCCTCATGACCTCGGTGCCCACTGATCGCTCAACGTCAAATCCTCAAGCTTGAACTCCATCAATCGTTGATGGTGAATATAACGTGAACTAAGGCTCTTTAGATCTTATTTGGATCGTGTGGATGATCTAAATCGATCAATAAAAAAGAGTAGAGATGATTATGAATGACATGTATGAATGATCTCTCACAAGAGGTTCAAGATCTATCAAAAAATTGGCTCTCATAATTTGAGACTCTTTCACTCTGTTTTTGACTGCTCTAAATCATATTTTTGTCTATTTTCGTAAAAAGCTTGATTAATCTCTAAATGGATCGAAATCAAAATATAAATCTAATTTCTACCATGGGTTTGTTCGAACGAACCATCATTCATTCGAATGAGCACTAGTTTGTTCGAATAAGGAACGAATATCAAAAGAGTGCAACTCTGAAGTTGCAGCTCTTTATTTGATACAGAGCCTTCGAACGAATGAGAATGAACTTCTCTATTGTTCGTTCGAATGAGCTAAGGCTTTATTTGAATGAGCAACAGAGAGTTGCTCATTCTTGCTTGTCCTGTGACCTAAATTTTTTCCCTAAAATATTTTAAAGATTAATTTTGGGAAAATTGGTTCACAATTAGAATTCAATCACATAAATGATAGTATGATAAAAACTATATGCAATGAATACATGATGTGAGTGTGTGAGATCCAAATCAAATACAAAAGCCTAATATACCCTTTGAGAACCAAGTCGACCAATAAAGATACACTGTAATGTCTCTTGGACGAACTTGGAGAAGAACAGGTATTGAGGTACTCACTTGTAGGACTTATGAAAGGATTGCACACAAAGCACATTTTGTCTAATCGGATTATCCAAGTACAATATCGGACCCCATGGTCCTAATAGTACAATAATACAATACATTAAAATACATAACCCCAAATATCTAAAGAGATTAAAATTGTACATTTTGACCTAGTATTCTATATTATACAAATCACTTAGCATTGCTCAAAACATAGCAAATCTGTTTTCTGCACAAAAAAATCAACTATATCATGTGAGATCATAATAAGAGAAATATATCAAATAAATCTAATGAAATCATGAGAGTAGATGTGTCACGCCTCGAATTTCCAAAACCCGAGAAGTGAGTGAAAATGAACTAAAAGGAATTAATTAAAAGCAATTAAATGGATTAGTTGATTACCCATTTATTTTTCCATGTTTTCCAAAATTAAAAATGAAAATTTGCTAACTAGACTCACCCACGATAGTTTTTATTTATTTATTATATCAATCCAATACCTCCCCAACGAATAGTCAAAATAGTCTAAGTCATGTTTAAACATAGCCCCCAAGATAGCCCCAAAAATGTCTCTAATTTGTCTTGGAACAATGGCCCAAATGGACCCCAAATGCCCTAAGGCATAGACCAAGAATAGGTCAACAATCCTACCTAAAGTGGTCTAAGGAAGTGGCCAAACATGGCCTTAAATAATGACTAAAATGTGTCCCAAAAAGGTGCCCAACATGACTTGGTATAATGGCCAAAAGTGGCCAAAAAGAGGCTCCAAAAGGTGGTGTCAAACATAGCAAAGAATGGTCTTAAAATGGCCTTGGAAGGCAAGTCATGGCATGCCCATGACATGCCTCAAGCAGCAGGCACGCGTGGGGCAGGGCAGCAAGGCACGGGCAAGGTACGACGTGGGTGCGGCGGGCACACGGGAGGCAGTCAGGAGCGCACAGGCGTGCGCGCGTGAGGGGGCATGGACTAGGCTACTATCTCCTGTGCTACTGTAGCAACAGTGTATTTGCTGCAAGCTGTTTTCCCTATTTTCTGAATTTTTTTCCAAAGTGCTGAAAACTAATTTTTTCAATTTTTAACCTACTTCTTCAAGGTTTTTAACCCCCACTTTTTGGCACTTTTCTCACTTATATATGGGCATTTTACACACCTAACAACTCTTTTTAATTCACAAAATTTTGACATGGTTTCCTTTATTTTCTAAGCATTTTCCACCAAATATTTTACAATAATTTATATATTCAAGTACATGCATAATCTACCTTCACTCGATGGCCACAAGTTTATAAAAATTTAACATACACCTACATTATCGAGTATGTCATGCCCCGAATTTTCACAAACCTAGGGAGTGAGTGAAATGAAATAAGAAAGGTAAAGGAAAGGTTATGAAGTGCCATAACATGGCCAAAGCAGTGGTTGCGCAGCAAGCAAGCAGCAGCATGCGCAGCAGGGCAAGGCAGGGGCAAGCGTGCAGCGTTGGGTGCGCAGGTGCAGTGCACGAGCGTTCAAGGCGCGCAAGAGCGTGCGGGGGCATGCGCGTGGGTGGCTGGCTACGGCCTAGGCTGGTTTCTACACTGTCTTACTGTAGCGACTAAGAGCTAATTTTCTGATTTTTTCATTTTTACTGTTCATAGCTGCAAGCAAATTTCTTAGTTTTCAATAATTTTTTTCAAGCCACTTTTTTTCAATTTTTAGCCAATTTCCCCAAGGTTTCTAACCCTTCATTTTGAACACTTTTCTCACCTAATTAAAAGGCGTTTTACACACTTAACTAATTCTTTAATTTTTTTCAAAATTTTGACATAACCTCCTTTGTTTTTTAAGTCTTTTTCCCACCTAATATACATGATACATTTACAATTTTGGGTTTGCACATTCCATCCTGACTTGATGGTCACAATCTCATTGAAGTAAAACATACTTTTACTAATTTCAACACATACATATGATACACCTTAAATAAAGACATCTCACTAATCATTTGGGTTTTAGACCCTTACATTGCAAAGTGGCCCAAGGCCCATAGTTCACTATTTTCCAAATTTAAATACAGGTTATTCGAGCTTATGCCTGTACATACAAAATTATGACCCAAGGGACAAATATCCTTCTTAGTCCATGTCTCATCCGCTCTTCAAGACTTCATCAAGTCTCAAACACCGGGAGCCTCGTCTGTAATATGATATCCCACGAATGGGTCCGCTCAACTGCTGGTATAACACAATGTTAATGCTAGGAACAAATTTAAGGCGTGGCATGTGCAAGTGTAAATTTTAAAAGCTATAATCCCATAATCCCTCAATGCCATGAAATGTCAACATGTATGACACATACATGCAACTCTATGCCACCCATGTCTCACTTCATGGTCCTTCCCCGTCAGCCCGCGAGTACTGTAGTATGTCTTGCTTCACGATCCTTCTATCAGCCCACGAGTACTGAAATTGGCCAAATTTTGGGTTTTTCACCACAGGATCTACACCTTCATAATGCATAGCACCGAAGTGCTCAACCCACACTATGTTTCCAAGGATTCACACTATGCTAACATGCTTTGATTTCATTCTTTTGCAATTCAATTGAAACATTTCATCAACACATGGAGCATGATTTAAAATATGCCTCTTTCATAAAGTAAAGCATAACTTCAAATTCACAACACTTTGTCTACATGAATGCAAGTCACAATTCAATAAATTAAACATATGATCAAGTCTTATGTTCATCACTTTAACAATTTGTCAAAGAAAATACAAATACACAAACTACCAACTCATGGAGTAATTCATAACTCTCAAACCACAAGAGTTTCTCTGCATGAACATAAGCTAGAATACAATGAATCAAACATACCAATAAGTTACATGTTCATCACTTTACCAAATTCCCAAGGAATAACAAAGAACACACAAGTACATAAACAATCAACTCTAGGTTTTCAAAGCAACTACCACCTAAGTGATTTTCTAACATCAAGTAAATATCTAAATTATTCAATCAACACATAAAAAGGCAAGAAAACTCAAATCTATTCCTAACTTAGCAAGGTATCATACATAGAATGGTTTTTCTCAAACTGAGGAAGTTGTGTTCGCTGCATAGCCAAATCAATTAGTGAGAATATAGGTCTTGATGAGAGGAACAACTTCCTAGAAGGAAGTCTTATGAAAATCCAAGCTTAAAGATGAGTTTTGGAGGCTTGAAGTTGGAAAACCCTAGATTTTCTCTCCATTTTTCTCCAATGGACGTGTTCTCTCCTTCTCCAACCCCAAAATAATGAAATTATACACTAAGGGACTGTATTTATAGTAAAAGGGCAAAAGGGGTAAAATGACCCTTTTGCCCTTAATGAATTCGGGCCTCGTTACGCTACAACTCATCTCGAAATGTCTCAATTCGATATTTTGTTTTAGACAAAGTTATTAAATTTATTTTGGATGAAAATTTTCAAAGAAACAAATTTTCACCTGTCGCCAGGTTTGGCCGGATCCACCCAGATGCCCTTTTGGTCCAATTTTTGAAGCTATCTCCGAATAGGCTCAAATTTTTACAGGAGGTGTATTTTAACATTATAAGCATATTTCTCTTCTATGTCATACTCAAAATGTCACGAGCCGAAACCCACCCTATGCGAATCTCGCATCGTGACCGCCACCTTCAGGCCCGGAGGCCTTAGGGCGAAGGCTCACATAAGTAGTAGTATCGAATAGATGTGTGACATGTTGCGGAAGCGTGAAAACTTTTTCTTTTCTTTTCTTATTTTTAAATTGCGCACATCCGTCCGGTACTGCCACTCTTTACATAGCATACATGATTTAACATTCAGAGTATAACTAAAAGCTTAAAGACTTTATAAACAATACATGTTTAATTGTCCCGTGGGGCTTATACATAACAGGGTACCACTTTACTAATACAAGATTTCGTACTTAAAGTTCGTAGTGCTAGACAAAAGAACTACTTGAACATAACTTCCAAAAATGGCAGATTCATCATCATCGTCCTCTAATCAAAATTGCTGCTAATCACCTGAAAGGGGGGTCCGAATAAAATCCGGGTAAGCTAATCTAAGCTTGTGAGCAATTCCAGTTTTTGTCATGGGGTTTCAATTGGCAATAGTTTAGCAAATATAAGAGTTTGTAAAACAATCACGACCAATTGTTCGTATACTTTGAACACAGAATATATGCATTCCTTAAACATGTAGCTTTGAAACATTTAAAGTATTCAAGCTATACTTATACATGTGAACTTTAAAACATGTAACATGCATGGTGAAAATGAGGGTAAAACCTGCTTTCATTTTCAATCATATCATCATATATATGTATTCCTTTAAAAAATAAAACTTTGAAACAATTTAAGTATTCAAGCTAAACATGTACGTATAACTTCAAAACATTTACATATGCATAATAAAAATGAGGGTAAAACTTGCTTCCATTTTCAAACTCATTTGTCATCTTATCACTTTCGTTAGTGGAATCCGTTTCGAACCAGACTCCCATATTACGTATGCGTAGAGAGATAACCTAACTGAACCGATCAGGAACATCTTCCTGGTCCTTAAAAGGTAGGTAAGACTCATACCTTAACAGAACAGATAGGTTTCTCGAGATATCTCATGCCTGGGGGATTAGATCCTGCTACATGGCATTTTACAAGGCAATTGAATTCTGGAGAACCCAAGATCCTGCCTATTTTACAGGGCAGCTGAGTTTCGAAAAGCCCAAAATCCTGTCTAAGTGCTTATGCACCATTTATCTTGCATTTAAAATACATTTAACACATGAGTATGTCAAATAGATATTTCTCATAAGCACTTTAAAACATAACGTTCATAACTTCGTGATAAACATTCGTATACTTGAAATAGGCAAACTCAGAATATTTGACAAGATTTGTATTTTAACTTAGACATGCTGAAAACATATTTTTAAAAAAACTGTAGAGAAACCATTTACTGAGCATGTCACAATAGGGTTTATAAGAATAGAAATAATTTAAAACTAAAATCATGTAAATACTTAAATTTGGAATTCAAACACTTCATATCTTTCGAATTTAAAACTTTTTCAAATTCATGGAGTTAAATCTCCACTTCAAATACAGGGTTACTCACCTTACACTCCTGGGTTAGTGCTAATAATGCGCTTTCCCACTTCCTTTGTAGATCCTAAGAATAATTCATAATAACCTCATTAACTTCACATTCACCGTAATAACACCTATTGATGCTGCTTAACTTATGCTTAGTTCATATTAGATCCTAAAATGATTTCATAATTTCATATGTACTTAATTTAACCTGTAACCTTAAGCCATAACACGATTTAATGTGTTAGGACATATTTCATTTTAAATTTATACTCTTCTGGTAGCTCCATTAACTTTGAATTAAATTTAATTACTTCACATGTTTACGTGTCGTGTCTTCTCATATCTTATTTCCTCGTACTTGCCTTGGTTTAGTACTTCGGTAATATTTCAGTTTATAGTCATCTGACAGATGCTATTCATCAAATTTTATGTTCTTTTATTTTATACATTTCTTTTCGTTGAATAGACTCTACCATTGAGTCTGGAACCTCGAAGAAAGTCAATTTAGGCTTTCCTAGAATTTAATTAGGACTTTTGTACGTAAAAGGGCAAAATGGTCATTTTACCTATTTACGTGTCATATTTTTTTGTACTTCGTTTCATAATTTGGACTCCACCATTGAGTCTGAAATGTTGAAGAAAGTCAATTTAGACCTTCTCTGGTTTTAATTTGGCTTTAGGGGTACCAGGGGTAATTTGGTCATTTTACCCATTTACGTGTCTTTATTTTTTGGGGCCCTGTTTCACAAAACGGACCTCGCCATTAGTCTCAGAATGTCCAAAATAGTTAAAATACATTATTCATATGTTTAATTTGAACTTCATTTGCTCTATTTATGACTCAGGGGCAAAATAGTCATTTTACTTTATTTTTTAAATAATAAATTAATTTTTTAATTATTTAATTATTTTTTCAGGGGTATAATTGCATAAAATTTCCCTCAGTTGGGACACAATAGAATTTCCTAGAAATTATGGGTCAATCCGTAAATTGTAAAAGTTTTGGTTTATTTATTTTATTTAAAATAGAAAACTAGTGGGTTCAGTTCAAACCTAAGTGAACCGGTCCGGTCTCCCATTGAACCAACCAGTCTGGTCGGTTTTATACGTGATGCTGATGTCATGATGACGTCAGCCCTAATGTTTTTATTTTAAAACATAACACTTCAAAACGACACCGTCCAACTTAACCCTTTTGTGCGATGGGTTGGGTTTCGACCCGAACGCGATTTGACCCAAAACCCAAACCGTTACTATTCATCTTCTTCTTCCCTTCTCCCCTACGTTGCCCTAGTTGCAGGTTTCTTTTCTTTTCAATTTCGTGCATTTTTACTCAACCAATCTCCACTGTTTTGATTTCAAATTGTTCCTAAGGTATAACTAATCAGTTTGGCATTCGTTTTGGAGTTCAAAATGAACTCATTGCTTCGGTTTAATTCTTGATACCTCAGACCTGTAAGTCGGTTGTAAATGCTCATTTCTGAGCCAAAACCTTTGAGATTTGTTCTGTTGTGATGCTCTTGTCCTAAGGTCTCATATCCCATTCTTTAAAGTGGGATTTAAGTCACGGTTGAAAGGTTGGGTCTTCAACCCATAACCTGCAATTCGATTTTTGAAGGTCATGCCTTTTGATTTTTGATCACGCATATATATTTTTAGAGTGTTTGTATTTGAGGTCTTGATAAGCCAAAATGGATTTGGCAGAATTCGGTTCAGACCTACTTGAGCAAGGTCTTTTAATGGCGGTTCTTCTTGGGTTTGATGTTTTTGAGTCGCTTTCATGAAAATTTTCATGCTTATTGTCGTTTAAACATGTTCTAAATATCATACGTACATAAACAACTCAAAAACAGTTCATATTCATGCTTAAATCCTAGAGAGAGAAATTGATAAATTTTCACATTTCTCACCTTTTTGTTGTGATTTTTGCTTCTCCTTCACTTCCGATCCTTTTCTCCCTCTCCCTTAAGCTTCCTAGTTTCTTTTCTTTTCGTTTTCTTCTTCAGGTAGTGAGCATGCAATGAATGTCTTGTTTTTAAAGACTTCTCACTGACTCTCTCTCTATTCCCTTATGACCTCACGACCACACCTCTAGCCTTCACTTCTCATAAATTTCTTTTACAAGCTTTAAATTTTACTTTTCAATCTCTCAACTTTTCATTAACTCTTGCTTGCTATTTTGTGTGTATATATATATATATATTATACTAAAACACACTAACTCACTCACTTACACACACATACTAGCACACACATTAGCTGCAGTCTCTCTTCCCATCACTCCTCTCAAATCAGCCCACTTGTGGCTTTACATTAATGTGTAGGTTGATATTTTGAACATATATATACATATAATATAACACACACACTAACACACCTAAACACACACATATATCAGCCGACATACACACTGACACTACTGTTCATACTTTAGATAATTACGAATATATACATATATTCAATTCATTTATATACATACATGCATACATACTTGGCCACATATACATACACACAATACACCTTCCATGTGTGTAAGTGTGTCATAATATTTAATTATAATTAATAAATAATTTCTTATATTTAATTAATTAATTATTCTAAATAATTAATTATTTTCTTAAGTGTACAATCTTTACACTAATTTCTTTTAACCCCGTAATACGTGTCATCTGACCTAGTACTTTTGGGTCGGGGTATTACACAAAATATGCTTCTAAATATGACTTATATCCAAATAATGCATGTTTAGCGCCCTACCGGCAAACAGTGCATGAATAATGCCCTACCGGCAAAAAAAGAAAAAATTACCCTCATTTTTTAAATCTATATAGAGTAAGTTTGAGGCTCGATGCCTACTTTCCTAACTTCTCATATACTAACATTCATACTTTCATATGATCTTTACCATGGTCCTTTTTCTTACATTGTTCCTAACATATACATGTTATGCAAATTAAACAAAAATAACTTATTTCTCATTTGGGTTTAAGCCCTTACATTACAAAATAGCCCAAGGCATAGCTATAATCCACTGTTTTTTCAAATTTAAATACAAGTTATTTGGGCTTATGCCCAAACATACAAAATGTAGCCCTTAGGCCAAATATGCTTTAAAATCCATTTTTCTCCCATGCTCCAATGACTTCATCAAGTCTCAAGTGCCGGGAGCCTCATCTATAATATGTAATTCCATATAGGGTAAACACGACGGCTTGTATGATATAATGCTAATATAAAGAACAAAGGTAAGGCGTGACATGTGCAAAATGTACATTTGTAAATTATAAACCCTCCAATCCCTCAATGCTATGCAATGGCAATATGCGTGACACACACATGCAACTCTATGCCATACCCATGTCTCCTTTCACGATCCTTCCCTGTTGGAATGCAAGTACCAATTGTATGTCTCACTTCACGATCCGTCCCCGTTGGAACGCGAGTACCAATGGTCAATTTTGAATTTTTCACCACAGGATCTACACCCTCATAATGCATAACACCAAAGTTCTCAACACACACCATGTTTCCAAAGATTCATAACATGCCAACATGCCTTGATTTTTCTATGCAATTCCAATGCGACATTTATCAAACCCATGGAGTAAGCCTTAAATAATGCATTATACATAAAACAAACTATAACTTTTAAACCACAAAACTTTCTCTACATAAACATAGCATATAATCCAAACAATCATACATATAAACATGTTACATATGCATAACCTTACCAAATTCTCAAAGATTACACAAGTACATAAAGTACCAATACATTGAGTAAATCATAACTTTCAAACTATAAGACTTTGTCTACATGAACATAAACTAGAATGCAATGAATTATGCATAATATCATATTACATGTTCATCATTTCATCAAATTCTCAAAGAACACATAAGTACATAAGGTACCAACCATAAGTTTTCAAAGTAACTATATGCTAGGTGATTTTCTAACAACAAATAAACATGTAAGTCATATAATTAACTTATAAAAATACTACTAAACTTAACCCTATTCTTTACTTAGCAAAATATCATACCTAGAAGGGTTTTTCTCAATCCTAGGGAGTTGTGCTTGCTGTGCAGCCGAACTAATCATTAAGAATGTAGCTGTTGAGGTGGGGAACAACTTCTTAGAAGCGAGCCTTGTGAAATTCTAAAGCTAGAAATAAGTTTTGGAAGGTGAAAAGTTGAAAAACCTAAGTTTTTCTCACCTTTTCTCTCCAAACATGACCTACTGTGTATTCTCCAGCATTTTTTGATGATTCTATCTCTCAAGAGCTGTATTTATACTAAAGAGGTTAAAGGGAAAAAGACTCTTTTGCCCTTAATGAGTCACAGGGCCTCGTTGCACCACAACATGTCCCAAAATGCCTAAATTCGACATTCTGCTTTAGCCAAAGTTCTTAAAATTATTTTAAATGATATTTTTTCAAAAAATTTATTTTCTCCTGTTGGTAGGTGCGACCGGGTCCACTCGGGCCACCCGGGATGCCTTTTTCAGGTCCATTTTTCAAACTATCTCCGATTAGGCTCAACTTCTCACAGGAGGTGTATTTTACATTTTAAGCATATTTTCCTTCTATGGCATACTCAAATTATGCTTCTAAAAATTAATTATGTTTAAATGATGTATGTATAGTGCCCTACCGACAAATAGTGCATGAATAGTGTCTTATCGGCAAAATAAAAAATTTATCCTGATTTTTCAGATCTTTACAAGATAGATATCAAAATAAGATAGGGTGTAGTAAACAATATAACCATGCAATCAAATTCTGTGAGTAAGACAAGTAAAAATATATGCCATCTCAACTATATGAAAAAAAATATGCACTACTCCTCCTTAATTTGTGCACAAAGTAACTCTCCCTCACGAAGTGTTATACACCCCCTCACTAAGTGCTCTACTCCCTCTCAATATGTGCACAAAGTAATTCCTCCTCACTAAGTGCTCAAATAAACATCTCCCCATTTTGGTCACAATGACAAATGGAGGAATAGCATAAGCAAGAATACAAGCATGCATAATGAGATAACAATCAAACAACAATAATAATAGACACAATGTAATAAAAATATCTATGATATCAAAACAAGCCAGTGTATCCATCATCAATCTAAAAAGTAATAATGGTATAATTAAGGGAATAGTTGTAAAAAAATAGTATGTGTAGCTGATAAGTAAAAAAATACAAGTAAACTTCACTATAAAGTGTCATTTATCACTCATGTGGAAATATAGCTACATCACTGATTTTCTCTTGGTGGTGGTGGAGGTGAAAAAATGTAAGATATAACCTCTAATAAGGCTTGGATGGTTCCTTTGTGGAATACCATCTCCTCTATCATCGACAAGAAGAAGTCAGATTGGATCCTGGTGTAGTGCTACTCCAGCCTATCATATATGTCAGCACTGAT
Source organism: Nyssa sinensis (assembly GCA_008638375.1). Lineage (NCBI taxonomy): Eukaryota > Viridiplantae > Streptophyta > Magnoliopsida > Cornales > Nyssaceae > Nyssa > Nyssa sinensis. The sequence goes on from CM018052.1 coordinate 9,155,383, forward strand.
CCTAGCAAGATGGAGCTCTAGTCTCTCATCTAACTCATCTCTAGTAATCGACTAATCGACTATGGATGAGGATGCTCCTACTGGCCCATATTGGGACCCAATGGAATACAAAATTGCGGTAGAGTATGGTCAACTAGGAAATCCTCAACTCTAATATGCTCTCTCAGTTGCTACTACAATGACTAAGGTGGCTGCTGCTACTGTGCTGGAGCCGGTGGCTGCTACTGTTATGCCGAAGCTAGTGTTGGTTGCTACTATGCTTACTAATCATCATCATTGTCTTCATCTAGAGGAGCGATGACATATGCTCGAGACCTCGAAAGAGTCTTATGTGTGAATGGACTAGGTGGGAGAATGAGTGAATCAATAGTGTAGAATAGTAACCGCTGAGTAACGCATATCCTAGTGATAAGGCTGCTGAATGGTAAGGAGGCAGTATGTCTGGTACCAGAGGTAGATGAGTCGATGACGTCTAGAATGTAATAAGGGCCAATCGATCGGTATAGTTGCACTGATAACATAAAGGAGTGTATCATGTTTGTATGGCTGACTAGATGAAGAAACCTAAAATCTACGAGATTGAGGATCCTATAACCCTCATATAGATAACCCTGTTCACGTGTGGTAGCCTTCATACAAAAGATCGTTGAGGAAATTAAAACCTTTTTATCTCGGGAATGCAACTCAACTATACCTCATAAGTATGTACCACAAGCAAGTCTATAACCAAACAGCTATAACTCTAACCATAGAGCACATCTATAACAGATATATAACACAGAGCATATCAAATTCCTCCAGAGTACCATTACCATGAGCCACGTCCCTACATATCTATTATATATGAATAAAGTCAACTATATCATCACGCTCACCTGAATAGCCAGGATCAATCCATTAGAACCCAAGTCTCCACATATTATTGCCATCAGATCCTCACTTAGAAATGCCTCTCAGTCCACTAGTGACATGTCCTTGCACTTTCTAATCTAATGGAAATATATCCTGAAAAATGTTAAATAAATGGAATGAGCTTAAACAAGCTCAATGAGTAACATAGGTTCCTGTCATGGGTTTCAAAACCAGTTCATATATATATATATATATATGCATGCTCAAATGTAACTCAGATAGAACAATGTAGCTCAAGTAGAACAGATGCAGCTCAAATAGAACGGATACAACTCAAAGTGCCTGAACCTTCCCCAGGCAGTATGAGATGCCACACAAGATAATCCGTCAGTCACCCACCCCACACATGGAGGCCCATGTCCCCACAGCACACTACCGGTTGGGGTCGGTATCAGAGTGGAACCGATAGGATTGAGCGGATGCTGAGTTCTGGGCGTCCCACAGAGCCAACTATCCATCTACTGATATACTCAATCCTGTAGGCCCAAGACTCACATAACAAGATAAACACAAATCAGACTCCAATAGCATAGACAAGTTAGAACAACAGACTCCAACAAAATCAGAACAGGAGATATCAAGAAGTAGGATAGGATCATGCCACATATAATGCAGTGAAAAGAGTATACATTAAAACATATGCATTAAAATAGTACATTGTATAAAACAGTTCAGCATATAAAGCAGTACAGTATATAAGTTTAGGTAGTACAAAAAATATACACCAAGTCAGGAGTCCGAGTTACTCACAAACTTATGCTTATCTCCATTCATAGATATCCCCCAAATGCGTTAGGTAGCTCCATGCATATCCTCAATAATCATCATCCTGAATAATCATCATTTTACAGACAGGTCAGAATTTGACCATTCATATAATATTCATCACCTTAGACGTCTATCGGATCGCCTAAGATAGTCTAATGACCTGCTATCCTCTCACTAGGTTTCAACTAAGACTATTATATTCCTTAATTAAGCTTAGTAGCTATCGGGGTTATGATATAAGTCATTTGGACTCTACCATTATCTATCAAGCATCTATTTTGTAATACCCCGACCCGAGAATGTTGGGTAAGGAGGCACGTTTTACGAGGTTATGAGAAAATTGGAAGAATAATTAATTAAGTTAATATAATTAATTAATTAAATATAAGGAGGCTAATTACTATTTAAATTACTAGAATAATGTGATGAAACACACACTCACAAAGTGTATTGTGTGGAAGTACATGTATAAATATATGTGTCTACAAGTATATGCATGGAAGTTAAAAATAAATGTTAAATAGATAATATAATAATGATAGTAATAATAATAATAATAATAATAATAATAATATTTAAAATACATGTATAAAGGTATGAAGGTGTGTATATGCATATTATATATATGTAATTGTAATTATGTATATATATGGATATGATTATATATATATTGAGGGACATGCAATGGTCTAATGTGTACAAGAGTGTGGGAGAGACCATTGTGTATTAGTATGTGTGAATATATATATATATATGTATGTATATATATATATATATATAAATCCAAGTCAAACACCACACACACACACAACCAGCCACTCAATGGCTTTGCCCAAACAGTAGGAGGACACCCCTCCTTGGATGCTGCAACAAGCAAGAGGAAGATCAGTGGGTGGGGCAATGAGAGATTGAATTTATTAAGTGTATACTATATACACATACATACACAATGCATATACACGACTCACTCTGATTCAGTCACTTGGAGAGAAAGAGAGGGGTCTTGGGAAGAAAAAGGAAGGAGGTTCAGAAGGAAGAAGGAGAGAGAAGGGTCACTGTTGGAGGTAAACCCACAAAATCTCATAATTTCTCTCTCTAGAAATACATGCATGCCAATGAACTGCTTTAGTGATTTTCATGCATATGAGATGCTTACAGTAAATATACGTGAATAATACATAAAGAATAGACTCAAAAGCACACCAAAACATCAAGCCGTACACAAAACGGCCATGGATGACCTTGCTTGAAGCAGGTCTGAACCGAGGCACACCAAACCAGATTTGGTTTATCAAAACCTAAACTAGACGCTACAAGCAACCTAAAAACCCTAGTACGCGACCACGAAGCTCAAGAAATGTAACCCATACGATGAGTTGCAGGTTACGGGTTTGAAACCCAAACCTTTAAACACACTATTAGAACCACTTTGGTGATTAGGGATTTCGACCTTATGAAAAATGGAGCATATCAGAACAAACCCCATCGAGTTTGGCTCAAAGATGGGCATATGCGACCGAGACACAGGTTTGGATTATCAAACCTAAAACCAAACACACGAAGCGGTTTTGAACTCCAAAACGAATGCCGAACCAATCCTTAACACCTTAGGGATGTTTTGGATCAAAAACAGAGAAGAATCGTTGAACCAAAATGCACGAAATAGAAGCTTTTAAGCTTCAAAAATTAGGGCAACAGTCACAGGTTGATGAGGAAGACGACGCTGAGTCGACTTGTCGTCTTTCGAGTTAGACGGGTTGGCTCGGACGCGTGGCAGCCTCTGGGCTTGCCACCGAATTAGTGGGGCGACGTCGTTTAGGGGCTTATACGTTTATATATAAAACCGTGTTGAAATTTAAAGAAAAAGAAGCAAAATTGCTGCTACGGGGTATCGAACCCCTGACCCCACGCGCCCACACGCATTTCCTTCCACTCGGCCACGCACTCGCGTGTGCCATATATGCGAACAAAATATATATATTATACATATAGTTAAAAACCGAAAATAAAAAGGTGCATTGCACCTAGTGGGACTCGAACTCGGATATATGGGGAGGGAGGTGACACGCTGGCCAGCGTGCCACCCTATTCAACCTGTCACTAATCCCACATAAAATATATATATACTATACCTATTAATTTAATTTAATTAAATGAAATTAATTAAATTAAATACTCCAAAATGGCCTGGTGTCCAAATGAGATGAGTTATATATGTATTTCTACTATCTCAGACCTCCTAAGTACAATGGTGAGGTCCACGACATGAGATGAGGTCCCAAAAAATTTGAAGACCCGTAAAAATGTCAAAATGACTAAAATACCCCTGCCTCATAAATGAGTCAAACGAGGTCCAAATGAAATAAATAAATAGTAGATTTTGACTATTTGGAACATTCTGAATCTAATGGTGGGGTCTGTTTCATGAGACGAGACTCCAAAAAATTTAGACACGTTAAGGTATAAATTACCAAAATTGCCCCTAACATGTCCTTAGTCGAATTAAATTCTAAGAAAGCCTAAATTGACTTTCTTCGACGTTCCGGACTCAATGGTAGAGTCGATTCCACCAAAAGAAGTGTCTAAAATAAAGAGACATAAAATTTGATGAATAACATCTGTCAGATGACTATAAACTGAAATATTGCCGAAGTACTAAACTAAGGCAAGTACGAGGAAATGAGGTACGAGAAGACACGCCACGTTAACATGTGAAGTAATTAAATTTAAATTGAAGTTAATGGAGCTACCAGAAGAGTATAGCTTTAAAAGTTAAAATAAATTAAATTCCTAACACATTAAAATGTGTCATATGTTAAAAGTACGAGTTGAATCAAGTACATAAGAAATTTATGAAGTCGGTTAGGATTAATGCGAACTAAGCATAAGATAAGAAGCATCCTTAGGTGATATTGTAATGAATACGATGTTGATGAGATTGTTTATGAATTGTTCTTAGGAACTACAAGGGAAGTGGGAAAGCGCATTTTTAGCACTAACCCTAAAGGACCGAGGTGAGTAACCCTGTATTTGAAATGGAGATTTAACTCCAATTATTTGAAGAAGTTTTAAGTTCAAGTCATGTGAAGCATTTGAATATCAAATTCAGTTTTGATTCATGTTTTTAAATTGTTCTGATATGACATGCTGATTAAATGGTTTTATATTCAATTCTTTTCTTGGAAATATTTAGCATGTCCGGTTGAAATTGCAAATTTCTTTTAAGTGTTCTGAATTTGATTATTTCAAGTATTGAAGCTCTATCGCAGAAATTGTATATTTCATGTTTTCAATATTCATGAAAAGCCTTTATTGAAGTAGCCATGTGATAAACGTTTTATAAGATAAACGGTACTAAGTACCACCCCCTATGATGGTTGAAATCCTTCGGGATTCAACAGTATATGCCCGGTAGTAGGATCTAATCCCCCAGGCAATTATCATTGACAGTATTGGCAGTAAAATAGGAGTCTGGTTCGAAACAGATTCCACCTAATCAAAGAGAAAAGATGACAAAGTGATTTTGAAAATGAAAGCAGGTTTTACCCTCATTTTCAAAATACATAATTATGTTTTTTAAAGTTTATATACTTTATTAACGAAGTACGAGTTTAGCTTGAACACTTTAATTGTTTCAAAGCTATCTGTTTTATGAAATGCATATGTTTCGAGTTTTTATATACTCTATTTAAGGATGACATGTTATGTTATATGTTTTTAAGTTCATAAGTATAAGCATAGCTTGAATGTTTTAAACGTTTCAAGCCATCCGTTTTAAGAATGCATATACTCTGTGTTCTAAAATGTACGAGCAATTGGTGGTGAGTATTTTATAAACTCTCATGTGCTAAACCACTACCAGTTGAAAACCCCATGACGAATGCAGGAATTACTCACAAGCTTAGATTAGCTTACCCGGATTTTTATCCGCCCCCTTTCAGGTGACTAATGGCAGATTGATTTTTGAAGACGATGAGGATGAATCTAGCTTTTTGGGAAGACTTGCTTAAGTAGTTCTTTTGGGAAAATCGCGTGAACTCTAATTAGTATGTTTTGTATTAGCAGACAATTTGAGGATATATATTAAGCCCCACGGGGTAGCTGAATTAAGATTGTAATTATGAAGTCTTTTAAGTTTTTAGTTATGCTCTGAATGTGTAACCATTTATGCTATGTAAAGAGCGGCAGTACCGGACGGATGTGCGTAATTTTAAAATGAGAAAAGAAAAGAAAAAGTTTTCACGCTTCCGCAACCACATGAAGCACATCTATTCGATACCGCTGCCTATGCGAGCCTTGTCTCGAGGCCTTCAGGTCTTGGGGCGGCGGTCGCGACTCGAGATCCGTGCAAGGTGGGTTTCGGGTCGTGACATATTTAGTTTTTAAGCAAGGCATTATAATTTTGCTAGGCACAACTAAATTTATCATTATTGCCTATCAACCCCAAAACCATAAAAGATATCACATTTGTTAAAGATCATGGCAAACTGCAATTTAACATTGAATTGACAAATATTAGTACAAGAGCAGAGATAGAAAAGAAGTAATTACCTGATGTTGGTACTATCGGATTCGAATTACTACATACATTCCTCATCGTACTAACCATTTTTAAATCCAGTTTCATCAGCTTCTTTAGCCTTTTTCCCCCAAACAGATGATGATCCTGACAGATTCTGTCCCTTTATCATCCCATCCATCAGATATTGAAGAACTTTCCCTTCCTTTCATGAAAGCTCTATTGATGTACCAGGAAATTCTGATATAGCAACAACTTGTCATAAGTTGTATTTGGAACATCAGCTCGCAATCCGACCTGAAAGATCTTGCTGATCTCATGAACAACAGAACATCAACTATGTCAAGATCATAGAAGAAATCAGCAACATCAATTCCTTCCTTCAATTCATCACAGAAATCACAACATCCGATAGTTACAGGTTCGCAACCTCCATCGCTGGACAACAGCTCTGCTGCTTCTATTAGCCTGCTCCAATTTCATCAAGTTGCTCAATTCAAGCCGCAAGTCTGACATATCCCCAACTTGAATCGCAATGTCCCGATCTACACCTGAACTATCACCCAAAACCGTAACACCCACACACTGTCCAAACCACAAAACTGTAACAGCCACACAGCTGCAGGTATCTTACCGCTACTGCTTCTACAATTCTCCTATAACTGTTCAAAAATCGCAACGCAGCCACTATTCTATTCCATCCATTTCTGCCGCACCGTTGCATCACACACACAAATATATTTACATATATACACCACCTGTTGCTTCTATCAATTTATTTTAAACTCAAACAGTCGATTTTATAGTCGACCCTCAAAATCCATGACAGCCATATCAGGCCTTGGAGCATCAGGCCTAGCGTCTTTCTCTGTTCCAAACATCAACGCCAAGTGTTCCGCCTAAAACCTTCAGGATTTCCCCCAATTTTCTGCTCAATAATCCATAACCGCTGCTACAACACACTGCTGCTTCGTGCTCCCTTTACCCGGTCTCTATCCATCCAGGTCAGTCCCCAATTTTTGCAGCAGGTGCTACAACGGCAACTCCTCCAATCAGTTCTCATACGGCATGTACAATCCTCACCCCGCTGTTGTGCGCTGCTGTTGTTGTTGAAGCATAGCAGCTACTGCTCTTTTCTTCTCCAAACATGCTGCCATAATTTCTCAACTCTAAAGCCTCTACCAATTCCTCCTTACCGCAACTGCTTCCAACACAACACACCCACATTAATCATCTCCAGCTTCTGCGGGTTTCCTATTCTAACGCTACACAACATAGTCACACACACACACACACACATATATATATATATATCATCCTTGTTACTCCAACGCTATACACACACAAATATATATACACAAATTCCTGCTACAGCGCCGTCATCGCAACACACACACATATACATACAACCAACACAACCCATTCTCCTGTTCCGCGCCGCTACCCACAAAATCGTAACTTCCATTTACTCTTCACTCTTCTTCTCCGGCACTCCGTCGCTACACAATACACATACACATACTTGCTGCTTAGTGTAATTAATCAGCCCCAAGCCTCTAATGACTCTGCTTCTGCAGCATCCAATTTTCCCTGCTCCTAGCCGCTTCTCTGCATCTTTAATTCATGCCTTTTTCTTGCCGCAATTAACTCCAAGACTCGTCAATAGTGATGAAAGAGCAAATTGGAGATGACTCTTCCATTTTTTTTTTTCCCCCCAATTTCTCTACAAAGATATATATATTAATTATTGCTGCACCAATAGAGAATTCTAGAATTCTTTCCGCACCGCCTTTCGCTCTTTCTTCACTTTTCTACCAATATCCAGAAGCTTCACGATTTGCCCCTTTTTCAATTGCTTTCTTTTTATTTCCAGCTTTTTCAAGAAGCTTCTGTATATATATATATATATATATATATATATATATATTTTTATATATATTATTTTGGCCCCTCATTCCAGCAACTTCTGTTGCTTGTATACGGCTATCCGTCTAACAGCTTCCTATGGAGTTTTTAATGCAATAAATATAAATATTTATTTATTATTCACTTATATAATTCGTATAATTAATTGGTATATACTTATATACACATTCGTAGGTACCTTCCGATATTTATTCTTGTCTTTAATCATTTTATTTTTATCCATAAAATATCAACTTATAAAACCAAGACTCGGTATCACTATTATTTGTTTTAACTGATATTGGGTACCCGTTCATTTCATATATTGAATTCATATTATTTTTATAACCCATTTATTAATCTCAGCACTTGGTTGACCGAGTCGTCTATTTCCCGAGTCTATATTATTTTTAATGGTTTGGATTAATTCTTACATTTTCTAATAATTAATCCAATCATGGTTTACTGTATTTAAGCTGTTTCAAATTATTAACGTCAAATAATGTATTTTCCTTAAGTCGGGGTGTAGTCTAAGTTATGTCGAATTTTTGGAGTATTACAGTTGAACTGTTAATACAAAGTGTAGATGCAAGAAGATCTGGAGTAGAGAGGATAATATCTTAAGGGTAAGAAAAACAAGCTTGCTCAACTCAGGGAATGAAAATAATCTGAGCAATAAAATCTACGGTGAGTGAAAAATCGACCCCACGAACTATAATCTAGCAGGCTCCCTAGTCATCATAAGTACCTAGGTTTGAGTAAAACTCCATAATTTCGTCAATCAGACCCGTGACAGACAAAAGGGGTAGCCATCCATGTGACTCAAATTGCCTATATGTAAGTGTCTCACATACACCATCTATTGTGGATGCCCTCTCTACTAGGATAGGATAGGGTAGCACAGTAGCTACCCATATCTGGGCAACCTGGGTCAAAAAGATCTCTATATCTCTTGGTGTTGGACTAGTACAAATAGGATAGGAGAAATGCTCTCGTGTAATGGGTACAATCTTGGTAGACATGATCACGTGGTGAATGACAAGAAAATAGTGTAGTAAGATCTTAAGATAGGCACTATGTCAAGTGTACTGATCTAGTAGTCCACACTAACCCTACAATCTAGAATGATAAAATCAAATAAACTAACAAAAAGTGAAAGAATGACCCAAGGACTTATCAACTCCATGTGATGCGAAGGGATACCACTATGATATCACTTAAGGTCCCAAAGCATGAATATCACCTAAAAAGGGGGTTGAATAGGTAGGTCTTGAATTAAAAATTTCTTTCGAGTTAATTTCTATTCTTGGTTAAAGACAAATGATGACATAATCAATAAAATCACTCAACGTGATTAATGCAACATTTGTGCACCTCCACTAATGAATTCACCAAGAATCATTCAAATATACCAACTTATCAAACTTCACCCAATTGATCAAACTAGCTTGATTTTATATGTAATTTTAACAATTCAAGGCAAAATCAACTAAGCGATCAATTTATGATTTCAATCAATTTACTCAATCAAGTTTTCAATTTATCAAATTATGAATTTCATGAAAACTCAATTTTTAAATTTAAGCGGAAGCATTTCAATTAAAACATATAGTAAATTAAAAAAGATGGAGAGAGAGAGAGAGAGAGAGAGAGAGAGATTGCAAACCAATCGATGACGGTGAAACCACCAAGGACAAAAATCCTTGGAGTAAAACTCAAGAGTTGGGCCAATGGTCAAGAAAGGATTCCACTATGATGGAAAGTGAAATACAACAAATCTATGAACAAGCAAAGTACCTCAAGCTCTGTTCTTCCCGATTACGTTTTCAAATCCCCCTTGAATCCTTAAGCGTCTCATAGCCGAACCTTCAACCAACCAAAATCCTTCACGATCTCGGACTCCTCAGATCAAGTCACTCAACAATCGCGAATCCTAATGACATTGGAATCCTTTGATCAAACTGCTCAACAATTGCGAATCCTCACGACCTCGTGTCCACCGATCGCTCACACGTTGACTCTTTAAGCTTGAACCCTATCTATCATCAATAATGAATTTGACGTGAACCAAGGCTCTTAGATCTGATTTAGATCTTGTGGATGATTTAAACTGATCAATGAAAAGGAGTAGAGATGATTATGAATGACATGTATGAATGATCTCTCACAAGAGCTTCATGATTTATCAACAATTATGCTATCACAATATGAGATTCTCTCACTTTGTTTTGGCTGCTCTAAATTGTATTTTCGTCTATTTTTGCTAAGAGCTTAATTGATCCCCAAATGGCTTGAAAACAAAATATAAATTTGTCTTCTGCCTAGGGTTCGTTCGAACGAACCATCATTTGTTCGAACAAGCACTAGTTTGTTCGAACGAAAAAGGAATGAATATTAAACGAGCACAACTCTAAGGTTGCAACTCTTCATTTGATACCGAGACTTTGAACGAATGAAAATGAACTTCTCTGTTGTCCATTCGAATGACCCAAGGCTTCATTCGAATGAGCAACAGAGAGTTGCTCATTCTTGTTTGTCTTGTCAACTGAAATTTTTCCTTAAGTAATTTAAAGATGTATTTTGGGAGAATTGGTTCACAACTACAAGTCAATCACATACATGATGCTATGATAAAAAGTATATACAATGCATGCATGATGTAAGGATTACACACAAAACACATTTTATCAAACTGGATTAGTCAATTACAATATCGGACCCTGTGGTCCTAACAAACTCCCCCTTTGGCAACCCCTGACAAAACTACAAGAAAAAAGTATAAGAATAAAATTCCAAAATCTATCATTCCCAAAGAGCTAGATAAAAGGAAATTATACATTTTGACTTAGTATCCTATACTACAAATATCACTTAATATTGCTCAACAAGAGGCAAACTTGTTTTTTGCACAACAAAATCAACTATACCACATGAGATCACATCAAAAGAGATATACCAAATAAATCCAACAAGATCACACAATAGATAAGTATCAATATAAAATAAAGTACAGTAAACATGGAAACCATATGCAATTAAAACAAGACTTGAGCAATACAAAGTGACTTTAAGCTATCTCATATACATGCAAAAAATATGTATATATTACTCCTTCTAAATATATGCTCAATAGAAATCATCCAATCTCCCCCTTTGTACAACCCCCTATGTAAAAACCCCCCCTTTTTGTCACGATGACAAATGAGGTAAATACAAAAGGAAGATCAAAAGGAAGAACAATATAACAAGATAGGCATGCATAGTGAGATAACATAGTACTGATAGTAATGATCATAGACATAGAAGAGAAATATTAAAGATATAAAAAAATGAAGGCTATCATTAATCTCAAAAATAATATACAAGAATTCATAGAGAGATACTGTCAAAACAAATAAGTATATGTAGCCGATAAGTAGAAAAATACAGGTAAAAACCTCACTACTATAACATTCATCACTCATGTAACCATCTACAAGCTTCATCATTAATCATTTGTAGGTGAAGGAGGATGAGGAAAGACCCGAGCTACAGCCTCTGTCAATCTTTGAAGTGTTCCTCGAAAGTAAGCAGTCTCTTCTATCATTGGGATGGAATAGTCTAAGTGAACTCGAAGATAATGCTGCTCCAGCCTGTGATCAATATTGACAGTGCTCTAATCATGATGTAGCTGTGATCGCTCCTTTAGCTCATCTATGGTGATCGACTAACTAAAGGAAAATGAGGAGGCTTTTATTGATGCATGAAAGTCTGCACCCAAGCGGGTACGAAACTGCGGTTGAGTCCTGTCAACTAGGACGTCTTTAATATGTATCTACTCTCCGGATTGCGATTGTTGTGGCGACATATGTGGCTACTGCTGTGGAGTTGGTGCCGGTGGCTGGTACTTTGGCAACTGTGCCTCCTCTTGCTCGCGTTTAACATTGTCCTCATCGGGAGGAACGATGACATGTCCCTGTGACCTAGTTAGAGTTCGAAGTGTAAATAGACCAGGTAGGAGGACGAGTATATCAGTAGTGAAAAAAAAAACCAACTGTGCATTTCCAACCTATGTCAATCTTTCTAGTTGTGAACTTATTGAGATGAAAACATAAAACCATTAAGCCCATCCTATCTACAAGAAACTCTCATGCAAGAAATATGCAAGGCTAACACCTATGAGATTACAAGTAGAGTGAAAGATTGTGTGGACCCAAGTGAAAAAGACTAAGTGAAGATATTGATAGAATAAGATTCACAAGTCAAGACTTAATTATTTAAAATACATTTAATACAATTCTCTTTTTAAAAAAATAGGTTTACCATTAGCAATTTAAACAAGTGAAAAATAGTTTTTGGATTATTGACTTTACAAAGTAATGAAATGCACCTAACTATGAGGGATCAAAAATCCACAAAAAAATAAAATTAAAAAAAGATCCATAGACCAAGAATAAATGGTTGACGTAAGAATCACTTAGACTATGGAAAAGAAACACAACTTGCTCAAGATGACTTTTAATGAGTGAAATGGAGTTAGATGTAGTGAAGCAGTTCATAGGAAGTCTCTAAGAAGAGAGTGAAAAGTGAAATCCCTAAATTGTTATAGAATCTCTTAGTAATCTAAGAGATAAATTTGCTTTTCCTGAGGAAGAAGCAAATTGTGAAGTGTGATTTGTACACTCCTTCTCAAGACTTTTTAGTTTATCATTCCTTACCCAAATTTGTCTTACAATTCTTTTGGGAGTAAGATGAACTTTTTGGGTCTTAACCTTACCTCCAACCTTGGAATGGAAAATTACTTTAGGATTTTTAAGAATGGAAATATGAATGATATTTTGAGCCATGCTTCTTGATTTTTGAATATAATTATTCATTTATTAGTTCAAGGTAGCAATTTTCAATTTGTACTCTAAGGTCATAGTGTGAGATTTTGTTTGCCTTTTCTTGAAAAATCCACAATTCCTCCTAGAGTGCCCTTCAACCATGTAATGAGAGCAATAAAATGATCTTGAGGTCCAGATTGTGGTAGTGGGCGAGAATGTGCTTGAGGCTTTGGTTGTGGTTAGGTTTGCCTTATAGGTTTAGGTGGTTCAACACCTTTAGATTTTAAGGACACAAACACAATTGACTTGAGAGCGGGAGATTGACTTGAAGTGGATGTGGAAGGCTTGTTCTTTTATATGAACATGTCATAGCCCAAACCACATCTATCATTCTTTTTTTGGACGATATTAAGTATTTTAGAACGCTTATTTGACTTATCCTCAAGATTGACTTTGACATTCCTAGCTTGTGTGAGTTTTTCGTTAAGAAAGTGAAGTTTGGAATTCAATTCATTCTTTTCAATCTCACAAGAAACTAAGGAAGCCTTAAGTCCTCCTACCTCAATAACAAATCAATTTCTTTCATTTTCTAAGAATTCAACTTCCTTTAAGAGAGACAATTTATCCTTATTTAGTTGATTCAATAAAGATTGATAAACTATTATAGCACTCTTCTCCTTCTCACAAGACTTGAGCTTAGTGATAACTTCATGTTAGAGTTTATGAGATTTATAGATTCATTGAATAATTTTTTCAAAGCAATCTCAATGTTGTCTTTATCATCGCTCTCATCATCATTAGACACAAGGTCTTTGATGTCTTCATGATTTTCAACATAAATGGAGGATGATTCATCATGGACATTGGTGACACTCGTGAAAGCCAAGAATTAACTTTCATCACCTTATTATTCTTCATCATCATTCTCATCCCCTTCTTCCTCTTCATCCTCTTCGAAAAGAGATGATTTGCCTCTTCTTGCTCATCTTCAACATTGTCCTCATCGGGAGGAACAATGACATTCCCTGTGACCTAGTTAAAGTTTGACGTGTAAATGGACCTGCTAGGAGGACGAGTATATCAGTAGTGAAAAAAAGAACCAACAATGCAGCACAGATCCTAGTGATCATGCTACTGAATAGAAAAGATGCAGCGTGTCTAGTACCAGTGGTGGAGGAATTGATGACTAGAAGAATATATGATGGAGCACCAAGTGCAAACAAAAGTGTGGCATGGGAGAGTGTCAGTGTGTTCGTGTGGCTAACTGGAGGCAACACACTGTACAAAATGAGGTTGAGAATGCGATAACCCTCGTGCAAATATCCCTACTCTAATGTCACACCCCTCAAGGCAAAAACTATTGAACTGTCGACACAGAAGGTGGAAGCAATAAGACTCATAGATGGAAATGCAAAACCTTGAGGGAATGGAAAGCCAAGCTGCTCGACAAGAGAAAGACCAAGAGGCTCCTTGACTCACCTTTTGCAAGGCAACTTCACACAGTTGAATAGGCTGTTTTTTTTAAAGGAGTTACCAATGCTAGCAAGCATAGTATCTCAAGGGTAGCCCTTTCCTTCCACTCTTGATTTTTTTTTTTGTGTGTGTGCTATTTTATTTTTAGGCTTTTAGTTTTGGTCCTTTGATTTTTCCAACCTATGTCAATCTTTCTAGTCGTGGACCTATTGAGATGAAAACACAAAACCATTGAGCCCATCCTATCTACAAGAAAATCTCATGCAACAAATATGCAAGACTAACACCTATGAGATTACAAGTATAGTGAAAGATTGTGTGCCCCCAAGTGAAAAAGACTAAGTGAAGATATTTATAGAATAAGGTTCACAAGTCAAGACTTAATTATTTAAAATTCATTTAATGCATTTCTCTTTTTAAAAAAATGGGATTACCATTAGCAATTTAAACAAGAAAAAAAATAGTTTTTGGATTATTGATTTTACAAAGTAATGAAATGCACCTAACTATGAGGGATCAAAAATCCACAAAAAAATAAAATTATAAAAAGATCCATAGACCTAAAATAGATGGTTGCCATAAGAATCACTTAGACTATGGAAAAGAAACACAACTTACTCAAGATGATTTTTAATGAGTGAAATGGAGTTAGATGTAGTGAAGCAATTCACAAGAAGACTCTAAGATGAGAGTGAAGAGTCAAATCCCTAAATTGCTATAGAATCTCTTAGTCATCTAAGAGATAAATTTGCTTTTCTTGAGGAAGAAGCAAATTGTGAAGTGTGATTTGTACACTCATTCTCAAGACCTTTTAGTTTATCATTCCTTATCCAAATTTGTCTTACAATTCTTTTGGGGGTAAGATGAACTTTTTGGGTCTTAACCTTGCCTCCAATCTTGGAATGGAAAATTACTTTAGGCTTTTTAAGAATGGAAATATGAATGATATTTTGAGCCATGCTTCTTGATTTTTGAATATGATTATTCATTTATTACTTCAAGCTAGCAATTTCCAATTTTTACTCTGAGGTCATAGTGCGAGATTTTGTTTGCCTTTTCTTGAAAAATTGACACTTCCTCCTAGAGTGACCTTCAACCATGTAACGAGAGCAATAAAATGATATTGAGGTCCAGATTATGGTTGTGGGCGAGAATATGCTTAAGGTTTTGGTTGAGGTTGGGTTTGCCTCATAAGTTTAGGTGGCTCAACACCTTTAGATTTTAAGGACACAAGCACAACCAACTTGAGAGCAGGAGATTGACTTAAAGTGGATGTGAAAGGCTTGCTCTTTTATATGAACATGTCATAGACCAAACCACTTCTATCATTCTTTATTTGGATGGTATAAAGTATTTTAAAATGCTTATTTTACCTATCCTAAAGATTTACTTTGACATTCCTAGCTTGTGTGAGTTGTTCATTAAGAGAGTGAAGTTTGAAATTCAATTCATTCTTTTCAATCTCACAAAAAACTAAGGAAGCCTTAAGTCCTCCTACCTCAATAACCAATCAATTTCTTTCATGTTCTAAGGATTCATCTTCCTTTAAGAGAGACAATTTATCCTTATTTGGTAGATTCAATAAAGATTGATAAACTATTAAAGCACTCTTCTCCTTCTCACAAGACTTGAGCTTAGTGATAACTTCATGTTAGAGTTTTTGAGATTTATAGATTCATTGAATAATTTTTTCAAAGCAATCTCAATGTTGTCTTCATCATCGCTCTCATCATCACTAGAAACAAGGTGTTTGATGTCCTCATGATTTTCATCCTAAATGGAGGATGATTCATCATGGACATTGGTGACACTCGTGGAAGCCAAGAATTGACTTTCATCACCTTATTATTCTTCATCATTATTCTCATCCCCTTTTTTCTCTTCATCCTCTTCAAAAAGAGATGATTTGCCTCTTCTTGCTCGTCTACAACATTGTCCTCATCGGGTGGAATGATGACATGTCCTTGTGACCTAGTTAGAGTTCGACATGTAAATGAACTTGGTAGGAGGACGAGTATATCAGTAGTGAAAAAAAAAACCTATAGTGCAGCACAGATCCTAGTGATCAGGCTGCTGAGTGGAAAAGATGCAGTTTGTCTAGTACCAGTGGTGGAGGAATCAATGACTAGAGGAATATATGATGGAGCATCAATAGGAATGGCAGCACAGAGTGCAAACAGAAGTGTGCCATGGGAGAGAGTTAGTGCGTTCGTGTGGCTAACTGGATGCAACACACTGTACAAAATGAGGTTGAGAATGCGATAACCCTCGTGCAAATATCCTTACTCTAATGTCAACCCTCGAGGCAAAATGTCACATCCCGCACCCCACCCTACGCAATTGCGAAAGATGTGATGCCAGTTAGTCGCCTTGTCAGTCTCCGACTGACAATGCGACCAACCAAAGGCAAACTTCTGAACCTTACGATGAATTGCATTCCAAATGTAGGGTCAGAACAGCGGAATTTAAAATCTTTTTATCTCGGGAATGCAACTCAACTATATACCACATAAGTATATACCACAGAGCAAGTCTATAACCAAACAGCTAATAGCTCTAACCACAGAGCACATCTATAACAGATATATAACATAGAGCATATCAGATTCCTCCAGAGTATCATTACCATGAGCCACGTCCCTACACATCTATTATATATGAATAAAGTCAACTATATCATCACGCTCACCTGAATAGCCTGGATCAATCCATTAGAACCCAAGTCTCCACATATTATTGCCATCAGATCCTCACTTGGGAATGCCTCTCAGTCCACTAGTGACATGTCCTTGCGCTTTCTAATCCAATGGAGATATATCCTGAAAAATGTTAAATAAATAGAATGAGCTTAAACAAGCTCAGTGAGTAATCAATCAAAGGCATGTAGAACAAATGTAGCTCAAACAGATCAAATCAGAGCAGAACAGAATAGATCAGATCAAACAGAACAGAACAGAACGGACAAAACAGATCAGAACTGAACTGAACTGAATAGAATACTAATTAATCAAAGGCATAGCATCAAATGCCTGAACCTTCCCCAGCTGCCCATAAGCAGACGACTCGTGGGGCCTCTACCCTCTGGGGTCAGTATCAGAGCGGAACAAAACAGAATTGAGCGGGACAAAAACAGAACAGAATGCCAATCATACAGATGAGCCTTCCCAGCTGCCCATAAGTGGACTACTCGTGGGGCCTCTACCCTTTAGGTCGTGCTCTGGCATAAAACCGCTTAATCCTGTGGCGGGCCCAGAGTAGACACAACAAAACAAAACAAAATCGAACCAGACTCCAAGGACGGGTAACGAAACAACAGACTAGAATAGAATCAACAAGATATATCAGAAGGCAGAATAGAACAGAATCATGCCACACATAATGCAATACAAGGAATATGCATGAAAGCAGATCCATTAAAATAGTTTAGTGTATAAAACAGTTCAGCATATAAAGTAATACAGTATACAGAAAATATACATCAAGTCAGGAGTCCAAGTTACTCACAACTTATGCTTATCTTTATTCACAAATATTCTCTAGATGTGTCGTTAGCTACATCCATACATATCCTGAATAATCATCATCAATTACAAACAGATCAGAATTTAACCATTCATATATTATTCATCATCTTAAGTGTCTATCGTATCACCTAAGATAGTTTAATGGCCTATTACCCTCTCACTGGGTTTCAACTGAGGCTATTATATTCTTTAACTAAGCTTAGTAGCTATCAGGATTATAATCCAAATCATTTGGACTCTATCATTATCTATCAGGCATTTATTTAATCTTTATGCAAGGCATTATAATTTTGCTAGGCACAAAACTAAATTTATCATTATTAGCTATCAACCCCAAAACCATAAAAGATGTCACATTTGTTAAGGATCATAGCAAGCTGCAATTTAACACCTTATTGACAAATATTGGATTAGTATAGGAGTAGAGATGGAGAGAAAGCAATCACCTGATATTGGTACCATTGGATTCATTTGACAACCCAGAATTAGAACTCTAGTTACTGGATTCCCTCTACTTCAATCTCTGTTCTGCTGCATCTCATGTATCGGCTAAAATCTAAATTTGCGGATGACAATGAGAAGCTGCCACCACTTCCAGCATGTTTTGAAGTGGGTCTTAATTCTGCAGGCAACCATACTTCAGCCCACATCTACTGCTACTGCACTCTCTACAATTTCCTTTTTTAATTATTCATAGCAATTCCCAATTAATCCTACGTATTGCCTAATTATAGCAACAATCATGAAATACCAGCAGGAGTTTGATTATAGAATTTCAAAGCCAAGAATGTCTCAAAACCACAATAACCGCGGGACAATAATAGAATTCCCTCAACCAATCTATGAAGAATCACCACCTCTCAATCCCTCAATCTCATCTTTATTCGTTCTGTAAGTCGCAAGCCAGTGAAGCTGCCCACATGTTTTGCTAAATCCCCTGAATCCACATCGTTACCCTTCTCAATTTTCTCATTAACCAAATCAGGCAACAATAGTAGCATTATCCGTCCCTCTGCTGTGCAACTAATTTAGGTCCAGCACCGTCGCACACACCCATATTTATACTGACCTGCTGCAACTTCTCTCACTTCTGTATTTCCGTCCCTCCCTCCTGGACTACTATACTCATACACAAACACGCTGCACCGCTACATACACACGTACATATACACACAACCTTGCTGTACCACTACTGCCACTACCGCCACTGTCTCCTCCTCACAACTTGGTCATCGGTTTCGACTGAATCAAATTTTCTGCACCAACACACTGCTGCGCTTCCGTTGCTTATGAGTTGTCAAAAGGAGCAAACGGTTTGCCTCTACTTGCTGAACCCGTGATTCCACCTTCATGCCGAGCCAATCGTTCCTTCTCAAAATGAATTTCTGCTTCAATTTTGGTGGTTTGTTGTAGCTCCCCCTATTTCTCTCTTTTATCTTTTTATATATGTGTATATAAATACTAAAGGGGAGAATAATCTAGACGTATGGAGAGTCCCTTTGTTTTGACAACTCCTAGAACCTTCTACCCTCTTTTTCTTGATTTGTCTTCTAGTTAGCCGTATGTGTTATTCACATATCTAAGCACCTGAGTTGGCTGCTACTTAACCATTCATATATAATATTATTGTATAAGGGAAAGAGGGGCGGCTTTCAGGCTCTTTTTAGCTCTTTTTTTTTTCTTTTCTTTATTTTATTTATGTGCATGTAAATTATTTGACTATACATGTATCTATTTATATATCTATATAATAGAGGCCCCTTTTATCACATGCTTCTAGCAGCTTCGGCTGCTCATATATATATATTTATTATATGTGTGTGGCTAATTAGCTTCCAATATATATTGAGTCTTAATATATATTTTTCTATCTCACCGTATTAAATATTTTATTCCATAAAATATTATATTATAAAATGTCAGTAGATTCGCCATACAACTGAGGCTTAATTATCATAATTATTTATTTTGCCAACCCGTTCGTGTCTCAGATGATATTTATATTTTTATTTTTCATAATTAATTATTCGTATTGGCCTCATTTATTTATCTCAGTGCCCGGTCGTCTGGGTCAATTAATTTCTTAAGCCTATATCATTTTTAGTGGCCTGGATTAGTATTTCCTAATAATTAATCCAATCATGGCTCACTGTATTTTGAGTTGTTCTGAATCATTATCGTCACATAATTTATTTTATTTGGTTAGAATATAATCTGGGTCATGTCGAATTTTGGGGTATTACACAAAAACTGTTGAACTATTGACACAGAGGGTGGAAACAATACGACTCGTAGATGGAAATGCAAAACCTTGAGGGAATGGGAAGCCAAGCTGCTCGACAAGAGGAAGACCAAGAGGCTTTTTGACTCACCTTTTGCAAGGCGACTTTCACACAGTTGAGTAGGCTACTTTTTTCAAAGGATTTACCAATGCTAGCAAACATACTATCTCAAGGGTAGCCCTTTCCTTCCACTCTTGAATTTTTTTTGTGTGTGTGCCATTTTCTTTTTAGGCTTTTAGTTTTTGTCTTTTGATTTTTCCAGCCTATGTCAATCTTTCTAGTCGTAGACTTATTGAGATGAAAACACAAAACCATTTAGCCTATCCTATCCATAAGAAAATCTCATGCAAGAAATATGCAAGACTAACACCTATGAGATTACAAGTATAGTGGAAGATTGTGTGCACCCAAGTGAAAAAGACTAAGTGAAGATATTGATAGAATAAGGTTCACAAGTCAAGACTTAATTATTTAAAATTCATTTAATACAATTCTCTTTTTAAAAAAATGGGATTACCATTAGTAATTTAAACAAGAAAAAAATAGTTTTTTGGATTATTGACTTTACAAAGTAATGAAATGCACCTAACTATGAGGGATCAAAAATCGACAAAAAAATAAAATTAAAAAAAGATCCATAGACCTAGAATAGATGGTTGTCGTAAGAATCACTTAGACTATGGAAAAGAAACACAACTTACTCAAGATGATTTTTAATGAGTTAAATGGAGTTAGATGTAGTGAAGCAATTCACAAGAAAACTCTTAGATGAGAGTGAAGAGTAAAATCTATAAATTGCTATAGAATCTCTTAGTCATCTAAGAGATACATTTGCTCTTCTTGAGGAAGAAACAAATTGTGAAGTGTGATTTGTACACTCCTTCTCAAGACCTTTTAATTTATCATTCCTTACGCAAATGTTTCTTACAATTCTTTTGGGAGTAAGATGAACTTTTTGGGTCTTAACCTTACCTCCAACCTTGGAATGGAAAATTACTTTAGGCTTTTAAAGATGGAATACGAACGATCTTTTGAGCCATGCTTCTTGATTTTTGAATATGATTATTTATTTATTACTTCAAGGTAGCAATTTCTAATTTGTACTTTAAGGTCATAGTGTGAGATTTTATTTGCCTGTTCATAGAAAATCCACACTTCCTCCTAGAGTGCCCTTCAACCATGCAATCAGAGCAATAAAATGATCTTGAGGTCCAGATTATGGTAGTGGGCGAGAATGTGCTTGAGGCTTTGCTTGAGGATGGGTTTGCCTCATAAGTTTAAGTGGTCCAACACCTTTAGATTTAAGGACATAAACACAACCGATTTGAGAGCAGGAGATTGACTTGAAGTGGATGCGGAAGGCTTGTTCTTTTCTATGAGCATGTCATACCCCAAACCACTTCTATCATTCTTGATTTGGACGGTATTAAGCATTTTAGAATGCTTATTTGATCTATCCTCAAGATTGACTTTGGCATTCCTAGCTTGTGTGAGTTGTTTATTAAGAGAGTGAAGTTTGGAATTCAATTCATTCTTTTCAATCTCACAAAAAACTAAGGAAGCCTTAAGTCCTCCTACCTCAATAACCAATCAATTTCTCTCATTTTCTAAGGATTCAACTTCCTTTAAGAGAGACAATTTATTCTCATTTAGTTGATTCAATAAAGATTGATAAACTATTAAAACACTCTTCTCCTTCTTACAAGACTTGAGCTTAGTGGTAACTTTATGTTAGACTTTTTGAGATTTATAGATTCATTGAATAATTTTTTTAAAGCAATCTCAACGTTATCTTTATCATCACTCTTATCATCACCAGACACAAGCTCTTTGATGTCCACATGATCTTTATCCTCAATGGAGGATGATTCATCATGGACATTAGTGACACTCGTGAAAGCCAAGAATTGACTTTCATCACCTTATTATTCTTCATCATCATTCTCATCCCCTTCTTCCTCTTCATCATCTTTGAAAAGAGATGATTTTATTGTTTTCCTATTTCGAGAATTTTTCTTTCTCTTATTAGGACAATTGGTCGTTATATGCCCAGAGTTATGGCAATCATAACATTTCATAGGCTTAGAGGTGTATTATGATTAAGGTCTTCTTCTATCACTACTAGAAGAAGATTTTTGGACTTGGCCTCTTGAAGAGTTAGAATTTCCAAAGGATCTTTTACTTAAGCTTTGAGATCCCTTGGAGGTAGGCATTCTACCTTTGAGGTATTTGTTAAACCTCCTAACAAAGAGAGCCAAGTCCTCATCATTCATTAACTCGGGTCAATTTCAATATCCCATTCGCTTTCTCCTTGTATTGATTTCAAAGCAAAACTTTTAGTTTTTTTTACTTGCCAAAGAGTTGGTTCAAAAGTTTAAAGAGATCCAACTAACTCATCAACTATGAGAGAGTCCACATCCTTACTCTCTTTAATAGTGGTTATCTTAGGTTGAAATCTCTCGGGAAGATATCTCAATATTTTCCTTAGAATCCTGGTCCTTTCTAGTTTCTTTCCTAGGTTAAATGATGAGTTGACAATGTCACTCAATTTAGCATAGAACTCAGAAAAAGTTTCCGATTCTTCCATTTTTAAGGCTTCAAACCTAAAAGTCAACATTTGTAATTTTGACCCTTTTACCACTAACGTATCCTCATGTGTAGTCTCAAGGATGTCCCAAGCCTCCTTAGACGTTTCATAAGTCATGATCCGGTGAAACTCATTGGGAGTTACCATGCTAAAGATGTCGTTCAACCTTTTGGTGTTGTAGTCATTAATCCTTATTTCTATCGCGTTCCAAGTGTTTGAAGGCTTGACTATAGAAGAAATTTGCATAGTTGCGGTTGTGACCAAAGGTGTCCAATCTTCTTGAACGGTGAGCCAAACTCGCTTATCCACGACTCTTAAGAATGTTCTCATACAAACTTTCCAATAGGCATAATTTAAGCTGTTAAATAGAGGTGGTCATGAGATCGATCCTCTTTCTCTTAATCCTTCCATGGATTTCACTACTTAGGATATCAATCAAATGCCTTAGAAAGAAGGACTAGATACCACTTTGATGCAAAGGGATACCACTAGGATGTCACTCAAGGCCCCAAAGCATAATGTCTCGTAAAAGGAAAGCCGGGGGGGGGGGGGTTGAATAGGTAGGTCTTGAATTAAAAATTTGTTTCGAGTTAATTTATATTCCTGGTTAAAGACAAATGATGACACAATTAACGAAATCACTCAACGTGATCAATCTAACATTTTTTGCCAATCCACCAATTAATTCAACAAGAATCTTCGAACTATGCCAACCTATCAAACTTCACCCAATTGATCAAACTAGCTTGATTTTATGTGCAATTTTAATAATCCATGGCAAAAACAACAAAGTGATCAATTTATGATTTCAACCAATTTACTCAATCAAGTTTTCAATTTATCAAATTAATGAACAATTATGAATTTCATCAAAACTCAATTTCTAAATTTAATTGGAAGCATTTCAATTAAAACATATAGTAAATTGAAAGAGATGGAGAGAGAGTGAGAGATTCCAAGCTGATTGATGATGGAAAAACTACTAAGGACAACAATTCTTGGAGTAAAACTCCGGAACCGGGCCAATGCTTAAGGAAGGATTCCACTATGATGGAAAGTGAAATACAACGAATCTACAAATGAGCTAAGTACCTCAAGCTCCATTCTCCTCAATTATGTTTTCAAATTCTCCTTGAATCCTTAAGCGTCTCATAGCCGAACCTTCAAACAACTGGAATCCTCCACTGTCTCGGACTCCTTCGATCAAGCCGTTCAACAATTGCGAATCCTCACGACCTTGGTATCCACCGATTGCTCAACACCGAGTCCTCAAGCTTGAACTCCATCTATCCTCAATGGTGAATTTGACATGAACTAAGGCTCTTAGATCTGATTTGGATCTTGTGGATGATCTAAACCGATCAATGAACAATAGTAGAGAATGACATGTATGAATGATCTTGATAAGAATGCAAAATGTCATATTTTTCTCCCTTAATATTTAGTCTTTTATACTTATTTGGTGCCAAAATGTACTCATTATTCTTATATTTTGATTTAGGATGAAATGGAGGCACTAAGTGCAAAACGAAGCTAATTGGGCGATTTTGGACAGTTTCAACATCGCTTCATAATCTCGGCCTAACTTTCTCATCCAAGCTCCGATTGAGGTGATTCAAGATGAAATGGAACGCCAAGAAAACGATCTACAACTTTCAGGTTTTGTGTTTTGAGAGATACTAACTGAATCAACGTCAAAATTGGGCTTGATGATGTTGCACCTACACTGCTGATGTTCCTTATGTTATGACATGGAAATTTTTTTCTTATTATTTTTAGTTAATTAAATTATTATTATTATTATTATTATTATTAAATTTGATGCATTGAGATTATATATATGCATAGTATGTATGTGTAGGTATGTGTAGAATATTATATGTGCAATATGTGTAGGTATGTATGGATATGCATAGGTATATATATGTATATCAGATCTGGTTAGGGGTGTGTGTGTAACTAGACGTGTGTGTGTGTGTGTGTTTGCAACTGAACTAGAGTGTGCAACCGGTTGGCAGTATGTGTGTGTGGTGTGTGTGTGTGATGATGATATGTATATGAGTAGGTATATAGGAGCAGCTTTGCATTTAATGCAAAGCTGCATTTAGGGGGGAGCAAAGTGGCTGAACGGTGGGGAGGAGGTCAAGAAAAGTGGCTGTGAGGGAGAGACGTGTGAGACTTGGTGTTTGAGTGTATAAGTTGGTCTTGGTTGGGAGAAAAGAGAGGCAAGAAAAACAGAGAGAAAGTGAAGGGGAGAGTTCTGGAAAGAAGAAGGAGAACTTGAAGCTTGAAACAAGCTTGGAACCAGAGGGTTAAAGAGGGTACGGCTAGAGAGAGAAAAATTCAGAAAACCCGTAAGTGAACCCTTTCTGTTTTGATTTTTTTAAAAGCATGATGATTGATTTTATGCATGTGATCTTAGAAAGCATGATGTAGGGATTATTTTGCAAAAAGAATGAGATAAAATGGTTGAGAAACTAGGAAGAAAACCTAGGTTACAGGTCTCAGTTGTAAGAGATGGAACTTGTCATTTTATGTGTAAAGCTTGGTTTAAATGATGTGGAATGAACCCTAGGGGGTGCAGAAAACATTTGGGATTGAAATGGGGATGGAACCATGAACAAACAGTCACAAAAATGAAGGGGGAAGGGTCGGCCGGAGTTTTGACCAAGGGGTTGACCCCCTATTTCGTGAAAATCCAAAGGGTTGAACCCAAAACCAACTTTAAATATGAGATCTACATGAAAAATGGGAGAGAACTACATTTTAAAACCCTGAAAATCTCGCCGGAGATCGGTCGCCGGCGCCGGAACCCTACTGTGCATCACTGGAAAAATGGGGGGAAGAAAGGGACTGTTTCGGGCCTGGGTCGGGTCGGTTCGGGTCCGGTTCGGACGGGGCTGAACCGCCCCTGCCACGTGTCGCCATGATGTTTTAAATTAAAAACTAAATTGGGAATGTTTGGTTGTAGACTTAAGAAATTGGAAATCTGAATTAAATAAGAACAGGGATATCTTATCCCTGTTTTAGGTTGATCCTTGTTTGGTTGTCCGAATTAGGAATAGGAGAATTAGAATTTACAATTTTGCCCCTGAACTTTTTGATAATTGAAAATTGACCCAGAACTTTCGGGAATTGCACTTTGACCCCTAAACTTAT
The DNA here is from genome assembly GCA_008638375.1 of Nyssa sinensis. Lineage (NCBI taxonomy): Eukaryota > Viridiplantae > Streptophyta > Magnoliopsida > Cornales > Nyssaceae > Nyssa > Nyssa sinensis. Next base: position 9,181,317 of record CM018052.1, read on the forward strand.
GAGAAATTATGATTTAACCCACCAGATTTAAATATTAATAAAATAATAATTAAATTAATTAATTAATTTAATTAATTTAATTATTTAAATACTCTAAAATAACCTGGAGTCCAAATGGGACAAGTCATTAGTGTATTTTGACTATCTCGGCCATTCTGAGGCCAATGGTGAGGTCCGTTTTATGAGACGGGGTCCCGAAAAAATAAAAGACCCGTAGTAACCTTTAAAATTACCAAAATGCCCCTGAATTGAAACACAGACACACGAACTCCAAATTTAGTAAACAAATAGTGAAACTTTATTATCTCGAGCATTCCGGACTCAACCGTGGAGTCCGATTTGTGAAAAGAGGTCTCAAAATGTAAGGACCCGTGAAACGTGCAAAATGACTATTTTGCCCTTTTGAACCCAGATGTCAGAATTCAGTTCTACGAAAACCAAAACTTATTTTCTTCAATGTCCCGGACCCAATGGTAGAGTCTAATTTAGCAAAATAGAAACTTATAAGATAAAGACATAAAATTTGATGAATAGCATAATTCAAGTGACGATTGAACTGAGTCTCATGTTATGATTTTAGGGACACGGAAAGGCAAGGAGAAGGTGACCTGACCTTCGGTGTTCTTACAGTGATTTCAATTTACTACGAGTATACCTTCCCAGTTTGAGATCGATTATCAGGTATGATATATTGTGCTAAGTAAGAAATAGAATTAAGATTAGGAATACTTGTTCTACTGCCTTGATTGTTCATGTGTTTGCTTGAATGTTCATATGTTTATGTGCTTCATGCTATCTTGCTGATGTTGGGTGATGATGTGGATGATGATTATGTGTATACTGCATGTGTTAGTGTAGTGTGTGAATTATATACTTTGAGAACTGTTGACAATATGAAATATGTACTTGAAAGCATGCTTTATGTATGAATGAGACGCATCATTGAGATTACATTATGACATGATAAAATCAGAGCATATTGGCATAGTGTGATTTCTTGGACATGGCGTGAGTTAAGCACTTGGTGCTTTGCATTATGAGGGTGCAGATCCTGTGGTAAAAAACCCAAAATCGGCCATTAGGTACTCGCCGGCCTGACGGATTCCGGACCGTGAAGCGAGACATACAAGGTACTCATGCCAGCGGGAAAGGACCGTATCATGAGACATGGATGGGCATGGAGTTGCATGGGTGTGTCACGCATACTGCTCATATACTGTATACTGTTCATATACTGCCATCATGATATCGAATGCCATATAGAAATAACTGTACACTTGCACATGCCACGACCTTAGTTTTGTTTCTTGCATTAGCATTATATTGTACCAGCATGTTGAGCTGACCCCTTTAATGGGGCAAACATTTCAGATGATGTCCCAGCGGTACGAGACGTGGAGATGATCTGATTAGGGACTATATTAAGCCCAAGGGGCACTTTTGATATTGTATAAGGGCTTAAGCCCGAGATTGTATCTTATTTTGTATATTGTGAATTAATGGACTAGATCTTATGTATGTATCAGAATAGTGTACGGAATGTATGTAATTTTACTTAATCGTCTTTATTTCTTTATTATTTTCTTTCCTTTTGTCTCGTTACTCGCGCCTTGGGTTCGCTGGAATTCGGGGTGTGACACCTTAGCTGCGCGAAATTCTAATGCGCGGGTCCACACGATTTATTTTCGAAAATTCTAGGTTTGGTGCACGAAAATTCTAGCTGAAAACACCACTTTCCTAGTTATATTAGGACTTTATTTTTTTAAAATATTTTCCTTAATTAGTTAGATTTGGATATTGTTATTTTAGGATAATATTTAGAATATCTTTAGGAGTTTTAGTAGGCTTCCAATACTGATTTTAACATGTAAAAAGGGGATCATCATATCTGACACCTCTCTCTCCTCTCTTCTCTAGCTTCTCCTTCGAGTTTTCATCATGGCCCTACGTGGCTACACTTTTATAATTGGTCGAAGGAAACGGAAGCCTCAAAATCAATAAAACTGTGAGATCTAATTTGTTTTTATTGTTCAATTTATGCTTTGAGTATCAGATGTTCTTCTATGCTTAGTTTCACGATTGTCTCGTTTAATTACTAAGAGGCCTACTAGTTTATTATTCGTTGCAATCTACTGCTAGGTTAGATATCAAATCCGTAATTGTTTGATCCCTCTAATTTGTGAAGAAACTAAGATTTAATGATTTGCTGCGTCAGAAATTAATAGATCTTAGGAAGAACGTTTGACTAAATTAAATGCAACCACTTGTGCTTGTGTTGTTTAGCTTTATTGATCTCTCTAATTCTTAAGGCTACTACTAGATTAAACCTTTAGTGTTTGTCTTGGGTTGTTTAGTAGTTAGGGTTAATTAGATCGCTTGTTTTCTAATTAACTACGACTAAGGAGAGATAGGAAAATAGTTTCAACGGTGAATATTCAAAGTGTGAATTGATATATACTTACATCGATGACCAGTTGTAAAATTTCGATGGCGGATGTTGACTTAGACCAATGCTTGTTCTTTTGATTAATTTTGATACTTTAATTTGAATTGTTCTTTAATTATTTTTCTTAAAATAGTTTTCGTTATACTCAAACCCCTCCATCCTTGTTCACATAGCATAAAACTAGGCTAGAGACTCTCCGTGAGAACGATCCTTACTTGCACTACTACATATATTTTTAGGAGTATAGGTTTTATTTTTGGTTGCCTGCGACAGCACACCAAATTTTGGCACCGTTGCCGGGGAGTGATTCTAGTTGATTTTTGTGCTTCTTGTGATCCTTATTCTGTTCTTGAAATTTTTGAAAAAAAAAAAAAAACAAAGATCAAGCTACGTTCCAAGCTGGGTGTGCTTCCTTACCCTCCCACCAGCTTGAGGGGGGGCTGATAAAGATAAAGGTAACGTGGACAATTGCAAAGAGATAAAGCAACTGCATGGGATGGTTGTAAACAGATAAAGCCTAATATAAAGGCTATGGGACACGTTGACTAAATGAAGAGATTGAGTTTGTTTAAATTAAGGATAATGTGATAAGTAAAGTTTGGTTTAATTTATAGGTAATGTGATAAGGCAAAGGCACACAATTGAGTTAGCTTAGGTTTATCTTATTGTGTTTCCTTACTTACTTAGAGTTTTAGCGTAGAATTTTTTTAATTATTATTTTATTTATTTTTTACTTTCATTACTCTAGATTTTCCCTGATTTGTTTCTCATGGTTTATCAGAGTTTCCTTGATTGTTTATGATTGGAACTTGATCTTCTAATCAAGGTGATTTGCAATGCGATCTAGAAATAAAGAGAACTTTATGCAGGTTAAGGAGTGAAGCTCGGAGAAATTCTGAAGAGAACGTTCTACCTCTTGATTCCCTATTTGCTAGCAATTCTAATTTAAAAGAGGAGGAAGTCATGGCTGGAAATCAAACTTTGAAAAAGCTTGTTGTCCCTGATTTGAATCAACAACCCTTATGTATAATGTTCCCTACTTTTGATGCTACTACTACTTTTGAATTAAAATCTGGACTAATACATCTCTTGCCCACTTTTCATGGCCTTACAGGTGAAGACCCTCACAAGCATCTAAAGGAGTTTCATGTAGTATGCACGAGTATGAGACCCACGGGGGTGATTGAAAAGCAAATTAAATTAAGAGCCTCTCTATTTTTTTTGAAGGATTTGACTAAGGATTGGCTCTATTATCTACCCTCCGGGAGTATTACCACATGGAATGAGATGAAGAGGTTGTTTTTGGAGAAATATTTCCCAACTTTAAGGGCAGCCAACATTCAAAAATAAATTTGTGGTGTAAAGCAGCACAACGAAGAGTTCTTACACGAATACTGGGAATGTTTCAAGAAATTATGTGCAAGTTACCCCCATCATCAAATTTGTGAGCAGTTATTTATCCAGTATTTCTATGAGGGCCTTATACCCACTGATAGGAGCATGATTGACGCTGTTAGTGGAGGAGCTTTGGTGGATAAAACTCTCGAGGCCGCGAGAAACTTGATTGCAAATATGGCGGCCAGTTCTCAACAATTTGGCACTAGGCTTGACCCTCCATCTAAGCATGTTTATGAGGTAACTATTTCCTCCCTTGAACAACAAATTATGAGTCTAACTTCTCTTGTTCATCAAATGGCTGTAGGTAATATGCAAATGACGAAGGCTTGTGGGATTTGTTTAGTAGTAGGGCATCCAACCGATATATGCCCAGCTCTTCAAGAGGAGCTCATTGAGCAAGTGAATGCTGAGGGTTCACAAATGAAGTATGATCCCTATTCGAACACGTATAACCTAGGATAGAGGGATCACCCCAATTTTAGCTATGGGAATCCACAAGTAAATCAGCCCGCGACTCAAAACAGCCCAATTTGCCAGCAATATAAGCAGCCATACCCCTCTAGACAACAACCAGGCCAAACTTCTAATTCTGGTTTGTCTTTAGAAGATATTGTTAAGTCTTTTGTCACTAATACTTTACAATTTCAATAGGAGATGAAACAATTTCAACAAGAGGCGAGGGCCAGTATTCAAAGTTTGAAAAATCAAATGGGCCAGATGGCAATCACAATTAGTCAGTTAAAGGTGCAAATTTTGGAGAAATTACCCTCTCAAACGATAGTAAATCCAAGAAAAAAAGTAAATGCAATCATTTTGAGAAGTGGTAAAGAGGTTGAGATTCCAGTAAAGGTAGCCCCCCTGCATCATCGAAGCAAGAAAATGAGAAAAACGTCATTGCAGACAGGAACGTTCCCAATGACGATGACGTACTTAAGCGTAAGTTTCTGCCTCTTTGTGATTATAAACCAATATCGCATTTTCCTTAGGCTTTAGCAGAATCTAGAAAAGATGAGCAAAATAAATATTTATATGAGACTTTTCGTAGATGCAAGGTAAATATTCCACTTTTAGATGCTATTAAATAAGTACCTCGTTATGCTAAATTCCTGAAAGAACTGTGTATAATTAAGAGGAAACAGAAATTTAAAGGATGTAAGAAGATGAGAGTAAGGGAGAATGTTTCTGCAGTTATTCAAAGAAAATTCCCTACAAAGTGCAAAGATCCAGGTATGTTTACTATCCATTGTACGATAGGTAACACTAGATTGGAGAAGGCTATGATAGATTTAGGAGCTTCTATCAATGTAATGCCATATTCTATATATGCTTCTGTAACACCCCGACCCTGATTAATTAATAATTAGTTTGCTAATTATTAATTAGAACCAACATAAAGAATAATTAAGAAGTTAATCGGGAACCTCATGATGGTCATGATAGACCAATAAAATAATTAAGCACATCAGAAATGAGGGCGTAATGTCCGAACCTAATTACCAATTAATTAGGTGAAATGATATTATTTTAACACTGTAGAAACTCGAATTAGCGAACTATGACGGCCACAAATAAATAATAACTGATACAAGGCCTTTGATAACAAGGCTAACCAAAATATGAAACTCTCAGAAGAAACCGTTTCGTAAAAAGAGCACTAGAAAAGAAAATATAACGGAAATAGCCAAAACGAAATTCTGCGCTAGCCAAACAGGGCCTAAGCCCAAAATGTGGAAAAATGCCCAAAAGTGAGGCCAAGGGGATTTGAACCCTTGACCAAGTGGGGCAAGATTCTTGTTACCCAAAAAAATTACCAAGTGGGCTGCCAATAACTTCATGCCTAAAATTGCAACAAAATTGTATATAACACTAAATTATTCTAGTCCACCTCCCACATTGGCCAATGGCCATGCATGCAAATCCTTCATCATTAGTTCACATCATCTCCTTTCAACTCCACATCAGTCATCTGAACCCACCAAATCTTTGATATGCATGCATTTATATATATATATATATATATAAGTGTATATGTATAGGTGGGAAACGTGATATATATAAGAACTATATACCTTGCGACACTCCAAAAACGTGTGTGAGTGAAACCTGGAGTGTGCGTGTGTAACTGTGTGTATGTGTGTGATCATGAAGGCTGAGTGAGAGAAGTGGGTTAGAGAGAGAGACACATTGTGTAAGCTTGAGTGAAAGGTGTGTGCGTGTGACTAATAGAGGTGCAAAGGGAGAAGGAACTGGGAAGTGCACGAGCAAGACAGAACCACTATTGAGGTCTCACCTTGAGCCAGAGAGAGGGAGATCCACTGTTCAGAGGTATAAACCTCAAACTGTTAATTTTTCTGGTTTAAATTTTTGGTACCATTTTGATGTTGTTGAGCCTCATAAATTGCATGAAACCTTGTTTAAGGTGTGATAATGGACCTCAAAACAGTCTAGAACACTAAATCTATATATAAACCGCCATAGATGGACCTTAGAGGTGCAGGTCTGAAAACATCCACACCAAATCGAGTTTGGGTTGTCAAGACCTTAAATAGAGGCCATTGGTGTTCCAAAAACACTTAGACGCGATCAAAAACCTCAAAATAAGGCCTCTAAAACCTGAGTTGCAGGTTTTGGCCATTAAACCCAGTCCTAGTTTTAGACTTCTAAACCCGATTTTGAAAATATGGATTGAACCCCCATGCCATGAGGGTCACGTTGAACCAAGCCTAAGCCAAAATGGTGATGAAATGAGGGTTTATGATGGAGTTGCAGATTCGGGTATCAAGTATGAAACCAAACGATTAGGTTAGTTTTAAGGTATCAAATGATTGCCAAAAGACTAGCCAAATCCCCAGGAACGTGTATCAATTAAGAGCAGAAGAAATCGATGATTAAAAACACATGAAATTGGAAGGAAAGAAACCCAGAAATTAGGGCAACATTGGTTAAATTGATGAGGAAGACGACGAGTTGACTCGCTGTTTTAAATCGAGTCAAACGGGTTAACTCGGGACACGTGTAAAGAGGCGGGATGGCCACTGCATTATTTGAACGACGCCGTTTTGGACTTGGTTTACAACGGTTCGGTGGGAATGGATTAAACTGGTCGGTCAAGCAATTCAATAAACTAGTTTAGGGTTCTGTCCAGTGAACCCACTGGTTCATACCGAAAGTTAGAAAAATTAGATTTTGACCCCAAAACTTCTGGAAAATTATACTATGGCCCACCAGAAATTTATTTAATATTAAATTAATATATTTAAATGAGAAATATTTCAAAAATACCCCTAAGTTAAAACGGGTCAAACGAAGTCCAAATAAAGTAAACAAATAGTGTATTTTAACTATTTTGGACATTTTGGACCCAATGGTGGGGTCCGTTTCATAAGACGGGACTTCAAAAAATAAGACACATCAAAATGTAAATTACCAAACTGCCCTTGACATGCCTAAAAGCCAAATAGAAGTTCGGGAAAGTCTAAATTGACTTTCTTCGATGTTTCGGACTCAATGGTGAGGTCCATGTTATGAAATGAAGTACAAAAAAATATGACATGTAAATATGTAAAGAATAAAATCAAACCTCACGAATTAAGGAAGCTACCAGAAGAGTATACGTTAAGAAAATAGCATTTAAGATAAAAGTTAGGATTTAATATGATCTAAGCATAAAATAAGAACATCAATAAGAGATATTTGAAGTACATATGAAGTTAATAGATTATTTTTGAATTGTTCTTAGGAACTGCAGAAGAAGTGGGAAAGCACATTATTAGCACCAACCCTAAGGACTAAGGTGAATAACCTTGCATTTGAAATGGAGATTTAATTCCACGGATTTGAATAATGTTTTAAATATCAAATACAGTCTTATTACGATTCCTGTTTTAAAATATTCTGTTATGACATGCTCATTAAATGTTTTTATATACAGTTCATTTCTTCGAAATATTTAGCATGCTTGAGTAAAATGTCAATTTTCTTAAATATTCTGAATTTGATTATTCCAAGTATTTGAAGTTCTATTGCAAAAGTTATATGCTACATGTTTTAAATACTCATGAAAAGTATCTATGTGAAGAAGACATGTGATAAATGTTTTACTAGATAATAGTGCATAAGCACACAAGCAGGATTTTGGGTTTCTTCAGAACTCAATTGACCTGTCAAAGACCACATAGTCAGGATTTTGGGTTTCTTTGGAACTCAATTGACTTGTCATATGAAATGCCAGGTAGCAGGATCTAATCCCCCAAGCAATGAGATATCTCCACGCATAAGTAAAACGAGAGTCTGGTTCGAAACAGATTCTGTTAATGAAAGTGAAAAGATGACAAATGATTTTGAA